>CM047427.1:53432285-53889785 GCA_026168455.1 Theocolax elegans
TCAAAAAAAAGGAAGCTCAAATATTTTAATATGGTCAAAAGTTATGGGAGATATAAGAATTAGACGAAATTTTGGGCTAAAAAAATCATTAAATTGTAACTTTAAATTTTCGATGAAATTTTGGCTAATTTTTATTTCTCCCATAACTTTTGACCATATTAAAATATTTGAGCTTCCTTTTTTTCAAAACGTATCTACTCGACCTCAGCTTTCTTTTAAACTTTAGTTTATACGTACATCTTTAATTGTTTCTGAGTTATAAGCGTTCAAACTCAACGGTTTTTTCGGCGAGATTTTTCATTATTTGCTTATATCTATCGTAAAAATGGCCATTGGACACTAAAACTCCGGCTTTCTGCATGATTGTATAGTAGAAATTATATCCTAGAGTTTGGTAAGAATCCGTTTTCCAGAGGGTGTGACCTCTCCTTGTAAGTCTCTTTCTAGAATTTCCGTAGCATCCTTTGCGAGCAAGATTTCTTTCGTCATCCTTGTCAGCTTCTCGGTCCCTTCCTTTGTTTCCAATATGGCTTTAACATTTCTCATTTCCGCCTCTGTCTCCTGCATGTGTTTTATTCTTATTGTTCTTATTATCTTCTTATTTGTTACGTCTTATTTGTTCGTACTTCACGCATTTCCATATGACATGTTCTGGGGAATCTATTTCTCCGCAGCTGCATAGATCTGATGCGACGAAGTTAAATCGCTTTCTGAAAGTTTGGAAACTTCCATGTCCACTAAGAATTTGCATTAGATATTTGCTCGGTTTAAGCCACGTCTTTTACCTTCTTTCTTCTACGTTTGGCATTATCTCATAAGTATGTCTGCCTTTTATAGAGTTATTCCACCTCGACTGCCATACTTTCCTCATTTCCTTGTCCAGTTCACACTTTGCGTTATATTTTCTCTTCCATTCATTGCCTGGTAGAGGATTCTCCACCGTCTGGTATGTGTAGTCCATGTATTTAAATTCCTTGTTCTTCCTTATGTAATACATCCCTATTCTTTTCTCACATTCCAGATCTATCGGTAGGTGACCCGTTATCATTGTGATGGACTCAGCCGAAGTGGTTCTATATGCTCCAGTTGTTTTCATTAGAGCAAATCTTTGCGACATTATGAGCTTTTTCTTTTGGATATTATTTGCGAGTTTAAACCATCCTGCTGCTGCGTACGTTATAATTGGTATATAAACCCCTTTGTATATTATTTCCAGAGAACGATAGCCCAAGTCCCACTCGTCTCTAGCTAGTCTCGCTAACCTTTGGAAGATTCCTCTGGTTTTCATTGAGATCTCCGTGACATGATGCTGCACACTTAAGCCTTTGCCAAATGAAACTCCCAGATACTTGACTGGTTCCTGTCTTTTAATTCTCTTGCCATTTATTTTAATTACTGGGTAACATTTTTCATGGAATGTTCCCTTGGCTAAGAGCATGCCACATTTTTCTGGTGCATGTTTCATTTTGACCTTTTTGCTCCATTTCTCTATCATTTCAATTGCAGCTTGTCCTCTTATTTTCAATTCTCTCCTGGAGTCTCCTTCTACTATTACTGCCTGGTCATCGGCATAGGCTATCGTCTCATGTTCTTCTCTCTCTAATGCATGAAGTATTTTGTCGAACACTACGTTCTATACGATCGGCCCCAGTAGTGAGCCTTGGGGACAACCCTTTGTCACTTCTTTACTCGCAAAGTTGCCACCTTCGGAAAAGATTACTTTCCTATTACAGAGGTAATCCCTAATTATTTCATACAGTCTCCAGGGGCATCTCATGTGTCTTAGCTTTTCCAGTACTCCCGGCCACCATACGTTATCGAATGCTCCCTTAATGACAAGGAACATTATGACCACGTATTTCTTGTCGGATTGTTTCACTTTATTGACTACATAGTCTATCGCATCTTCTGTGGATCTGTTCTTCCTAAAGCCGTATTGTTTATCTGAAAGACTGGGTTCTACTACTTTTTCCAGTTTTCTGATTATTAGTCCTTCCAGTATTTTGTCTAATATGGATAAAAGGCATATTGGTCTATACGAGCTTAGGAGACTTGGGTCTTTATCGTTTCCTTTCTTTAAAGTAATGACCTTTCCAACTTTCCACATATTCGGAAAGATGCCATATTTTAAACAGCTATTATATATCTTTAACAGATCTTCGCCGACTACCTCCAGAGCACTTTTTATTATTGTCAGATCGAAACAGTCTATTCCTGGAGCTTTACCTGGCTTCATTTTCTTTACCACTTGTGCCATCTCTGTTGTAAACTCCTCCGTTTCTCTGTATTCGTCTGTATACCTGTTGTTTTGCAGCCTTATATTTGCTTGCTCTTATGTCTCTGAGTATATTTCGTCGTCCGGGAACAATCGGTCTAGTATCTGTTTTGTTGTTTCTTCCCAAGTCATCGTGTATCCACTATCTGTTAGAATATTACTTGCGATGTCTCTAATCCTTGCCTTTTTGGTGGCCAGTTTGTATGGTAAGCTCCATGGATTGTCGTTGCCTTGTTTGGTTACAAACTCTTCCCATTTATGGGTCTTTGTCGAGTCAATTAGTCTTGTGTACTGTTTCTTGGCCGACTTATAAATCCTTTTCCTATATTCCCTTTGTTCTGGGTTTCTTTCCTTTTGAAATTGCCGTCTCAGTTTATTAGTGTATTTTTTGCCAGTGTCAGTTCTTCATTCCACCATGGGACTTTCCTGTTTGATCTGTTTTTAATTGGTATGGCTTTGTCACGTGCCATCCTTATGCCGTTGGTTATGTTTCTCAAGCCGGCGATCGTTGAGCCTGTATCGTGATAGTTCGGAATTGGTTTCCAGTTTTCTCTTAGAGTGTGTATAAATAAACCCCAGTTTGCCTTGCTTATCATGTTATGCCTCATATTTTCACTGTTCCTATATCTTCCACTTGCAGTTATTTCTCCTATCTCGAACGTTATAGTCCTATGATCGCTGGAAGTTCAGTTCTTTTGAACTTTTCAGTTATGTATTATTTCGATCATATTAGGTGAGGCTATTGTTACATCTACGTATCCTTCTCCGACTTCATTTGCGACCGTTGCTATGCTATTAGGGTCATTTATCACACTCAAATTGTTCTGGATTATAAACTCTTCTAGCTTTTCTCCTTTTGCGTCTGTGTCTACTGGACCCCATAGGGCAGATCGGGCATTCGAACCAATACCAATAATAAAGTTTTTCCCTTGCAGTGCATCAATTATTGTTTGCAGCGTGTTGAGGTGCACTTCGATATCATCCTTTAGCTGGAAGTATCAACTTATAAGATATACTTTATATGGCATCGAGACTTCTGCAACCGCAAAGTGTGTCGTGCAGAGATTTGATATTTGCAAAACTACTGCGTTCGGGTCTGTTATTGCTATAGCAGCCCATGGGGTTTCCTTTCCAGAGACAATTCTTATTCCCATTCCGTGATCCATCACTTTATTCGATCTTGTACACGGCTCTTGTAGCATTAAAGCTTGTATTCCATTTTCATACGCTTTTTGCCTGATTTCGGGTACTACCCTTCTCGATCGCCTGGCATTTAGTTGAGCCACATATAATCGGTTTTTATTCTCCGTAATCCGTGTTATTAACAAGTCTCTCCAGTGCTTTAATGTAGCATGAACATTTTGTGTCTAAGACATTGTGTTCTGGCTTTTTCTTGGCCTTTAAGCAGTTAATACACTTTTTCTGGCTATTCTTATTCAGGCATTTTTCAAAGAACTGGCCTTTTTCTGCACAATGAGAACAGTAGACTTCGTTATGGCATACCTTGCTTATGTGTCCGTAACCCTGGCACTTGTAGCACCTGGAAACTAGCACGAAATCCTGCACTTTACAAGATTGATAATCTACAAATATTCTCCTCTTTTCTAACAACCTACTTCTCATTTTCGGTGTGACCTCTATTACCCAGTTTGTCCTAGTTCCCTCTTTTTTTCTGGTTCTGAATTTCGGGGTTATCTGTCTTTTGGCCTCGTCTTGTGTGCATGGATTTTGTTCTGCAATTATTTCAACCATTTCATTCTCATTTATGTTCTTTGGTAGATCATAAATGATTAGCCTCGGTTTCTGTTTTGTTGGTCTCGTCATTTCAAAGTGTTGCTTTAGTTCTTTCTTGTTAAGAATCTTTTGCAAAGAATCTTCATTCTCAGTTTCTATTAATACGCCCTTATTTATTGTGCGTAGGCTTCTTATCTGCACTTTTTCTACTCTCGGTCTGAAGTCTGCCTGAAATTTCTGTTTCATTTCCTCTTCAGACTTAAAAGATTCAGCGATTTTTGGTCTTATTACGAGTTTGTGATTTTTCGGATTCTTTATATTAACCTGTTTTGCCGTTTCCTTCGGCGCTACAAGTCTTTTCGCGACCCCTGCGTACGACTCTTGTTTGCTTTGATTTCTCTCACTCAGCGATTTTACCTGTCTTTCCAGATACGCACTTTTCGCTATTAAAGTCGACATTATCGCATGAATGTTGTCAAGAGCCGTATGCGCTCTTTCGCTGTCTTTTTTGACGATGTATTTCTTTATTGTCTGTATTTGTTGTCGTACATACATTGGCGTCTCCAATATATGTCTATCTTTCTTACTTTCAGGGCAGACTTCAGTTTCCGTTTCCATACCTGATTCCGAAGAGAAGCTCGAACTATTCATGGCCTTTTTACTTGTCCCTGGCCTATGTCTTTTTTGGTCCTTCGACTCCCCCTCCGAGGAAGACGACAGTCCACGCTTACCCGTTTTCTTGTGAGTACTTTTCGCCTTTGTAGTTGTTGCTGTTGCTGTTGCTGTAGTTTCTGTGGGGTTGGGAACCCCTGTATTTTCGTGTCTGTGCACCATTGAGTTTTTTATTATTTTGCTCATTTTTCATTTTATATTAGTGTATTCTTTGTACATCCTCTAGATTGCACGACGCAGTAAACTCTAGCAAGTTATTCGGTGATCACCTATTAGCAGTTGTTATTTTGACGGGTTTGACCGTGAGCCTTAAACGTATCGTGGCCTTGTCAAATACAATTTATACCTCCGAGTGCCGCTTCCCATCCAGGTACCACCTGGAGCAACCTCAGCAAGTTTAATTTTTACACACGCTGCTACAGGGCAGCCCGACTAACTGGCAAAGAAAGCCCGGGCCCTTGTATTATCGTGCGGCCCGGGCGTGCACGATCGGCGATCCGAACGCCGACCTCCCGGTTTATATGATGTACCCTCTTTACATCCAGGTATTCATAGTACTTCCCGTCGAGCTATAGGTTTTCACTGCCTCCCTTGCTTGGCGCACTGCCTTCTCGTGTCGCAGATACGTATACCCTGAGTTTGCGTCTTAACACCAGTCGGCCACCTCTCCAACCGACCAATGCCCATTGCTGCGGTTTAGCCTACCGAGACGCTGAAGTTAACAATGTCAGCCATCGGCGTTTGCCCCTCTGGCGGCGTGGACGCACGCAGTTGGATTTCCAGAGGAGTTTGGACTCCTCAGTAAGGAACTGGAGATCATACCTTAGACGCTTGTCGCAAGATGAACTGCGACGCCAGAAATACCAATAATTATATATAAATTATCACCGAACGTTTAAATTCATTTTGCTTTAGTAAACCTGCGACTCGGTCTAACACGTCGCACTCTGGCTGGTGGTCTTTCCCACCGCTAGATGGAGACGACTTTACTCGTTGGAGAGATTGTCGTCCTCCTTTATATATATAGCCGCATAACATCTTACTGGCGTCGCAGTTCATCTTGCGACAAGCGTCTAAGGTATAATCTCCAGTTCCTTACTGAGGAGTCCAAACTGGAGATCAAGGACGAAACGCCTTTAATTTTTGTTTTAATTTTGAAAAAGGCCGTTACTCTGGGAAATTCTACCAACCATAGTGGACAAAGTGTATAATGGGCCTGCTTTATTCGAAAAATAAAGCATTATGTTCGGAAAGACCAATAATTATATATTATTACAGTTTTAATAAAGTTTAATCAAAAATTGTATTCGCAGTTTAATTTATTTATTTCTACCGTTTATTAAATAATTTAAATAATGCATCGTCGAATATTTTATCCATGTGATCAATAATGAAGATTCTGAATCTAATCAATTGCGGTAATAATCTTACAAAGTAAAGAATAATTTTTAACCATAGCTTTTGTGCTATAATATTCAATAAATATACGTAATATATTGGTAATAAGTTTCTAAGACTCTAATAGTGTTGAAATATATTTGTAGTATATTCGCCATATAATGCTAATTTCTTTTCCACATTTTTCCAATATGTTTTAAATAAACAATAATGCATCTTCATTATCTACTTATAAAAAATATAAGGAATACAAGAAAATTACATTTAATAACCAATATAAACTTTCCAAAATATTTATTAACTCTTAAACGGAGTAAATTGTAATTAAAGCGAAAACAATTTTTTTGAGCACGTATGCTTTCACAGTGTGGATGTCGGAGAGCATCCGCGGTAGATAAACTCCGCGAGTACAGATTTTGAGAACGCTCGCGACGGCATTATGATCTGAAAGGATTAATTATTTTTTCTGGGATACAAGTGTTAGAAAAGTTTATGTCGTATCTCATGCTGTGACGTATCATTGTGATTTTACACAAATTCTATATAAACTTGTCACGCTGCACTGAAGATTAGGGTGCAGGTGATGGGGATAATAAAAATAAGATATGTGTAAAATAACTTAATTTATTATCTGCTTTGCTTTATATAATTACGGGTGCCAGTCGCGTCCTGTACGCGGGCTCAAGCTCGGTGGCGATCGGCTCAGGGAGGGGCGAATTTACGAATGCGTAAGCGGCTCACTGCAGATTGCACGAGTGCATCTATAAATTACAAATCATGAATCGTTGGCTGAATTTGTGCTACTCGTTCGCGACGAGTTTAACACCGATCGACGGCGCGGCTGCGATACACGTTTGCGGTATCGAAAGCTGCTCGAAGAAAAGAAGGGGGGGGCAGAAGGGGGAAAAGCGGTAGCTCGCACGCACACAATCGAGAAGCACGGGATTTAATTATTAAATAAAGGAGGCACAGATAAGGATGCACCAACATTTGTTGCTACGCTGCTCTCGCTTAACTCTCGCTCAATATGAATTGGCACTCTCGCTACATACAGTAGTTCTCGCAAGATCGGACGTCGTGATGCTACGGCGATCGGAATAGCTCTGCTCTCCTCGGCATGGTCGACGCATTGCGTGTGTGCGCGCCTGCGTTGCGACGGCCCACTTGCGGTGCGTACGCGGCCTTACTCGAGTGCGGCTTGAGTAACATGGCCACTTCTTTACTGTGACCCTAGTAGAAGAAATCCAAAAAATTATGGTCGGGTGACCTGGCAGGTCATTCTATCATCATCGTCATAACGCTGATCTAACTAATGCCTCACACTTGCAGTAAAATGAGCCGGTGCATCGTCATGCATAAATGCTGGTCCACCAGATCAGGTAAATCTTATTGTAGAAACTGTAGGTAATTCTATCCATTAAGGAATGGAGGTAATTCCCAAGGTCCTATAAGCCGATTTCCAATCATTGCACACCAGATATTAACAGTAAACCTCAGCTGAAAGCGATCTGAAAAAAAAGAGAAAAGTTTTTGTAACTATTTGTTAATAAATCTTCGTTCATTAAATATAATAAAAAACATTTTTCTCAGATCACTTCTTTATTTTCAGTCCTTTACACAAGAAAATAATTATAAAGTCTGGCAAAATGTGCCGAAGAAATTGGCAAAAAGTATGGGAAAGTCTTACCGCCAAGACATTAGCAAACCAGACTTTCGTAAGACTTTACCCATACTTCTTTTTTACACGGGAATTGGTTTATTGATTTTGTGTATTGCATTTCCATTGTACTCAATAGGTACTTTTCTATCAGAATCGGCCAGAGGAAGCTTTTGGGAGCATTCAACACTCGAAATACTGAAATAATTGCACTTGCCGCGAAACAGTAAAAAGAAGCACCGTCCTTCTTTGATGTTAAATATCTCTGTAAAAAACGATAATTTTGCTTTTTTTTAAGCAGGTACTCTTCCATATTAAAACATAGTAAAAATAAGCACCGACCTTCTGTGATGTTAAATATCTCTGTAAATAACGACAATTTTCCGTATTCTCAGTAGGTACCCTACTGAAAATGTATGCGCAATTAACAGCGCAACTTTTGACGCAACTTTTGACGCAACTTTTTGCGCAACTTTTTACGTGTCTTAATCGAGCCAAAAGTCGCGCCATAAATTGCGCTACTATATTGACAATTTGAAAAATATATATATATATATATATATATATATATATGTATATATATATATATATATATATAATTTTATAATAGAAAATGCCTTAAGGGGATGCCGTCTTACCGACATATTTGATTTTTCAAATTAAATCTTCAGTTTATCTTTTATTCCAATTGTGCGTACATAGATACATTCTACATGATTTGCAGATTATGTGTCAACTCGCAGAAATTTAAAATTCGACATATTCATTTAATTAAATGAAAAATAGTTTGTAAAAACAGCAATGTCGGTAAACAGTTACAATTTTTAGTACATTACAATTTTTCATTTAGATAAGGAAATGTATCGAATTATAAGAGTCTGCAAGTTGACGCACAATCTGTTAATCGTGCAGAATGTACTTATGATCGCAAAATCGAGATAAACGAAAATCTCAACATTTAATTTGAAAAATCAATTCAGTAATTTATACTGTGTGGCATCCCCTTAAGGTCTTTTTTATGTGATTTTCAATTGCAATTTTCAACATGAATCCAACTTTAAAAAATTTCTAATATTTTGATGAATGCAGTCAAATAAAAAAAATGTATATTACTAAAGTTATATTTATTTATTTAACTAAAAGCTCCAAATTTTAAAAGACAAGATTTTTTGTTTTAAACTCTTACCTCGAGGTTTTTCCAAATTCAAGATGGCAGCATCCAAGATGGTAATATATATAGGAGAAAATTTTTTGATATTTCGAATAGAGAAAGACACAGAGTTTGTTTTGTTTCTTGTTGAGTATTTATCTAACCGCTTGACGTATCGGTTATCCGATTATAAAAAAAAGTATAATTTTTTTTATTTATTTCACCTTATATCTAAGTTTGAATATTGTTTGTGCGTTCTTTAAATTTGTTATTTGTGTTTTATTAATAAATAGCCTGAAGTGGTTGGCAGACCGCGCCAACGAAACGTCGTTAAGAAAAAATTTTTTTGTCTTTTCTTTTCCTTCGCCTCCGTCAGATCGACAAACTTTTCCTACTGACTTTTATATTCTCTATTTACTGAATACGTAAATCGGCAGCAAATTATCCAATAGAAAGATTACCAATATATTGCCACTTATTTCTAATATATTCTTATATCTTACCAACATAATGCCAATAATTGTTTAAATATTGCCAATGTGTTACCAATATATAATGAAAAAATGGTAACCTATTGGTCAGCCTATACATAACACCTTCAGAATATTTGGAATGATAATTCCTGGCGAAACTATAGCTGCTGCTTGGAAGAAATATTGCTGACGACTACAAAAGGTTTGACTAAAGAATTATTACAGTGTAGAGAAAGCTGCCGAAATTTAGCAGAAGTATTGCCAATCACTGCAAATAATTTGGCAAAAATATTACTAAAGTATAGAGAAAATTTATTTAAAGATTGTTAGAAGTAATGCTATTGACTGTTAAATCGTAGGCAGAAGAATTAGTAAAGTGTGGAGCAAGTATGGATAAAATTTGGCAGAAATATTACTACCGATTGCAAAAAGCCTATATTTTACCCATATATTTCTAATATATTGCAAATATATGATGACCTATAAGTCATTCGGTACTCAACCCCTTGAGAATGTTTCGAAAAATATTTACAAATAGTCTGCTGAAAGTATGGCAGGAGTTTGGATCTAGTACTGCTAAGTTCTGGCGAATTTTAGGTGTTTGCATTTATTAATAGCAAAGTACATGATGTAATTTTAGTTAGACATTCATCAGATTTTTCGAAGACTTCAACCACACTATTGTTAGTATTTAGCACCAGTAAACATCATTATGTAATTCTAGTTTATATTATTAATAAATATGATATTCTAAAAACTTATAGCATAAACAAGACTTAAAAGAATATAAAAAAATCGCTGCCAATTAATTTATATGTACTATATTACTCCAATATAGTATTATTTAATTATTTAAAATGAACTGTTATAACATTTCTAAAAATATTATTCTTTTCTGGTTGAAACTTATTATTCTTTTCTGATTGAAAATTTTAGATGGCATCAATTTAAAATATAATAAACTAAGAGCCATCTTGCGCACAACCGCGTAGCTTGCATTTATCCTAAGTATCTTTGCATTTTTAAGTTTTTAATTTTAAAGCAGGTTACGAACTTTTCCTAAGCATACTTTTCAAAATATTTTATTTTGGTCGTTTCCATAGATACACATTATATCACATTTTAATACGCATCGCATCTTATTTTAAAGGAGGATTATTTTTTTTACTTCTCTTTCAATTTTTTAAGAACATTTTCTTCCAAAAATATAATAATTATTATGTTGATCATACAATTATCAATGAATTGACAGCGGTTTTTGTATATAATAAGAATATTCTGTACTACTAGATTGAATTTTCGTAACAGACAGAAAAAACTTTTGATGGCAACGATTAAAATTTAAAAAAATTATTTTTTTTGCTTTTCTTTCGATTTTCTAAAAACAATTTCATCCAAAAATATGATTAGTTCCTCATTAGACTTCTTTAAAAGTAAACAAAGATTTGATCCAAATTAAATTTTAGATTATAATTTTTTCTCACAAACTAATCCATGAAAGATTCTGAAATTTTTACAGCATAATATTATTATGTTGTATTTTCACGATTTTTTTCAACATATTCGATCATCGATTTTCAGAGATATAAGCAGTCAAACATTTTGTACAAAAATATATAATGCTTAATAACTTAGGTAATAATAGATATTTTGAGCTGAAAAACTATGCAGATCGAAACTACCAGAAAGACTATTATTTCCCAAAATTTCAAGTAATATTATAAAATATTAAAATATAAATATATATATCAATTACAGATAAATGCTTTCTATTTCCGAAAACGTCTGACATAGAAACCCCAATTTTGCATATTTAAATTTTTAAATCAAAACTAATTGTTATAATTACTTTTAACTTTTAAAATATTTTACAGTTTATGACTTTTATAAGGTTCCTTCATCATAAAATTTTCAACTCATTTAACTGATTATTTTCCAAAATATAAAATAATTATGCAGCAAAAAAGCTACTACAGAATGGAAAGCTTCGGATAGGTTGAGTCAACTGCAGGGTTCGGCTCCGCGAGGCGGTCTCGCGCTGTTACCGATACCACGAGGTCGGTCACTTCGTAAAGGATTGCAAAAGCGCAGTCGACCTATCATTGCAGTGTTTCCGGTGCGGCCAAGAGGGCCACAAAGCAGTGGATTGCGCGGCGGATAAGAACATCACGCCTAGGATTGAAGCATCTGTCAGAAATAGTTAGGGTGCTATAAATCAACCTAAACTACTGTGCTATGGCCCAGGATATGCTGCCACAGTTGGTCAGAGAAGAGCAGGCTGACATTGTTATCATCAGTGAGGAGTACAGGGATCCCACAGAATTGAATTGGGTAAGTGATGCCACTGGCAGGGCGCCCATTTGGATATGTGGAAACCTGCATGTATCCGGAAAACTGGCCGCTACTCTCCCAAATTTTACCTGGATGGAGGTGGCGGGTATGCGAATATTCAGGTGCTACCTCCCACCCAGTGACAACATCGACGACTTTCTGGGATCCCTTGATGCCATCGTCATCAGTGCGAGGTCCTTTCGATCGCCAATAGTCATCGGAGGGGATTTTAATGCTTGGGCAACAGAGTGGGGCAGTACGAAAACCAACACTCGTGGTCATACACTCCTCGAGACCTTTGTGATATTGGAGTTGGAGATTGCTAACACCGGAACGACTTCCACTTTTACAAAGGCGAGGGGGGGGGGGTTTATAATAGATCTAACCTTCATCGATCCTAGATTGATGAAGGGAGGGTTTACCTGTAAAGTTAGTGATCATTACCAGGGTTGCCAGATGGCGATATTTTCTCTTTGTTGCTCTTGCTTAATAAACATCAATATACGTAAGAGAGAAAAGGAAAATAAATCGCCAACTGGTCACTCTGATCGTTACACGGGGAGCGACCATCAAGCACTCGTGTACCAGCTCCAATGACGACCAACAGGACAGCAGTTTGGAACAAAAGCTTCCAATATAAGAGATGGGTACCGTCTACCTTCGATCGGGAAATGTTCCTCTGCTCCATAGCAGAAGTTGCTGTCAAAGGAACACCGGAACAACGAGCCGAGCACGTACCATAACAGCGGCTTGCGATGTCTCTACGGCCGAGAAACCCACCTCCCGTGGCCGTCCACCTGTTTACTGGTGGAATGAGAAAATCGCAAAAATACGCAGTGAGTGTCTACAGACACTGCAACTGCACTAGAGAGCTCGGAACAAGTCGCGGTACCAAAAACTAACCGCGGGCTACGAGGAAAAGCGGAAAAAGCTCAAAGCTGCAATTAAAGCGGATAAACTCAATTGCTGGCGCGAGTTTGCGAGGAAGTGGACCGCGATCCCTGGGGTAAGTCGTACAAAATGGTGTTGAATAAGATCAAATCCAGGAGTGGCTTCTTGACAGAGCGGTACACCACCTATTCCCACAACATCAGGAATGGGCAGTCGAGTCAGGCCTAATGGGGACCGTCAGTGCAGTCGCGCCGCCAGACATTAGCCTAACCGAGCTAAAATTGGCTGTAAGAGGAATATCCATCCGTAAAACTCCAGGGCCGGATGGAATACCTGGTCTGGCTATCAAGACTGCTGCGCTGAATGTGCCACAAATTTTTGCCGACACAATCAGTGCTTGTTTTTAATTAGGATGCTTCCCAGCACGATGGACGGTACAGAGGTCGGTGCTTCTCCTAAAGGGGAGCCAACCACCGGACAACCCTTCCTTGTACCGTACACTCTGTTAGTTGGATATAGCTGGGAAGCTGTTCAAGCGTGTCATTTGTGCCAGGCTACAAGCAGCCATTGCAAAGGCAGACGATCTGTCTGAAAATCAGTTCAGTTTTCGGAAGGGCCGGTCAACTATTGCCGCAATGAATGCCATCTGTGGTACTAGGAATTCTAGGCGCATGCCTTCAACTCGGTTCGGTGAGACAACATTATGTTGTCCTTGGAACAATTAAAGGTACCGCTCTACCTATGCGAAGTCATCTCGAGCTACCTCACAGAACGTATCCTCCTCTATGATACCGAGGATCTCAGGAAGAAAATTTTTTTTTTTATTTCCTAATAAGTCTTTCTCTAAATGTTGCCCCGATGACCTGGAGGTAACATTACCGACCTGGACATCTTCTACAGGAAGAAAAATTTTTTTTTTTGGTTTCGTAATAGGCCCTCCAGTAGATGATGCCCCGTCGACCTATGGGTAACAGTAGGGACCTAGACATCTTCTACAGGAAGAAAAATTTTTTTTTACGTAATAGGTTTTTTAGTAGATATTTCCCCGATGACCTTGAGAGAACATTACCAACCTGGACATCTTCTACAGGAAGAAAATTTTTTTTTTTTGGTTTCATAATAGGCCTTCCAGTAGATGATGCCCCGTCAACCTATGGGTAACAGTAGGGACCTAAACATCTTTTACAAGAAGAAAAAATTTTTTTTTTACGTAATAGGTCTTTCAGTAGATATTTCCCCGATGACCTGGAGGTAACATTACCGACCTGGCCATCTTCTACAGGAAGAAAATTTTTTTTTTTGGTTTCATAATAGGCCTTCCAGTAGATGATGCCCCGTCAACCTATGGGTAACAGTAGGGACCTAAACATCTTTTACAAGAAGAAAAAATTTTTTTTTTTACATAATAGGTCTTTCAGTAGATATTTCCCCGATGACCTGGAGGTAACATTACCGACCTGGCCATCTTCTACAGGAAGAAAATTTTTTTTTTATTTCCTAATAAGTCTCTCTCTAAATGTTGCCCCGATGACCTGGAGGTAACATTACCGACCTGGACATCTTCTACAGGAAGAAAAATTTTTTTTTTTGGTTTCGTAATAGGCCCTCCAGTAGATGATGCCCCGTCGACCTATGGGTAACAGTAGGGACCTAGACATCTTCTACAGGAAGAAAAATTTTTTTTTTTACGTAATAGGTCTTTCAGTAGATATTTCCCCGATGACCTGGAGGTAACATTACCGACCTGGCCATCTTCTACAGGAAGAAGGCTTACAGGAAGACAAATTTTATTTTTTACGTAATAGGTCTTTCAGTAGATATTTCCCCGATGACCTGGAGGTAACATTACCGACCTGGCCATCTTCTACAGGAAGAAAATTTTTTTTTTTGGTTTCGCAATAGGCGATCCAGTAGATGTTGCACCGTCGACCTGGAGGTAACAGTAGGGACCTGGACATCATCTACAGGAAGAAATTAATTTTGTTTTTAATTTTATATAAGCTATCAAGTACATGATGCCGCGATTACCTGGTTGACCTAGCTAAAATCCTCCCTCGCTCACGATCGCTCGATGAAAAATCATTTTATAATAGATAATATTAAATTAAACTAAAAAATATTTTATTATTTAACTACATTCAATTATTATTTATTAAAATGTACCCATATAGATTTATTATCATATGTATAATAATTAATGATTATTATTATTATGCGATGAATTAAAATGATAATATTAAAAAAATAGAAATTATCTAGAAAAATATAAAAATAATTACTTTTGTATGAAATAGAGTTTAATTATTATTGCAATAGCAATTTTCATAAAGGAATTATTATTGATTTTTTATTGTCATGTGATATGTATACGTCCTTTGCAAATAATTTATTTATTTATTTAGCAGTACTTGTTAATTTGTGTGTCATTGGTAATTTGGTAATAGCACTTTTTATACACTGAGAAAAATATTATAATCTATATTAAAAAAATTATATTATATATTATTAATATATTATATATTATATATTATTATATAATTAAAATTATATTATATATAAAATAATCTATATTAAAAATTACTATATTGTATAGGAAAAGTGTGACATCTCAGCAATATAATAATTTTTGCTATGTTATATAGTAAAATTTAGATATACTATCTTTTAATATCCAATATCGTAATTTTTGATATTTAATATAGTAATTTTTATTATATAAGTCAGCAAATTTTATTATTCAATCTGGTATTTTTTAAATGCGAACTTAAGGAAATAAAAATGAATTATATTTTGTTTTTAATTAATTCGAAATAGAATGTATATATTGGGGGAATTCCTTTTGTCAATTAAGTACTACAGAAACATTTAATATTTGGAGATTTAATTATATACGATTCTTACGCAGTTGATCGCAATTTTTATTCACTCGCATATATTTATTCATTGCACTTATTAGTCACTAACTTAAATATTGTTTCAATCGCTATCATTGAAATACGCTTAACGGAAGATACATTTTCGCATAATACACATTTTTGAGCATTTGCGAGAAGAACTGGAAAAATAGAAAATTTTATACACGCCACCTATTGGACGAACGGAATAATTAGAATAGCCTTAAATTAAAAAGTCGTCTCAAAACAATTGAATACTGAAAAAGAAATGAACGTATACGCGTATATAAAATATTTCTACAATACATATTATACAAATTTTAATATATGTAGTATATATAATTAAAAAAAATCAACCAAATAATTAAATATTGATCATACATATCCACATTATATTAAAATTTTATACTGTCAAAATGAAGATTTAAGTATAAATTATGTTATATTTTTTTAAATAGTTTGTAAAATTAATTTTTTTTTATTCAATAGGATCGCGGCACCCAAAGGAATAATTAGACATAGTGTTTGACTTTTTTATAGGTATTTAATTAATTTTTTAATGGTTTTAAAGTTTAATTCTGAGCGTACGTCCGTACAGGCAGACTTTTTATTTTTTAACTCTTCTTATATCTCTCTTGGATTTTCGAAAAAATGAATTTTATTTAATGAAAGTGTTCGCGGAATCACACGGATTAATTAATAATAGTGTTTAACTTTTTTATAGGTGCTTAATTACTTTTTTAAATGGTTTAACCTCGATTATCTAAAACTATTATTTATTTGTTTATCTCGATCAGTTATAACTGAAGGTAACATTAAGGACTGGACATCATCAACAGGAAGGGAATATTTTTTTTTAATTTCGTAATATGGGCTCCAATAGATGATGCCCCGTCGACCTGGAGGTAACAGTAGGGACCTGGACATCTTCTACAGGAAGAAAATTTTTTTTTTGATATCGTAATAAGTCTCACAGTAGGAGTTGCCCCGATGACCTGGAGGTAACATTACGGACCTAGAAATCTTCTACAGGAAGAAAAATTTTGTTTTTTAATTTCGTAATATGCCTTTCAGTAGATGTTGCCCCGATGACCTGGAGGTAAAATTAGTGACCTGCACATCATCTATAGGAAGAAAATTTTTTTTTTTATTTCGTAATAGGACTTTCAGTAGATGATGCCCTGTTGACCTGGAGGTAACATTACCGACCTAGACATCTTCTACAGGAAGAAAAATTTTTTTTTTGTCTTCGTAATATGCCTGCCAGTAGATTATGCCCCGTCGACCTGGAGGTAACAGTAGGGACCTGGACATCTTCTACAGGAAGAAAATTTTTTTTTAAATTTCGTAATGTGCGTTCCAGTAGATGATGCCGCGATGATCTGGAGGTAACATAAGGGACCTGGACATAATCTACAGGAAGAAATTTTTTTTTTTATTTTTATAATGAACCTTCCAGTAGATGATGTCCCGATGACCTGGAGGTAACATTAGGGACCTGGACATCTACTACAGGAAGAAAAATTTTTTTTTTGATTCCGTAATAGGCCTTTCAGTAAATGTTGCCCCGTTAACCTGGAGGTAACATTAGGGACTTGGAAATCATCTCCAGAAAGAAATGATTTTTTATAATTTCGTAATGTGCGTTCCAGTAGATAATAATAAAAATAATAATAAATAGTAATAAAATAATTTAAATAACATAAATACCATAAATACTATAAGTACCATAATACATAATAACATAAACTACCTAATATATAAATAAATTATAATTATATATGTATGATCAATATTTAATTATTTGGTTGAGTTTTTATATAAATTAGTTATATATATAGACAAAAATTATTAAAATATTTATACTATATTTTGTTATTTTATAAAATTTATAAAATAAAGTTTTACAATATTTAATATGTAATGTTATAATTAATCTTACGTAAATAGCAAATTTTAATATCAAAATAACAAAAGTTCTTACATCATATATAGTGAAATGTATATACTACATATATTAAAATTTGTATAATAAGTATTGTAGAAATATTTTATATACGCGTATACGTTCATTTCTTTTTCAGTATTCAATTGTTTTGAGACGACTTTTTAATTTAAGGCTATTAAAAATTTAACGCTATATTCTAATTACTCCATTTGTCTAATAGGTGGCGTGTATAAAATTTTCTATTTTTCCAGTTCTTCTCGCAAATGCTCAAAAATGTGTCAACTAGTATATAAGAAACAACAAGATATTTAGTTATTATGCGAAAATGTATCTTCCGTTAAGCGTATTGCAATGATAGCGATTGAAATAATATTTAAGTTTGTGACTAATAAGTGTAATGAATAAATATATGCGAGTAAATAAAAATTGCGATCAACTGCGTAAGAATAGTATATAATTAAATCTCCAAATATTAAATGCTTCTGTAGTACTTAATTGACAAAAGGAATTCCCCCAATATATACATTCTATTTCGAATTAATTAAAAACAAAATATAATTCATTTTTACTTCCTTAAATTCGCATTTAAAAAATACCAGATTGAATAATAAAATTTGCTGACTTATATAATAAAAATTACTATATTGAATATCAAAAATTACGATATTGGATATTAAAAGATATTATATCTAAATTTTACTATATAACATAGCAAAAATTATTATATTGCTGAAATGTCACACTTTTCCTATACAATATAGTAATTTTTAATATAGATTATTTTAATATTTATTATAATATTTTTCTCAGTGTATAAAAAGTGCTATTACCAAATTACCAATAACACACAAATTCATAAGTACTGCTAAATAAATAAAATAATTATTTGCAAAGGATGTATACACATCACATGACAATAAAAAATCAATAATAATTCCTTTATGAAAAGTGCTATTGCAATAGTAATTAAACTTTATTTCATACAAAAATAATTATTTTTATAGATAATTTCTATTTTTTTAATATTATCATTTTAATTCATCGTATAATAATAATAAATTCATTAATTATTATACATATGATAATAAGTCTATATGGGTACAATTTAATAAATAATAATTGAATGTAGTTAAATAATAAAATATTTTTTAGTTTAATTTAATATTATCTATTAGATAATGATTTTTCAGCGAGCGAGCGTGAGCGAGTGAGGATTTTAGCTAGTCATATAATTATGTTGATATCTAATTACCAACCGGTTGCAACATTTAATTACAACAGTAAAGAATTAAATGTTCTTTCAAAAAATATGTGACTCTTCAAAATATACCTCACCAGCACGTCGTACGTAATGTAATAAATATTAAAATAGACGCATTTTAAAAGCGGAGAACCGGAGAACCGAAAAACGTGAATCCTCCTTAATTATATATAAGATATAAGATAAGATAAGATAAGATTTCTTCTTATGACCATACTTTCGATTTTGATGATGTGTCTATTGTAGGTGAAGAAAATAATAGTCATAAACGTTTAGTATCTAAATAATTCACATAAAATTAATATTGAATTTTGTTGGTCTTGCTGAGCTAACGTCTAACGACTCTAAGAACTCATTTCCTTTTCGAGCGAGCAACTTGGAGTTCTTAGAGTCGTTAGACGTTAGCTCAGCAGGACCAACAAAATTTAATATTAATTTAAAAACTTTTGCCTGGGCGAGAAAAAATTATATTTTTAATAATAACAGGACTTTGGTTTAAGATTATGTCCATAGTACATACTCTGATGTTAGGGGGCACTTTTCCATCCACAATCAGATTTTCCACCTTATGTGTACTTATATAGGCTCCGTTCATTCGTTCTTACGATACCAAAATTTTAAGTTTATCATTATTTTGATTCAATAATACTGTCTTGTGTGTCTGGGGTAGGGACCGTCTGCGCCCCACTGATGAGTTCTGGCAGACGGTCCCAAGACGAAACACATAGACTTAAAATTTCTTTCTTTCTTATTAAAATATTTTCAATTTTATTACTTAGTATTTTATTTGCTTCTTCTTTTGGTTTATGTCTGGCGACTTGTGGCCTTCATAATATTGTCCTCGGGATTGATACGCGGCGAATTGTCGTGCCTTTTCGAGCGAGCAACTTGGAGTTCTTAGAGTCGTTAGACGTTAGCTCAGCAAGACCAACAAAATTCAATATTAATTTAAAAACTTTTGCCTGGGCGAGAAAAAATTATATTTTTAATAATTCACATAAAAATACAGGATAATGCGATTAATATGTAAGATGATACTAACAAACATAGCCAACATTATAAGAGTATTGTCATTAGATTGAAAGAATGATTTTAAGTGTGAGAATACTCTTTTTATTTGTAATTTTTGTTTTTATTAGTATTTTAACGTCGCTCTTTTATGCTCCCAACTGGTGTTAATCAGTGACGGAGGTCATACGATGTCTTAGTGAAGAAAGCACGTGTTGAAAATACATTCCCCAGTGGTGCTTGTGTCAATGAGATAAGAGACCTCCAGATTACGAGTCCGACGTCCTACCGACCGAGCCATCGCAGGACTGTAATATTTTTAATATTAGACGAATTAGATAAATTATACGTATTGTAATGTTTTTGGTACTTATGATTATAACGGTATATTCATTATTCGTTAATTTATTATATTGTTAATATATATTAAAATATTTTAATTTGCAATATTTAGAATTAACAAAATTATAAAATTCTGTAAATGAGCAATTTTAGCTTTTTATTCAATTAAAATTTGCGCCATAATGCAGGTATAATTGTATTAATTTTTTATGTACTTATACCTAGTGAGCCGTGATTGTTTTCAAATGTCAATCGCTTTAGCGACCCTTCAGTATTAGTTACCCTTGACTGCTTTTGTTTTCTTTCTGTGTTTTAATTGTTCATGTGTGTGCGTGTAAAGTTTAACTTACTTAATTTATTTAATTTATGCCCTATTTTGGATATAGACATACATAATGGGAGAGATCATTTTCATGTAATCTCAATTTTTATGTGAATGAGGTAAATAGATTGTTGATTGTTTAACTTACATTTGTTTTTTATTTATAGTGCAACGCCCTAGTGATTGCTTCTTGCACGAAAATTTGTTTTTTGCATATAAGGCACAACCCAGTAAAGCTTGCGCTTCGCGTTCGCACTGTTTGTGAGTATTGGGTACAATACCTGACTCAACAATTGAACTTTTATTAATTTTCTCAAAGCTCGAGATTTTTAACCTAATAATACAAAATATAATATACATCATAAGAGATAATAATAAAAACATGAGTTCAAATTATCTGCTTATCATCTTCGTCTTTGGATCATGCCACAATTCACAAGCACTGAGGTATATTTAATTTGATTGTGAAAAACGTGGTTTTTTGTACTTTTTTCGTTATTTTGACCGTATTTCTTGTTATCTTTGAAAATATTGTTCTAGGCGTAAAATATAACATAGGAATAAGTTTTATTATTTTGAGACGAACACTTTATTCGTTTAAAGTTTTTGTGTAGGATTAATACATTTCAAGATTGTGACGTTATAAAAATGTGCAACGCACAATAAATGCACATGGCTTGTATTACTTAAAAAAATCACAAATATTTTAGAATAACTAAAAAGCTATTTAAAATTTGCAACATCCACCTTGATACGTATTAATTTCTTTATCCCTTTAGATTAATTTGAATATAAAGAAGGTTAAAAGAAGATGGTTAAAATGTGTGACGTTGCAAAATGTACAAGGCATATGACTTGTATTATTACTAGAGAGCAGTCATCTCATTTTTTTGTATTAAAGTATTTTTTAAGCGGAGTAGCCATTCCGTAGAGTAGAGTATAGAGTCATCGAATATAGTTGAGGTTGCAGTTGCGGGAATTCAATTAGGCGAGTATTAATTACGGTTAGCCCGAAAGGGCGGCCGAATTTAATTATATTTATATATTTTATTAATCGCCGGATGGATCTGAGGTGTGAGAAATCGCGTGCACGTGTGAGTGTCGGAAATTTCATAAGAGTATATACTATTTTATTTTATTGGAATAAATTTACAGTTGTGGTTAAATTAAATTCGTGGGTGTTTATTTAAGATTATTTTTCTTTAATCTAAAAAACGCCAGTTCCGTGGCGGTCAGCTGTCGGGATTCCCTTTGTGACGCGGAGTCGAGAGAAAGTGTTTCCGGGTTATTGTGTGGTAATTTTCGTAATATTGTTATTAATATCGCCAGGCGCCCAGTTAACCCATTAACGTCCACAGGACACATTTTTCATCGTATATTACAGTGCTCTCTAGAAGGTCTCAATCCCGTCTTAAAAATTTTTTTAATACATGAATTTTGAAGATTTTTTATCGATCTTTCGAATGATCACTGCTAAAATAAGGAAAAAAAATTGTAACCCGCAAAAATGATATAAAAGCAAAAAAACACGATAAATAAAAAAAAAAATTTTCATTCAACTCCATTTTTCTACTTTATTGTACAGTTACCTCATAAGTGCAAAATAAAGTGTCTTCGGTATCTCGGCTTTAAAAGAAACCCTGTTTAAGTTCAAAAATCTCTTCTGGATGATCCAATATGGCCCCCGGAGTGTGCAATTTTATTCAAAATCTTTCGGACGTTCTAACTACAGAACTAAGAGTTTTAGCAAAAAAAGTTACAAGAATAAAAAGTTCTTAAAATTCATCAAAGAATACACTGGAGTCATTTCAGATGTTTTTGTTAACATTTTGGAAAATTTGTTTATGCAAAATTATGAAAAATTAAAAAAAAATTTTATTCTGGAAAAATTCTTACGTATTCTTTGATAAATTTCAAAAACTTTTTCTTCTATACAATTTTTTCGAAAAGTTAGTACTTATCGAGAAAACAGACATGGAAAGAGTAAATGTTTCTTTACACTTACTTTAGCTGATTTGTAATATAGTTCAATTTTTTATTATTTTCTTCAGGATTCATGTATAAATATAAAATACGTAAATAGAAGGACGAATAAAGTGAATTTGCAATATACTTTATTTTTATAGAGTTTTGCAGCTACAAAGTTCTAGTTTCATTAAAATAATTTTAGATTTTTGTAATTGTCTCATTTTGGAATTTTTTTTACAAATATAATAAATTCGTAAAAAATGTACTATTTCTTTCGTTATTATCAATATAGAAAAGTAGATAAAATCAATTACTATAAGAAGTAACCTATTATTGAGACATAGTTTGATTCTTTATTTAAAATTTTCGAATCTGAAAGTGGCGATGCCAAAAAAAAAGAATCCACCTAAAGACTGTTTATCATCAACCTCCAATAAAAAAAGATCTAAAAGACGTTCATTCGAAGTTGTAGAACATGAAAATTACTGTGATGTTATATTTATCCCCGATCCAGAGGGTTCTGGAGAGTCGGAAAATTATTATTAGGATGGCAACGATGATGATGATATTCAACTAAACGAAAGCTATTCAACTTCGTTTGATTTAATGTTCCCTAGTTCTTCATACCCATACTAAATATAATAATTATCAAAAAAAATTAGAAGAAAATCATGAGTTTGACTGGGTAAACGGAGAAAAAATGTATACGAACTTTCTCACAAATGAAATATTGTTCTCATCTTCAGATAAAAAATTGATTTCAAGAAGTCCTCCTGCTGAAATCTTTGAATTTTTTATTTCTTCAGAATTAGAAGCATATGTAATTGAAGCTACGAAAGACAATGGTTACGATTTGACATTGAAAGAACTAAATATTTTTCTTGGTATTTTAATTTTATCATCATATAATATGAGGAAATCGCAGCGAGACTATTGGTCGACAGTTCCGTATTTGTCATGTGATATCGTTATCAGATCCATTAGTCGAAATATTTTCGAACTAATAAAAAGGAAACTGAAATTTTTCAAATTTGGAAATAAAAATGAATCGGATAAAGTTTATCGAGTTCGACCAATAGTGGAACTTTTTAAAAAGAACATAATGAGATTTGGTTTGTTTTGTACAGAATTGTCAATCGATGAGATGATGGTGATGTATTACGGTAGGTATAAATTGAAGCAATTCATAAAGTCTAAGCCGATACGATTTGGTATAAAGCTTTGTGGTTTGTGCAGCGCAAATGTATATGTTTTTAATTTCGATATCTATTGTGGTAAAAATGAGGAAGTTACAAGTTAGCTAAATGTGCATTAGGAAGTAAAGTTGTTTTGCACATGCTTGAAAATTTATTAAAACATACTTCGTTTCGTAAACTTCATAAATTTTACGTCTATTTTGATAACTTATTCTGCTCTCCAGACTTAGTAGTCCATTTAAAAAAAATTGGACTTCAAGCAACCGGTACAGTAAAGGAAAACAGAATAAGTGTGACAAATGTAGTAGAAAAGAAGGCACCTAGAGGTACTTATTTAGTGCAACACGATAGAAATGGTGGAATCAATTTTATCACTGTTTAAGATTCAAAGCCAGTTTCCATCCGATCAACCGCAGCTGGTGTAACTTCACAAAGTAATGTAAATAGATATATTAATGCACTTGCAGTGTACAATACATTCATGGGTGGAGTTGACTTACACGATCAGTACTGTAATAGCATCTCGCCCATTATACGATCTAAAAAATGGACGTGGGTAATTTTTGTGAGAATGGTACAAGCTGCTATTACAAATGCTACAGTTTTATGGAATACTAACAACCCTGAAAAAAAATGTGGAGTAAAAGAATTTGCTATGGACATCAGCAAATATTATTTAGAGCAATACCAATCAAACTGAGTTGGAAAAAAGCAACAAGAGAAGAAATTGCTTAGTAGAAAAATGCCCAATAAGATCGATGAAGTATTGCGGTCAATGTAATAATTATACTTACTTCTGTGATCAATGTTTTATAAAAATTCATGGCCAAGAAAACTGAAATCAAATAAAAATTTTGCTTATTCTTTTAGAAATATAATAAAACTGAATAAAAATCGAAAAATACAAAAAAAGAGTAGAAAATTCAAAAAATACAAAAAAATAAAAGACAAAAAAAACAAAAATAACGGTTTTCAATGAAATCTACCTCCACGTGGTGAAAACCGGGCAACGTTGCGTTATAGGTACCAGTGGCTAAGGACTACACTGATATTTAGATTTTCATATCTGTTTTCTCGATAAGTACCAACTTTTCGAAACAATTGTAAAGAATAAAAAGTGTTTGAAATTTATTAAAGAATACGTAGGAATTTTTTCAGAATTTTGCATCAACAAATTTTCCAAAATGTTAACAAAAACATCTGAAATGACTCCAGTGTATTCTTTAATGAATTTTAAGAACTTTTTATTCTTGTAACTTTTTTTACTAAAACTCTTAGTTCTGTAGTTAGAGCGTCCGAAAGGTTTTGAATAAAATTGCACATTCTGGGCGCCATATTGGATCATCCAGAAGAGATTTTTGGACTTAAACAGGGATTCTTTTAAAGCCGAGAATCTGAGGACACTTTATTTTACACTTATGAGGTAATTGTACAATGAAGTAGAAAAATGGAGTTATAGGAAATTTTTTTTTATTTATCGTGTTTTTTTTCCTTTTGTCTAATTTTTGCGGGTAACAAATTTTTTTTCCTTATTTTAGTAGTGATCATTCGAAAGATCGATAAAAAATGTTCCAAAATTCATGTACTAAAAAATTTTTTAGGACGTGATTGAGACCTTCTAGAGAGCTCCGAAATAAACGATGAAAAATGTGTCCTGTGGGCGTTAATGGGTTAAATATAAGTTGGCGACGTAGCCATTTCTAACGTCGCTACGACGGAACCTCCGTCGGTTCATTAATTTACTTAATTATTTGGCCAACGAAAAGTAGCGTCTCAAGATACTGCTACATAGCTGTTTCTAAGCAATTAAAAAATGATGCCATATCTTAAATTGTTTTGTGCTATATATCTTGAAATAGGACCATTATCTAATCATATTATGACGATGTTACCCTGTAAATTTCAAGTAACTCAGATACAGATACAGCTAGGCGGATGAAACTTCTTGCGTTATAAAGCTTGTGACTCCCCGGTGGTTCCATTTTATTGTGTGGACCAATATTGGGCCAGTATTCGCCAGTAGTGGCAAATAATCGATATTTTGTATGGTAATTTTGAATATTCCGTTTATTTGACCAAAGTTTCGGCTATTATGCCACCTGTGACTACTAAAAGATACCGTCCAATTATGACGATGGTACTGAGTCAGTACTTGCCAGGACTAGTATTGGTACTCCTAGTTTCATCGTGCATAATGCTGTCATGAATAAGCCTAGGTGAGTGAATCTTACCTCGTTTTGAAATTTATAAAAATACCCGGTGGTGCTGTCCCATTGTTTTGATCGGTACCGGGTCAGTACTGGTAAGTACTGGTAAATAATCCATTTTTGTCTAGTCGAAATTTTGATAATTTCATTTGTTTGGCTTGTACATTGAGAATGGTTCAAGGGGGTAAGATACTTCTTAGCCTTTGCATCTCTGCTATAGCATTTGGATCGTGCGGATTCCTCAAAACTTTCATTGAATCTAAATCAGATAATCAGTCGCTGATTAGCACCGGTTTGGGAGCATAAAAAGAGCAACGTTAAAATAATAAAAAAAAATAAATCAGATAATGCCAAGCCATGTAAATTCTTTACTCGACTAAGAGCTACATAAATTTGACCTTTGGCAAAATTTTTTTCTTTGTTTTGCGCCTTCGATTTATTAAGCCGATACTTTTTTGCGCTCGGCGATTCTTTGGAACACCTGACCCTCATTCGAGCCGCATGATTTTATGGCCTACCCATATTAATTGGTTAAATTACAAGAAATAACAGATTTTTAAAAAGTTTGAAAAAAAAATATTTAAAAAAATCGACTAAAAAAAATTTTTTAAAATAACCTGCGATTTATTGTAAAATTACTACAATTGCGCTAAAAACAGAAAAATAATTTTTGTCAATAATATCCGTTGATATTGACACAATCTGATGGCCTGAGTGACAATATTCATAAGAGACCTCTCCCAGAGAGTCAATTCGACTTTTTGGAGACTGTGCCGCACCTTCCAACTTATCTACCCAAATTCGTAAATAACTTAAATAAATAGTAAATAAAATTAAAATTAAAATAAATTAAAAGAAAATTAAATAACTAGTAAATAATAAAAAAAAATAACAAACAGGTTACAATACTTTGCTAAGACCTTAGAGTTCCTGTTACCCCTTCTTCGCCAGGCGAGTTCGTAATCCCCGCTGGAGTAATAACAAATCGCGTGCTGTTAGAGAGAAATGCTGTAGCCCGTAACATTTATCTCTTTCTACAACCTCGTCTACATTTTCGGCAAACGTAAAGCTGCCTGCCAGTAGTATATGCTCTTAAGATTGATACCATTAAAATTATTATAGAAAGCTTCGGCCGTTTTGACAGCAGCTATGGTAATATAGACCAAAATTACCTGCCTTAGTACCGTAAGCATTCTATTGACCCAACTATAAAGTCATTATTATACATATATCATATAAACATGATATATGTAGATAACAGTATTGCAGTACACATCTCTTGAATATACAGAACAATATAATGGGAATTCACCCGTTCCGATTTGCGTTCCCATCTGTATCGCGTGCACCTCCGCGACTACGCACGCTCGACCACCGTATGTGTTATCTATCCGCGCGCACACCTGTTGATAATACAGTGTAAACACCCCGGCATCGTTCAATCGCGTCGCGCTCAGGTGATCCGCGAAGTTAATATGTGCGTGTGTAAATGTAAGTATGAAGTGCGCGTACATATCTCCCCAGCCGTACAAGATACGAGGGACACTGCGTACACAAATGATGGTATTATAATTTATTAATTAATTTCATATTAACATCTTTTTCCTTTACAAGTGCCGTGGTCCTGGAGAAGCTGACTACCCAGGGAACCTTCACCTTCGGTCAACAAGGAACCCGGAACTGTCACCGACTCACCCACCCGGAACAACAATAATAAATTCTCCAACCAGGTAAATAATAGCTTTAATTATATTTATTACCATTAAATTATTATTAATCTCTTTTTATTATTGTTTCAGGTAACACACTGGTGGCAACATCACATATTAAAAAAACTCCTCCTATGCCGCTGCCGACGCAGCCGCCGCCGAATCAGTAAAAGACGTGTATATACACATATACTTATTAATGTATTCGGGATATTTGAATTTCCAGCATATTTGCATCAATTTCTGGATATTTCGGAAATTTTGGAAATTTTTAAGGTACAAGTTCTGGTTATTTCGGGAATTCTAGGAATTTCGAAGAAATTTTAGGATATCTGAATAAATTTCTGGTTTTCTTGGGAAATCCGAGATTTTAAAGTATTTCGGGATATTTCTATTATATACGGGATTTTTCGGGCATTAAGTGATATTTTCATCAATTTCGGGATAATTCGGGAATGCCTAAGGAATTTCAGGATATTTGCACTAAATAGGGGATAATTCGGAAATTTATGAATATTTGCATCAATTTTTCGATATTTCGGCAATTCTTGGAATTATTACAGTAATGCCGGATATTTGCACTAAATACGAGATTTTTGGGGAATTCAGGGATTTTCGTATCATTTTCGGGATATGTTGGGAATTCCGGGAAATTTTAAGGTGTTTCGGGATATTTGTACCAAGTTAGAGATTTTTCATTTTCATAAATTCGGTATTTTCATAAATTATTGGATTTTGGAGAATTTCCGGAATATTTAAAGGGATGTCGTACCCGACAATATATTGTTGTGCAGGTCCGCGCTATCTGTATAATCGATACCCTATATAAAATTAACTTAAAAAATCATCTGTGGCGCCCTCTGTATTATATACTAATACATATTTAGTTGCATGCCCACAGATGGTGCTAACAAGCGTTAACGTAATATAAGATATGGAACACAACGCTAGTAAAAGTAATTACAAAATTCATTGTAAAAAAATATAAAATTACTGTAAAATTAAATGAATAATTTACTGCAAAACTTATAAACGTATTTAATTGGTTTATCCGATTATCTGGAGAAATGGCAAATTATATTTGCAAATTATTCTTGTATTATACATGTGTAATATTAATTCAAAAAATTAAAGTAAGTATGTACTAACTCTGCACTTTGCGTACACTTTATTTGTACTGTATTACTGCATTTGTACTTTATGGTAACGTGTACTGTACGTACACTTTATGAATTGTGTACTGTACGTACACTTTATGAATTGTGTACTGTAAGTACACTTTATATGGTTCCGTGTACTGTACGTATACTTTATATGGTACCGTGTACTGTACGTATACTTTATATGGTACCGTGTACTATATGTACACTTTATGATAACGTGTCCTGTACGTACACTTTATGGTAACGTGTACTGCACGTACACCTTATGGTAACTAAATGTTAGTCGGTATTGTACTTTTCAATTTTCACTTTGATTTGTATTGCAATTTAATTGTAAATTTTGATTTATAATTAATTATAACAAAAGTTACGTATATTCAACTACTAAAATTACAATTTTCTTATCAGTGTTACGTACATTATGATTTTCAATGAAATTAAAAAATGATCTATTATTGTATAGTTAAATTTTTAATCCAGTTCAATTTTCATTACCGCCGTTTAACTCATATACTTTGTAGTTTTAGTACCCTTCATTCCTCATAAAAAAATATGTACCATTACTTTAACTTAATAAGATTTTCATAATAATAAACTTTCTGAATGATACTAGCGTATGCTTTTTAATATTAAGTTTAAATTGTTAAAGTTTTCAACAACTTGTAATATTAATAAACTAAGTATTTCTGAATAATCTACATAATTTTATCAACTAATTGGTAGGTTTAAATGAATTTTTTAATCACCACTGAATTAAGCAATGAGCAAAGCAGTTATTGGTAAACAAGTAAACCTACTTCTATGGAGACTGTTGATGAAGGAACACATGTGATTTTATCTTTATATACAATTTTGATTGTTTCATTAAGTTTATTTATGCTAACTTTTATACATTATAATTAATGCAGTTGGAAATATGTTTAATTCTACTAAATACATATGTAGAATAAAATGTTATAAAATGAATATTTACTATGGTACTGTTGAATAACTGATAATATTGTAACGGGCTTATTTTTATCCCTTTACATAAAAATACATTTATTTTTATCAGGACCGAAATAAATGTATGCAGTGAAAACGTCTGGGGTAGATTAGAAACAAATCCAGTGTTTCTTCTCATCCCAGAACGATTTCTGGATATTTTAATGGAATAAGAGGTTGGGTAGAGGTTCGAACGAATCCAGCGTTCGGCCTCGCCCAATAAACTCTTTTGTGACTATATTATGTGAAAAAATCAGGTAGATGTTGGAATAAATCCAGTATTCCACATCATCTGATTAATTTTCTATGGAGAAAAGGAAAAATAATTCGGATAGAATAAAAAGCGAATCTAGCGCTCCCTTTCGTCCGAATATATTCTAAGGAATTGGTTTTAAAGGATAAAAGGACTTGGGTAAAGATTGGAATGATTCCAGCATTCCATCTTGTCCAAGTACCTTTTAAATGAACATCACACCTCTAGCTGTTTGATTAAACTTACAAAATTTATTTATTTCTAGAATTGGCGAGGAGGGTGCTTATTTCCTCGCCTTACAGCTCGAGACGAATGCTGAATTCGACAGCGAGACGGCCGGTTTTGTACCTTTGGTTAGAGGTGGGGACTGCTCTCCCACCTTCTTCACACCTACAGCTGGAGTTTTCGGTTTCCCTCTCTTCTCATTATAATTTTGGCACAGGGTCGTCAACCTCTCTGTCTTTATATTAATTTACATTATTTTTCAAAATCTGAATCTTATACTAATATAATAATTAACAAACGTGAAAAACAATCTTAATTTTAATTTGAATTCATTTTACTTTAATTTATTGATCAAATACTTATTTATTTTTTATCACTTTTCTCTCATATATTTTTTATATATATATCATGTATAATTATATATTATAATATTATAATATACTGTATAATTTCAAATTTTATTATTATTAACTATAAACAATATAAATTTGCAACTTAGTTAATTTTAGTCGTATTTCAATTTCAGAATATGTATATTTTGCAAAATAAAAAAATCTTTAAATAAAATTATAAATTTTATTAATTTTGATTTATTAATTATTTAAATAAATTGATTTAAATAATTAAAAAAATCTTCCGAGAGTCGGGCTTGAACCCGGACCTCTTGCGTGGCGCGCTTATACTCTATCGCTTGAGCTAATACGCTATGTGACTGGAGCCTAACCATACATATATATATATATGGTTATGCCCGTCACATCACCCCCCTTTAAATTTGTGAAAAATAAATGAAACACAAATTTATGGAAAAAAAAACTATCACTATGTACCCCATATTACCCCCCTTTAAATTTGTGTTCTTTTATGACTATCAAATAACATTAATTTTTAAAAAAAATATCATATGTAGTTGCCTAATAAAACGAATTCAATTCTTTTCTTATATACATATAAAGATTATATTTTATTTACCGATCAATCAAACAACGTTGTTTAATTTTGTTGGGTCATGAAGATATCAAATTCTTCTGCTGACATCCCTGGATGATTTAAACTGTTGAAAAGTTCTTCAAGTTCATCCGTCGATGCTGGTGTTATTTTTTCTATTTGTTTTTCCTTAATTTGCTTTTCTAACTTTTTTATCTTTTCTTCTACTTTGTCCATCTCTTCACTTATGAATTTTCTTTTTTCTGCTCTAGATGTTTGTGTAGGTACCGTTCTTGTTTGTACTTTTCTTGTCTGTACATAAGTACCATTACATATTCTTGTAGAAAAACTGGTTACCCATTTATTTTTTTGGTGGATCAGTCTTATACATTTTTCATAATGACGAAACCACTTCACTCCTTCATCACTTTCACAACTAGTAGATGTCTGAGTTGAAGCTTCACAAGTAGCAATTTTCTCAGTATTTTGAGTAAAATCTGGCATTTTCACTTTTTCTTTATAAATCCGTTTCGGTTTGAACTTGACTGACTATGTAGACAGTTAAACTGATACTGACAAGCCTGGATTAAGGATAGTTTACTTCTCACCCTGTGTTTAAACTTCGTTGGTTGATTGACCTTTTGTTTTGATTTTCATAGTTACTAACACTCTTTATTTTGTATCATTAAATTCGCTTTAATTTGACAACTTTTAATTTTTTCTATTATTTTCAGAAAACTATTACGTATTATTTATTTTTTTTTTCTTTTCTTTTTTTTCATTGTTTTTTATTGTTAATTCTTTTCAAAAATATTTTCAGATTTCTTTTCCATATAATATGGTTTCAGTTGATTAATATGAAATTTTCCCCGTTCTAACTTCATTTTGTCATCGAATAACAAATAAGTATCGGTTCCAAATTTGTTAATTATTCTATATGGACCTTCACATAGGTACATAAATTTCGCAAGTCTCTTTTCATTCGCATTTGATACATTTAATGCTTTAATTAACACTAAATCATTTATATTAAATTTATATATTTTTCTATTTACATTTTTATTATTCGCTCTATTTATGATGAATTTATGCATTTTATCTTTTGCTTTTGCAATTTTGTCCTCATAATCTTCTTTAATATTTATTGGATTCGATTTTAAACAATTATTCCAAAATCTTTCGCTTTTGATTGGAAATTGTAATTCTACTGGCGGAAAACCCGTAGTTTCGTGATGCGTATTATTTAGTACATTTTCAACAAAATGGATTTCATTAGCCCATCCAGTATGCTTATTTAAAATCGATCTATATATTCGACCTATTTCTCTATGAGATCGCTCTATAATATTTGATTGTGGGTGTCTTATACTTGAAAATATCATTTAATATTTTGTTTTTTCAAATAATTTTCCCATTTAACACTCGTAAATTGTGACCCATGATCAGATATTATAGCTTTTGGTTTACCTATATCTACAATATATTTATTTATTTTATTTATCACAATTGCCGTATTTGCTTTTTAATAGGATAAAGTACAACAAATTTACTAAAAACATCTATAGTGGATAAAATATAGCAAACTCCACTAGTTGACGGTATTAATGGACCATAAAAATCAATGGATAACAGATCACCCGGTTTTTCAATTATTATTGGTTGTACTTCCTCTTTATATGATACAGTTAAACATTTAGTCCTTTGACAAATATCACACGTTTTTAACGTTGTTGCACATATTTTTCGCAATTTGGGAAAATAAAAATACTCCAAAATCATTAAATAAATTTTTCTTGAACCAACGTGTCCATAATAAATATGTAAATTTTGTATTAAATTAACTATAATACACTTTGGTATTACTATTTTATTTTCCCTATGTGTTACTTTACACAAATAGTTATTTATATATCATCGAATAACAAATAAGTATCGGTTCCAAATTTGTAATTATTCTATATGGACCTTCACATAGGTACATAAATTTCGCAAGTCTCTTTTCATTCGCATTTGATACATTTAATGCTTTAATTAACACTAAATCATTTATATTAAATTTATATATTTTTCTATTTACATTTTTATTATTCGCTCTATTTATGATGAATTTATGCATTTTATCTTTTGCTTTTGCAATTTTGTCCTCATAATCTTCTTTAATATTTATTGGATTCGATTTTAAACAATTATTCCAAAATCTTTCGCTTTTGATTGGAAATTGTAATTCTACTGGCGGAAAACCCGTAGTTTCGTGATGCGTATTATTTAGTACATTTTCAACAAAATGGATTTCATTAGCCCATCCAGTATGCTTATTTAAAATCGATCTATATATTCGACCTATTTCTCTATGAGATCGCTCTATAATATTTGATTGTGGGTGTCTTATACTTGAAAATATCATTTTAATATTTTGTTTTTTCAAATAATTTTCCCATTTAACACTCGTAAATTGTGACCCATGATCAGATATTATAGCTTTTGGTTTACCTATATCTACAATATATTTATTTATTTTATTTATCACAATTGCCGTATTTGCTTTTTTAATAGGATAAAGTACAACAAATTTACTAAAAACATCTATAGTGGATAAAATATAGCAAACTCCACTAGTTGACGGTATTAATGGACCATAAAAATCAATGGATAACAGATCACCCGGTTTTTCAATTATTATTGGTTGTACTTCCTCTTTATATGATACAGTTAAACATTTAGTCCTTTGACAAATATCACACGTTTTTAACGTTGTTGCACATATTTTTCGCAATTTGGGAAAATAAAAATACTCCAAAATCATTAAATAAATTTTTCTTGAACCAACGTGTCCATAATAAATATGTAAATTTTGTATTAAATTAACTATAATACACTTTGGTATTACTATTTTATTTTCCCTATGTGTTACTTTACACAAATAGTTATTTATATATTTAAATCTACAGAAACTCTCATTGCTTTCTATTTGTTTTTTAATTTTTAGACATAATTCATCTTCATTTTGAATTTTAATTAAATCTTTAAAATTTTTTATCAATTCTGTATCAATTGTATGTTTCATAATTGCTGCAATAACAATTTCTGAGTTTTTTATATTACATTGATCATCTTCATTCATTCGACTTAAGTAGTCTGCAGCTGCATTTTTTACACCCGGTAAATATTCTAATTTAAAATCAATATCTTGGATCGATAAAATCCATCGTGTTAATCTTAAATTACCGAATTTGCTTTTCTGCAAAAAACTCAAAGCTTCATGATCAGTTCGAATTACAAGCTCTTTAGTTCCTCTTAAAAATATATCTAGTTTATGAATTGACCACACAATTGCAAGTAATTCTTTCTCAGTTGTGAAATAATTCTTTTCGCTCGCTTTTAATGTACGGCTAATACAAGTTACAATTCTTTCTTCGCCCTCTTCATCAATTTGAGAAAGAATTCCGGCAATTGCTATATCACTCGCGTCCGTTGTTAGTATGAACGGTTTATTAATATCAACTGTTTTTAAAATTACATTTTCATTAAAAAGACTCTTTATTTTGTTAAAAGCTTTAAAATGCTCTTCTTTCCATATAAATTTTACATCTTTTTTCAATAAATTTAACAATGGAACAGTCTCTTGGGCATAATTCTTAGCAAATTTCGAATAAAAATTAACAAAACCCAAGAAACCTTGCAATTCTTTTACATTTTTAGGTACTTTAAAATTCTTGATATTTTGTATTTTTTCTGGATCAGGTTTTATTCCCTTATATGTAATAATATTTCCCAAAAATTTAATTTCTTTTTGAACAAAATTTGATTTCTTAAAATTTAACCTTAAATTGGCTTTTATTAATCGGTTAAATAATATTCCAAGATGCATCAAATGCTCTTCAAATGTTTTAGAAAAAACAAACAAATCGTCTACAAACGTTAATAAAAAATCATTTACTCCCGTTATGACTTTATCTAATCCCCTCAAAAGAGCTGCACTGCTAATTTTTATTCCAAATGGAACTACATTATATTCATATACCTTATTATCACATATAAATGCAGTGTATTGTTTACTATCTTCTACTAAAGAAATTTGGTTAAAACTAGCCGTCATGTCAAAACTAGACATCCATACATGATTTTTACATCGTGCTAATACTTCTTCTATTCCCGGTGGAGACTCGTAATCATTCTTTAAATTTAAATTTAAATTTCTGGCATCTAAACATATTCGAATAGAACCATCTTTCTTAGGTACAATAACACATGGATTTATGAAATTACTATTTGATCTACGAATTATACCTTGTTCTAACATTTTGTTTACTTCCATGCTTACTTGTTCTCGGTATTTAATCGGTATCGGGTATGGTTTTTTATAATACTCATAATTATTTTTTAGTATTAATTTGTATTTAAAATTATGCAATAATCCAGGGCTTTCTTGAAAAACATCTTTATAATATGTTATAACTTCTTTTAATTTCAATTTTTGCATATCATTTATTTGATTACACAAAGCAATTTTCTCGTCAATATCGACGGTTTTTATATTATAATCCGGAAAATTTTCTAATTTTGAATTTTCCACAATTTTATAATTTTTAATTTTTTCATCCCCATTATCATATTGAATAGTTAAGGATTCATATTCATTTTTATTTATTAATTTTGAGTTATAAGATATTTTACTTGTTTCCTTCCCTGTTTCAAAAGTAATTTGTTCTTTTTTAGTATCCATACACATTTTTAATTCTTTTTGAGTATCATACCCGATAATACATGATTTAACTAATAGTTAGCTGTATAATAAGGGCTTACGCGCCTGCATACTTGCGTGCAGGCGCTATCGCGCCTTTTGATTTCGGTATAATTAAAAAAATTATTTGTGTTTTTAAATTATTTATTTTAACATTTGCTAGTATTTGCTTATTTATTCGCGTAGATTTTAAACCGGTAGCACCTTTTATAATTTTTCCCGATATTGGTAAAGTAGGAATCTTTTCTAATGATTGTATATTTTTAATATAAAATTCTTCTGAAATACAAGTAACTTCACTACCTGTATCAATTAAAGCGTTAATTTCAATATTTTCAATTTTTATTTTAATTTCTGGACAAGTAATAGCATTATTATTTTCAAACTCTTTATTATTATTATCCGGTTCAATATCGTAAATTAGATCTTTACGTGGATCTTCATATATCGTATTTATTATAAAATTTTCTTTATTTATTTTTTCAACTGTATTCAATTTTTTAGTTAATTTATTGTTTGTCCCTGCAGTTGCATTTTCATTAATTTTTAAAGGGGTTTCCGAGTTGGAAAATACAACTCCTTTTAGTTTCCCTGATTATATACTCTACTAGTTTTTTCATTTTGAGTATCATTCGAATTATGTATATCTGCTAAGACTTCAATTTTATCATAATTGTTATCAGTCTGTTCAATTAGTTTTTTATTTTCCGAACCTTGTTTAACAATACATTTTTTATTTTTATATGTTTGTATAGAATTAATCATGGGCGTGCTATTTCTTTGATAACCTTCCCTATGCATTTTATTTTGATATGTAGTATAATTTTGATTCTCTTTTGGTATATTTGAATTTATATTTTTATTTTCATAAGTTTTATACCCTTCGCGTTGATTAGGCATATGGTTTTCATATCGATTTGTAATCTTATCGTATTTTCGGTTTTTATCAAAATCAGAATCAAAATCTGTTAAAATTTTTAATAAGTTTTCTTTTGATTTATTTTGTTGCCCTAAAATTGTATGTTTAATTGAAAGTTCATAATGTTCACTAATTTTCTCAACTAACTCAGCTTCAGTTAATTCATAATTTAATTCTTTTGCTAAACCAAGCATATGTGTAGCATATTCTACCCTACTCATTTTTCCTGTAAAATATTGCCCAAATTCAATATTCCTACGTGCTTATCGTTGAGTAGAAGAATTCCAATATCGTTCTATGAATTTATTTTTAAAATCATTGAAATCACTTATCTCATGTTCTAGTAAATACCACCATTCTTTTGCGGATTTATCTAATGCTTGTGAAATAATGCATATGACTTCCTCAAAATTAGAAGCAGTCGTATTAATATATTTTTCTAATTCGTACAAGAAACGCATAGGTCTTTCGTTTGTAAATCCATAAAATTTAGGAATAATTAATTTTACCCGAAAATGATTATTTTCAGACTGAGTACAATTTACCCCTAATACTGTATTATTTTTTGTATTATTTTCAATTTTATTAATTTTTTCAATTAAAACATTATTATTTTCAATAATCATTTTATTTATTATTGGTTTAATTCTATCTGCATCTATCTTATCACTAATAATTTCTTCTAAATTATTTAATTCCTTATTCATTTCAGAGAATCTACGTGTAAATCCATCGTTTTCGGATTCTAATACTTTTATCCTTTGTTTATTCATTTTATTATCTTCCACTAATGTCTTTACATGTTGTGAAAGAATATCTATTTGTTCAAAGAAATTTTCTTTTAAAGCATCATAATAATCTTTACATTCTTTTTTTATTATTTCTGAGGTATTTTCATACTTATCAATTTTATTATCTAATTCATTATCTTTATCAAATAAATCTTTTAATTCCTGAGTAACTGCTTGTTCCCAATTTAATCGAATTTTATCTACTGATTCTATTTCATTATGTTCTTTAGCTTGTTCTAAATTTAACATAAATGATCCTGATCTCCTATTCGAAACAGCCATTTTTACTAATTACTTTAATTTAATCTAATAAAATATTTTTATATACACCTAAAACTAATATTTTGCCTAATTTAACTTCTAATTTTTAAATGCTTTTTCCAATTTATTATTAATTTTGTTTTTAATATTTTACATTTTATTATTTAAATATTATTACAAATAATTTTAAATTTATATTTTAAATTTTATTCGTATCCTGGCAGGATCGCCAATTTTTATGTAACGGGCTTATTTTTATCCCTTTACATAAAAATACATTTATTTTTATCAGGACCGAAATAAATGTATGCAGTGAAAACGTCTGGGGTAGATTAGAAACAAATCCAGTGTTTCTTCTCATCCCAGAACGATTTCTGGATATTTTAATGGAATAAGAGGTTGGGTAGAGGTTCGAACGAATCCAGCGTTCGGCCTCGCCCAATAAACTCTTTTTCATATATATTTTATATATATATCATGTATAATTATATATTATAATATTATAATATACTGTTTAATTTCAAATTTTATTATTATTAACTATAAACAATATAAATTTGCAACTTAGTTAATTTTAGTCGTATTTCAATTTCAGAATATGTATATTTTGCAAAATAAAAAAATCTTTAAATAAAATTATAAATTTTATTAATTTTGATTTATTAATTATTTAAATAAATTGATTTAAATAATTAAAAAAATCTTCCGAGAGTCGGGCTTGAACCCGGACCTCTTGCGTGGCGCGCTTATACTCTATCGCTTGAGCTAATACGCTATGTGACTGGAGCCTAACCATACATATATATATATATGGTTATGCCCGTCACAATATATAATACATGGTTAGTAGATAACCTAATGGAATTGCAACTTGAAATCGTACTCGGTTTGACGCGTGTAGGAGGTGCGTGTAATCGTCGAGTCGAACTATGCACGCACCTTCTAGAGGGAACCGTCGTCTGCTAGTTCCTAATAAGCTAAATCGAGATATGGCTATCAATACAAAATAGTTTTCTATATACATTTTGTAACGATCGCGCAGGGTATTAGGGCATGGCGACAAAGGCAAAATAAACGATTGATAAAAATAGTTAAAATTTATTTATTTTATTTGGCGAATTTATAGAACGAATGCTCGGCTGCGTACGAGCTGCGGCGGTATGCTACGCGAGTGGAAAAGGGTGAGAAGGGGGGAGAGATGGGAAGCACACTTACAAAAGCAGGAATAAATGCATTGTACCTACAACAAAGCCGTGCATCCACCTTGGCATGTATTCTATGACTGTTTTAGAGTCTTTCCATAGGGCAACATTGCACCGTCTAGCTGACAGTATTTGATCGCCCTGGTTCCTCCGTCACCCGACTTTGGCAACCCCTCAGGATCAAGTAGCTTTGTTCTAAATGGTCCCAAGCGCTCCGAATTCGATTCGACAGTTCGGTAACTTTTTGAGTTACGAATGTCGTCAGGAGTCGCCTTTGGGATCGGTTAACCGCGATCGGAGGCCACTTTAAACAGTGTACCGAAACTCCTTACGCGGGCCCACCGTCTTGCGACGGCTAGAGTCGTAATTCTCTGTGTGAATGCGGCGGTGTTTAGCTCACCGCCGTCGTCCGCTTTCGAACATAAGCGGCATCCGGGTCAACTTCGCTTCACCCGTCAAGCCTGCTTGCAACCACATACCCCGCAGAGTCCAACCCAATACTGGGGACACGCTGGCGTTTCACTTTCGACTCAGAGATACGCCAACGTGGGGCTCGGTTCTCAGTCCCTGCGTACCAGAGTAAAGTCATCCTGGTCCAACTGTCGACATGCCGAAGCACATCTTCCTATTACTCCCCGGATCCCCAGGGAGGTTTTGCGGTAGGTGGCCTTAAAAAAAAAAAAAAAAAAAAAAAAGGCTTGCCCGCTATAGTTTGTGAAGGATAAAACATTCGACAGTCCTTCCACAAGCCTTCCAAGGGATACCATTCGAAAAATCCCTTGAAAGAGAAAAAAGCGTACAAACCAAAAAGGTTTGCACGCTATGGTGTTTAACATCCCACCCTATGCAAAGTCTTCAGTTCGGAAGTATACCACAACTCGACTTACTAACTTTATACATAAGGATCTCTTTCTGATGAAAGGGACACCCTTCTGTGAGACATCCCAGCAACTTTTATCGTCTGGATGAGAAACTACTTCGGTCCGGATGTGCCCCAAGACGGACCTCGAGAGGCCCGCCTCAGCATTTTGACGCTACGCGTAGTACACCCCAAAAGGTCTACTTTGATTTAGCGGCCGTCCCTTTATCCCTAGGTAGAGTCTCCCTTGACGAAGTCGCCCAGATGAATAGAATAATCGTTAACAGCGTATCTTCGACAAACTAAGCGTGTTAGTGAGCCAAATATAGCAAGTTAAACAGTGAATCGCCGACACAGGCTCGACGAAACAGCTTGATTTCGAGGCACACTAGTGGCAATCCTCTTCCTCCACTACCGTAGGAGGTCTATCCTAGTGCATCCACCTTGGCAGTATAGAGGAACATATCCTGGGTTGACACTTAAAATGTTGCTTTCCTGACACACACACACACACGCAAGGTAGTCCGCCATGGGAAAATAAAGGACGATAGCAATCGTATTGCCAACGAGACGTCAACGTTGCCGCGATGGCGTACTGAACAGCTCTCTCGAGCTTCGACAGGCTCGTTCACTGCTTCGCTGGACGGGCCCGACGTGCGCGCGCAACTTGCGTCGAACCGTCCGTCGACCGTCGTCGTCCCGGGCGTATCGTACGGGGAGTCTTCGCCTCGCAGATATCCATCGAGAACTAAAAAGCAAACACATAATTTTTTGTAATACATTATTTTTTTAATCATAAGATAGACTATATATTCTTTTTATGGAAGTGCTTGTGAAGGTAAACCAAAAATTATTTTTAGTAATATATACACGGAAAACACTTTTTCTCAGAAGGCTGCGGCGATTGATTATTGTCCGTAGAACCTGCGAGGCGAGACATTTTCGGCACGTCGTTCAGACTGTCTCGCCTCGTACATATCCATCGAGAACTAAAAAGCAGCCATCCGAAAAAAAGTATTTTTTATGTATATATTACTAAAAATAATTTTCGGTTTATCTACTCAAACACTGCTATAATAAAAATACAAAATTTGTTACAATAAATAATGCGTTTGCTTTTTAGTTCTCGATGGATATCTACGATGCGAGATACTCTCGGCGCGTCGTTCAGATTATCTCGCCTCGTAGATATCCATCGAGAACTAAAAAGCAGCCATCCGAAAAAAAGTAGTTTTTGAGTATATAATACTAAAAATAATTTTCGGTTTACCTACACAAACACTGCTATAACAAAAATATTAAATTTGTTACAATAAATTATGTGTTTGCTTTTTAGTTCTCGATGGATATCTACGAGGCGAGACATTCTCGGCGCGTCGTTCAGATTTTTTCGCCTCGTAGATATCCATCGAGAACTAAAAAGCAGCCATCCGAAAAAAAGTATTTTTTGTGTATATATTACTAAAAATAATTTTCTGTTTACCTATACAAACACTGCTATAATCTATATTATATTAAAATTCATCAGTTCTCCGGTGTCCGGTGTCCGGTCTCCTGTTGTAAGAATTAAGAGTATGTGTGAAGTGGAAGGGTTAACGCTGATATTCCGGGAATTTTTGAGGTATTCCGGGATAACTCCACAATTACGGGATTTTCTAAATAATTCCGTAATTTCTTAGATATGCCGGGAAAACTTCACTAATTTAGGGTTTTCCTGGATGTTTCGGGATTTTCTTAAGTTTTCCGGGAAAACTTCACCAATTTCGGGATTTCCTGGAAGTTTCGGGTTTTTTGTGGTATTCCGGGAGAACTCCACTAATTTCGTGATTTCATGGATGTTCCGGGATTTTCTGTGGTATTCCGGGATAACTCCACTAGCATCGGGATTTCCCGGATTTTTCGGATTTTCTGTGCTATTTCGGGATAAATTCACTAATTTCTAGATTTCCTGAATGTTTCGCGATTTCTGTCGTATATTGGGAAAAATCCACCAATTTCGGGATTTCCTGGATGTTTCGGTAGTTTCTACGTATTCCGGTGTTACGACCCGACTTCGTGAAGTCGGTGTCTTCGCGGGAGTTCCGCTAAACAATAATTATTTGTTTAACGCGGTAGACTCGCTGTCAGCTCGAGAACCTCTCTGTTTCCTTACCTGTGCGTTATGTGAATGTGGCGTTACGTTACGGTTAAATGACTTATGAATAACGTGACTGCTGGTGAGCGTTATGTCACGCGTAACTATCCTATGAATAACGTGACTGCTGATGAGCGTTATGTCACGTTTATAAACGTTTATGTAGGATTTACTTGTTAGGATAGTATTATTATGAAATAATTATTCATTTATATTATTTTATTTAAAGTATCAATATATGTTTTTATTATTAGACTTTATCAAATACAGTGTTTATAATAAATCATAATTCCCAAAATAAGTTCCCGAATAATCAGACTTTACATGTGTTTTATTATTCTTAAATTACACGATATTAATTCGTGGCAATGAATTAAGGTTTTTTTTTAATATAACGATGTAAAGTCTTACTGCGAATGCTTGGTTTGCTGGATTCGCCTTCAGCGGGCCCTTATCCTTCTGCTACCGTCGAATTTCGTTAGCGACTGCTCGAAGGTCGGATCCTTTTCGTCGGATGCACGATATTAATCGGTTCTAATCAATTAATATCTCTGTGATATGTATTTAATTCACTAACGCCGGCGATCCTACGGCGGAGACACTATTCTATCAACTCACTTCCTGGGACACGTTAACCAGGTTGCGTACGTTGGACTCGCGGGTTCTCTAAGTCCGGAGGCAAACGGCTCGGAGGAAAAAATTAGTCTGACGTATTGTTCGAATTTACAATTTGGAGAGCCGTTTGCGTCCTTGATTTGAACCAATAAGCGATCGACGCGCATAAAGCTTAGGTTCTTGACTTTATTGCAAAAATGCTGCGTCGATGCTTTAGCGGTCAGCGACCGATGCCGTCTCGCGAAGTAAGCTTAATTTTCATTTCTACGCGTGTTCTTTATAATTCGATTTTGTCAACTTATAAAAATATATTTTATTATAACTAAATATATTTAGACGTCTATGGGACGTCACACCGGGATAAATTCCCTAATTTCGGGATTTCATGGATGTTCGAAATTTCCTGTGGTATTTCGTGATAAATCCACCAATTTCGGGATTTTCTGGTTGTTTCAAGATGTTCTATAGCATTTCGAGCTTTCTGTGATATTCCGGGAGAACTCTACTAATTTTGTGATTTCCTGGATCTTCCGGGATTTTCTGAGATATTCCGGGCTAAATCCACCAATTTCGGGATTTCCCGGATGTTTCGGAATTTCTGTTGTACTTCGGGATTTTCTGTCGTATTTCGGGAATAAACCACCAATTTCTGGATTTTCTGGATGTTTCGGGAGTTTCTACGTATTCCGGGATAAATCCACTAATTTCCGGTTTTCCTGGATGCTTCGGGAGTTTCTGTGTTATTTCCGGATATATTAACTAATTCAGGGGTTTCCTGGATATTTCGGGATTTTCTGGGCATTCCGGGATAGCTCCACCAATTTCGGGATTTCCTGGATGTTTCAGGATTTTCTGTGTTATTTCCGGATATATATACTAATTCAGAGGTTTCCTGGAAATTTCGTGATTTTCTGTGGTATTCCGGTAGAACTCCACTAATTTCGTGATTTCGCGGATGTTCCTGGATTTTCTGTGGTATTCCGCAATAAATCCACCAATTTCGGCATTTCCTGGATATTTCTGGATTTTCTGTGTTATTTCCGGATAAATTAATTAATTCAGGGGTTTCCTGGAAATTTCGGGATTTTCTGAGGTATTCCGGGATAAATCCACCAATTTCGGGATTCCCTGGATGTTTCGAGATTTTCTGTGGTATTTCGGTATAAATTTCGTAATTTCGGGATTTTCTGGTTGTTTCGAGATTTTCTATGGTATTTCGGGATTTTCTGTGGTATTTCGGGAATTTTTGATGTATTCCGGGATAACTCCACCAATTTCGAGATTTTCTTAATATTTCAGTAATTTTTTAGGTATGCCGGGTAACTTCACTAATTTTGGAATTTCCTGGATATATCGGGATAACTTCAGTAATTACGGGATTTCCTCGGTATTTCGGGAATTTCTGAGGTATGCCGGGATAATTGCACTAATTTTGGGATTTCCTGGATGTTTCGGTATTTTCTTAAGTATTCCGGGAAAACTCCACCAATTTCGGGATTTCCTAGAAGTTTCGGGTTTTTTGTGGTATTCCGGGTTAACTTCACTAATTTTGGGATTTAGTGGATACTTTGGGAATTTCTGTGGTATTCCGGGTTAACTTCACTAATTTTGGGATTTAGTGGATACTTCGGGAATTTGTGTGGTATTTCGTGATAACTCCACTAATTACGGGATTTACCTGGATATTCGGGAATTGCTGAGGTATTCCGGGATAACCCAACTAATTACGGGATAAAATAGTAAAAAATTCTATAAGCACTTTTGCCTGTACTCCAATTTTTGAATATTTTTGTATCAAATTAAATTATTATATTAGGAACATACCTATAAGTAATATTATAAGTAATTAATAATAAATAATGGTTACTACATACACAGATAATGTTAAAATAAAGTCGTCACAATAATACTAACATAGACTGAAACAGTACTGTCAGTCTAATAATTTTGAATAACGTAAATAATATATTTTAATGTAATATATATTGTATTTGATAATTCGTTCTGTATTTTTATCACATTTAAATATACGTTTTTACACATTTTTCATCATACTCTATTACAAAGGTGTATAACCCATATTTTGATTATAATCGTGGACACACTTTGGCTTTATAATATCTTTATTTATTAGGTAACATTTTTTTCCTGTTGCACAGAATTCTAGTTCATGCACAGTTGTAAGCATACGAACGCTACGTTTATCTTCCCACCTTACTGTCATTTACACATCGTTGTGAGAGACTTGTACTTCACCTCGAACTAACTTGCTTTCAAGCTTTGGCATTCCCTTTCTATTTGCTTTCACTGTACCACACATACCTGTATCACGATCGTGTATAAATTCTGCCAAAGTGGTAAATGTATACCAATTGTCTATATATACAACATGACCCTTATAAAAATAAGATTGTAGAAAGTGAGCTACAATATCGCCAGTAACACCCAAATCAAACTTTTGATAATCAGTGTCTGCGCCAGTATAAACAATAAAACCCAACACGAATCCCGTATCGCTGTCTACAATCATGAATAGATTGATGCCAAAGCAATTTCTCTTCAAAGGAATGTACTGCTTGAATCGAAGCCTACCTTTCCATAATAATAGACTTTCATCTATGCACAGATTTTTTCCTGGAGTAAGAACTGCTCAAAATTTGCTTTGCACGTGTTCTATTACTGGCTTTATTTTCACTAAAGGATGATTTTCGATTTCTTCATTATTATGAAAATGTAAACAACGTAGGATGTGAATATATCTATCGCGAGGCATTATTTGGCCAAAAATTGAAGTGTGTAGCAAAAGATCTGTGGACCAATAACTTTGTAAATCGCCTTTACAGACATGGCCCATTAGAATGGAAAGGCCTAGAAAAGTTTCCAATTCTGTTTTTGTGACAGGGGACCAAGCTTTCATGTGGGAAGAACGAGTTATGGGATTTTGAGTTGCGTAACGATTGGTTTCCTCTACAATTTTTTTGAGCAAAAAAGAATCACAAAAGTAATTGAAATAATCAATTGGTGTATTTCCTGAAAAAGAGATATTCGAATTTATTTCGGAGCTACCTTGAAAATCTTTGATTGATGGATAAAAATACGCGTCCTCAGACAACTCAGTTTCCTTATAAGAAAAGTCTTCCAAATTGACTTCCCCGATGTCTTCATTTTCTGCTCCATTGTCTAAAACCTCGTTTTCTAATACTTCATTTTCTGATTCGGACTCGCCACTACTCCAAGCTTCATGTTCAGCCATTTTATAGAAGATAGAATATTACACTATTCCATAGTGTAATATTCAAAAAGTGAAAATAGTAAAAATTATATACTGTGCAAATCTAATATTGTAAGTAATGATATATGTTTTACTACGTATTAAAAATAAAAATTAAAATTCCTTACTCCAGTGTAAATTTTATCATGTCGATTATTTTTAATATTTTTTAATTGTTTTATTGTTATGTAGAAATATGTTCAGTATCTATAAACTCTTGTGTAATTGACTAAGATTAAATAAGTATATGGGCTATTACACGTCAAGTGGTACGATGAAAATTTTAAATCGCTCCAAATTTTGAGAACAGACTGGAAATATCTTCCAAAAAATAGAAAAAAAATTTTAGGTGTCAAAAATAATTTGCCTGAAAGTTATTCCACCATGAAAAATGGAAATTTTTCAATTTTTTAGAAAAATTGCTATTTTCAAAGCCATTTATCTCAAAATCTATTGATTTCTTTGAAAAAACATTATAAACAACTTTTGTTCAAAATAATCTTTAGAACTTATCTACCTGGGTTACAATTCTTAATTTTAAAATCTCGAAGAGATAGGGAACTCAAAAATATTGAATATCAAAAAAAGGCGACCACGCCACAATCGATTTTGATCTAACACCGCTCAAAAGGTCACATTTTTTGAGAGCTTTCGAATGGCGGCGGTTAGATTATTGGCCAAGACCGCTGGTGTAAGTTATGCCTCATAAACCTCATAAAATCACTAATTTTCATGTATTTTAGGGCATAACCTACAACAGCGGTCTTGGCCAATAATCTAACCACCGCCATTCGAAAGCTCTCAAAAAATGTGATCTTTTGAGTGGTATTAGATCAAAATCGATTGTGGCGTGGTCGCCTTTTTTTGATATTCAATATTTCCGGGCGTTCTATCTCTTCGAGATGTTAAAACTAAGAATTGTAACCCAGGTAGATAAGTTCTAAAGATTATTTTGAACAAAAGTTATTTGTAATGTTTTTTCAAAAAATTTAATATAAATGGCTTTGAAAATAGCAATTTTTCTAAAAAATTGAAAAATTTTTTTGACACCTAAAATTTTTTTTCTATTTTCTGGAAGATATTTCCAGCCTGTTCTCAAAATTTGGAGCGATTTAAAATTTTCATCGTACCACTTGACGTGAAATTGCCCATATACAATGTTGCAAATATAATACACTGTTATTTTTATTTCATTGACTAAAAAAAATTGTTTGTAACTGAATACTAGGTTAATTAATTACACATTATATTATATTTTACATTTTTATTCAATTAAATTGTAAAATTATAAATTTAAAAAAAATATAAAAAATAAGTATATATTTAGTGTAATTTCGACCGCGGGAGCGTTCGCGACCGAGGAATTGTTGCTAGTAAAAATATAAAATTTGTTACAATAAATTATGTGTTTGCTTTTTAGTTCTCAATGTATATCTACGAGGCGAGACATTCTCGGAGCGTCGTTCAGATTGTCTCGCCACATAGATATCCATCGAGAACTAAAAAGCAGCCATCCGAAAAAAAATATTTTTTGTGTATATATTACTAAAAATAATTTTCGGTTTACCTTCACAAACACTGCTATAATAAAAATATAAAATTTGTTACAATAAATTATGTGTTGCTTTTTAGTTCTCAATGTATATCTACGAGGCGAGACATTCTCGGCGCGTTGTTCAGATTGTTTCGCCTCGTAGATATCCATCGAGAACTAAAAAGCAGCCATCCGAAAAAATGTATTTTTTATAGCAGTGTTTGTGTAGTAAACCGAAAATTATTTTTAATAATATATACACAAAAAATAGTTTTTCTTGGAAGGCTGCGGCGATTGATTATTGTCGCGGAAAACCTGCGAGGTGAAATACGCTCGGCGCATCGCTGAGATTGTCTCGCGTCGCAGGTATCTGTTGAACAGCTACTAAATTATTACTAATTGCTGCACAATGTTCTGGAGTGGAATTGATTTTTATTTTCTTACAATCATTTTGTCCTTGTTGGTATTAAATTTTGAAATTTGCTGTTACTATATAGCCTACATTAAACTAACTTAATTGACATAAAAAACCAACAAACCAACATAACGGATAAACGTTTATTTCCATCCCTAGTATATCATACAAGCTTCCTACCGTCTTAGTATTCATCATATTTTTCTTTTAATTTTTTGTCGTGCACTTTTATCTGCTTTTTTAGTATTCCAACTTTTACCAATATCGTGAACGTATGTGTCTGCACCTTATATCTTAAGACACAGTCCTGTTTTTACAAAATTAAATTAAATCGTTGTTGCCTATTAACTAAGATTGGTTATGTTTTAGATCGTACTTCTCAAATTATAAGCACTTTTTAGCACAATTCAAACTTTTGTACTTATAATTTATTTAATATATGTATTACAAATATGCCTCCACTGCGTTTATAGGTTGTCATTGTATTAAATAATAGTAATAGGAGAAATAGTGCGTGTAATATACAGGTGTCGGCATAGTAGGATTTAATTCAGGTATGGCATCCCCTTAAGGAATTTCGAAATATTTGCACTAAGTACTGGATTTTCCGGGAATTCCGACAATGTCTAAGGGATTTCAGAATATTACCATTAATTGGATTTTTGGGAATTACGGGAATAATTAAAGTATTTCGGAATATTTGCACTAAATTGGGATTTTTCGGGAACCCGGGATATTTTCATTAATTATTGGATTTTTTGGAAATTCCGCAAAATTTTCATTAATTATTGTATTTTTGGGAATTCCTGGAATATTTAAGGTGATTCGGGATATTTGCTCAAAGTCGGGTTTTTCGGGAAATCCGAAATTTGCGAAGGTATTTTTGGATATTTGCACTAAATACGAAGAAATTACGTTTTATACGTTTTAGAAATTCAGGAATGTTTGCATCAATTTATGGCAATTTCGTAAATATGGTAAATATGGAATATTTAAGGTAATTCGCGATTTTTTCACTAAATACTTCGGCAATTCTGGAAATTTTTAAGGTATTACTTGAAATTTACATAAGTTTCTGTTGTTTTTTTTCGGGAAATCCGGGAATTTTAAAGTATTTCGGGATATGTGTATCAATTTCCGGAAATGTAGACATATTTGCATCAATTTCTCGATATTTCAGGAATTTTTAATGCTTTTTAGGATATTTGCGGTAATTACGGGATTTTACGGGAATTCCTTGAATTCTCAAAGTTTTGTGAAATGTTAGCACTAAATACGAGATATTTCGGGAATTCACGGATATTTGCATCAATTCCTCAATATTTCGGGAATTCCGTAAATTTGTAAGGTATTTCGGAATATTTGCGGTAAATACGAGATTTTTCGGGAATTACGGGATAATTTCATCAATTTCTAGATATTTCGGGAATTTTTAAAGTAATTAGAGATATTTGAACTAAATACGGGATTTTGAGGGAATTCATGGATATTTGCATCAATTCTTCGATATTTCGGGAGTTCAGGGAACTTCTACAGTATCTGGATATTTCGGGAATTCCAGGATTTTTTAAGGTCTTTCAGAAGATTTGCACTTAATACGAGATTTTTCGGGAATTCAGAGAATTTTTAATCAATTTATGGTTATTTCTGAAATTCCGGGAATTTCAAATGTATTTCAGGATATTTTCGTAAATTTCTGTTTTTTTTTGGGAAATCCGGGAATTTAAAATATTTTTATTATATGCGGGATTTTTTGGGAACTAATGGATATTTTCATCAATCGAGATATTTCGGGAATTCCAGGAATTTTTAAGATATTTCGGGATATTTGCACTTAAAACGGGATTTTTCGAAAATTTAGGGGTTTTTGCATCTATTTATGACTTTTTAGGGAATTATAGGAATTCCGTAGGTATTTTAGAATATTTGCATAATTTTCTCGTTTTTACTGGAAATACGGGAATATTAAATTATTTCGGGATATTTGTATTAAATACGAGAGTTTTCGGAAAATTTTAAGTTATTCAATTAATTTTTTTTATAACACATTACATTATAATTTATCACTTGATATTTAAATTGATTTATACACGAAAAACTGGGGGTTGGCGAGCGCAGCGAGCAGGGGTTCCCCCCTAGTTACTCATAAAAATAATTTTTAACAAAGTATATATTGTGACAAGGTACTTTGTACCTGTCAATTGAACTAAGCGAGCGAGTCCCAAGCTAAGCTGTCTTATCTACCCTCACATTACTAAACCTGCCTAACGTACCTCAAGCAACCCCAGATACCTAACACTTCCCCAATAAGCACAATTCTTCAGCATCGCAGGAGAGGTAAGACTGATACAAGGAGGCATCGCACCAGGGCCAAAACAAGCAGCACACCATGGCCCACGATGTTACATGAAGCAGCACGAGCAGCACCACGGGGCTCCAAGCAGCTGTAAAATATTACTAATTAGATGTGATCGTAATTAGGAGAACACAAGGAAGAATGTAGCTGTACACATGGACTGACAGCTACAGGTTGAGGTTATGGTAACCATAACATTACCATCATTCTCAAATATTAACTAATTACAAATACAAAGCACTCACTCGAGAGCTAGCTAATTACCTAGGAAGCAGCCAGAAATCCCCGCAGCAACGTAGCACCCAGGAAAAGCAGCAGCAAGTGACCCGACGCGCACAAGCTGATTAGGCGCCGTGAGAGTGAGTGAGCGCGAAGATCCGAAGTCGGCAGTCCTGTCTACACCTGAAAAGGAGAGAACTAATTAGTCGATTATAGAACATCAGTGGAACGATGTTAAATATTCAGCTCCTGGACATCATCAGGAATACCGCTCTCTTCATGGGAAGCAGCAGTTCATAAAAAGTCGTCTGTTTTGTGTCAGTACGGTCGCGAGCACTCACTATACGAGGCACGCGAGGCGACGGCGGCCTACGGACGGCTCGACGCGAGAAGCTGCGTCGAGTCGTCCGTAGGATATTTTTGTGTGTTTGTGTGTGAGGGCCGCATCGAGCTAAGATGGGTGCACACCCTTGCATCAAGTACTCCCCAGTCCATCTCCTTTGCGTAAGTGTGCTTCTCTTTTCTCCCTCCCTTCTCCCTTTTAGCCCTCGCACAGCAAGTCGCTGCAGCTCGTACGCAGCCGCGCATTCTTTTATAAATTCGCCGCGATCGTACGCGGCTGAAGCTTAAACCCTTTTGTTCTTCTAATAAATTATTATTGTTATACTTTATAATTTAACGTTTATTTCGCCTATGACGTCACGCCCTATTCCCCAGCGTGACCGCTACAATATGAATTTTAATCGGTATATCCGAGCTAAATTGCATTACTGAATATTTTCTCTTACTTAACTTAATTGCGTTACTGAATATATTGCGCTAAACCCTCTTTTTAGCAACTTAGTTGCATATCGCTAAGTCTTAAATATTAAAATATTAAAATATGAAAAATTAGTACGAAACGTCCATGTACCTTGTACCTTGAAGACTTTATTTCTTGTTCTTTCCTTTAGACTTCACCCCCCTGCCCCCCCCCCCCCCCCGCTTATCAAATTTTAATCTTAGTATTTTATATGAACCCATCAACGACCAATACGGTTGATGTTAGACTAACTTTTCATAGCTAACTTCTATTTCATTAACGAAGTAGCAACTCGGTCTAAAGTATGATTCTTTATGTTTTTGGGTATGTTCAATTAGTATTCGAGCTTAGAACTTGCCAATTTTTATTACAAAAAAAGATATAGCGGGTTTTGCAAAAAAAACGCAAAACAATTGTTATTTTCAAAGTTTCTAATTTTTTGTCAGACATAAGAAACATGAGTTCATAGGGTTTTAATCAGCAACGGTGTTTAATTTAATTATAGTTCTTACTTAGAAAGAACTTGTTGAAAATACGTTCCCCAGTGGTGCTTGCATCAATCGGCCGGGGCTGGGAATGGAACCTGGGATCTCCAGATTACGAGCCCAATGCCCTAACCGACCAAGCCATCGCAGGCCTCAGTGCATAAATTAATTATAGTTCACCAGGAAATGTTTACATATTCGCTTTTTTGCTAAAATGGCGGCCAAAATGCAAAAATATTCGAAAAATCGAATTTTTCTTTTATTCATCTTTGTCTCGAAAACTGAAGGCTTAAATAAAAATTATCCAAAAACAAAAATATATTAAAATTGATCAAAGAATAATAAATTTTTTCAAATTTTTTTATACGTTTTTTAAAAATTTGGATTTTGTAATTTTTCTAAAAATAAAAAATTATCCTCAAAAACTCGGAAAAAATTTGAGAGTGTTTCTTGATCATTTTTAAGATATTTCTGTTATTAGAGAATTTTTATTTAAGGCTTCAGTTTTTGAGAAAAAATTATCAAAGTTTCATATATGTACTTATGCTCGATTTTTCCAACAATTTTTTTGACTGTGAATCTAGTTTTGGCATTAAAAATAATTATTGAATGAAAATACTAATTTATTCACTGATAGTCTTGAATAGACTCAAATATCTTCCTTGCATTCACTGAGATCTTTTATTCTGAGTATACCTCAGAGACAACGACGTGGACTTTTTTTTTATTATTATTATTTTAACGTCGCTCTTATTATGCTCCCAAACCGGTGCTAATCAGCGACGGAGGTCATACGATGTCTTGGTGAAGAAAGCACTTGTTGAAAATACATTCGCCAGTGGTGCTTGTATCAATCGGCCGGGGCCGGGAATCGAACCTGGGACCTCCAGATAACGAGCCCGACGCTCTACCGACCGAGCCATCGCAATCCGTATCTTGGTTTTTGCCTTTTCATTCGAATTACATCTCTGTAATAGTTCTAATAGAGTAACCTCTGCAGATGTACATAATATTAATACTAATTTCGAATCCGTTAGTGTAACAGTTGATTCTACTATTTTTTTTAATGTTTCACTGCATATGTAGCACGTTCACACTTTATATCGATCACATTTTTTTCCTATATACAATTTTCATCTCAGTTGCAATTACTTTAAATGCACAACGAGATCTAAATTTGTTACAAAAAATTGTCATAATATACGTGGTACAGAGAAATTGTCGCAGGAGCTGTCATACACATCTTTCTAAAATCTTATACAAAGGTTTTAATTAATTTATAACCACACGAGAACCTAATGCGCATTTGGCTAACTTTTCTTCTACTACAGAATTTTTTCCGCAGTATAAATCGAAATTTAATAAATATCCATCTGTAGTGCATAGACCCAAAAATGTAAGTCCGAATTGCGTAGGTTTCCACATATAAATTGCTTCAATGAAGTTTTAGCATATGTTTGGCCATTATTTCATCTACCAACAGAACAGTTCTCCAGAAACCAAATTAAGAATATTTCTCTGTAACATTTTTATCAATTCTTGAACAGTTGAAATCTTTGGCCTTCGAGTACTTCGAATTAGACTTGATTTTATCAATTATAGATCGTCCCATTGCCGAAGAAATTATTTGACAGGAGAAGAAAGAATCCGTCGACCAGGACATCTAATAATAATTTTAATGAAAATACGAAATTGAAGAATCAACAAATTTCAACAAGAAACAAATTTCCTCAATTTCTTAGTTTCTTTATAATTTTGCTGCAAATTGAGCAATTTAAGCTTCTTTTCTTCAAATCATATCTAATTGAACTCAACTTTTTTCTAGCTTCTGGTTTGAATGCATCTCTATTTGTCTCAGTGTTATAAGCATTTAAATATAATGTAATTTTTATTGAAATTATTATTAGATGTCGAATAACTTTCGTCAAAGTGGCCAATGGCTAGTAATAACTAGGCTTTCTTTATATTTCTATATTACGAAAGATATACCAAAATTTGGATAAGATCCGTTTCCCGAAGGTCATGTACTCTGCCGGTTAGTTCAATCTCCATGTCTATATGGTGCTCTGTTAAGGTCGTAAAGCCCTGGACGTCTCTAGAGAGTAAGACTAGACTTTTAACTAACTCTTTGACTTACCGGAACACCCAGCGCAGATTAGGTGCCATGCGATCAGGTTTTCCACGTTATACAGGAACTAAACGCAGTTAAGACAGGTTTGGAGTGTGAGGTCAACGTTCCACACAGTAGTCACTCCTTTGCTACCAATTAGGTCAAGCACTACTCTGGAAAGTGCCCGATGTTTTCGTATTGGTAATAATTTCGGCTTGGACAATTCGATAATTTGCGACAGACTCTATGGAATGTAAAACACACGCTGACAAAGTTGATGCATACGTCTACTTCTGGTACCCGAATGTCTGTTGAACAATATACAGCATATACTGTACGACTTTCGAATTACGTAGACTCACGTTTTTATTCGACTTGCCGTATTGTTTCTGACAACTATTGGCGACATCCAAAGTATCGTACACCACGGCTGCTTCTTATTACCTTGAAGAAGAACTTCAAGAGCCTTTGGCACCTTTCTTGCTCTTCTTAATAGGTTTCTGGACGGCCGTTTGTCCGAGTGAGAAGAGTTATCCTTACTTTTTTCAGAAAGAGCCGCTATTTTACCCGAGACTCTTGCATCACCACTCTGTTAACATTATAACCTGAAAATTTCATGCCCCAAATCTGAAAAACTTAGAATTTGTCGTGCAGGTGTATATATATACTAGGGGTAATATACAATTTATATTTTAATAATTATAAATGTTAATGAAACATTAATTTACCAAAAATAGTTGTTGTGTGAGCGTAGTAAAATAGCAACACAAGCGTACTCTACGGGCGACCGGTAGAGAGACGAGCGCGAGAAGTGGGCATAGCAACCCGCGAAGGGCAGTCGGGCCTGAGAAGCCGGAGATACCGGAACTAAAGTTATACTACGCACACACGCCTCTTATTATCGATTACACAAATATTATATATATTTATTTCTGAGGCCCACTCATCCATAAATCCTTCACACTAACATTGTCTACGTGACAATATCATATCAATACATGGTGTCAGAAGTGACCGTTGCCGCGTCTTAAAAAACAAAAAAAAAAAGAAGAAAGAAAAGGCAAACATGGCGCACGACGCGGAAACGCAAAACTCTCTCAGCTCAGCATTTTCTTCGGTGGTGAACGTGCGGGCTCCAGGTGAATTTGACTTTTTAAAACCTGAATTATGGCCTACGTGGTTTAAAAGGTTTCAACGATACGTGTCGATAGCTGGACTTTCAGAGAAACCAGAAAGTGAAAAAATTGATTTGCTTTGCTACACAATGGGCGAGAAAGCTGAGGAGATCCTTAATCAATTGTTTCCGCAAATGGACGAAGCAACGACGCTAGCTAACGTGAAAAACAAATTCGACACATATTTTTTGCCGAAAAAGAACATTATATTTGAGCGGTTCAAATTCAATTCGCGAGTGCAGCAGCAAGACGAAAGCGTAGATTGTTTTGTCACAGCTCTTCATACCCTTGCTACTACGTGTGATTACGGGAATTTAAAAGAAGAGCTAATACGCGATAGAATCGTGATTGGTGTTCGCGATGCGCGAACATCCGAACGTTTACAGTTCATGACGGAGCTAACTCTCGAAAAAGCTGTTACTATAGCTAGGCAGGCTGAGATGCAGGCTAAAGAAGGCAAGCTGCTGCGCAAAGAATCATCCGACCGCGATGAGATAAACCGAGTCTACGAAAAACACAAAAATTCGTCGGCGGCACAACAAAAAAATAAATTTTCCACGGACAAGAAACCGGGTTTTCCAAAGAAATTTACTTGCTATCGATGTAATTCGACCCAACACGACGATCCGAAGAAATGTCCAGCGATCAATTCGGAATGCAGAAAATGTAAGAAGATCGGACATTGGGACCGTGCATGCAGATCGGGCGCGCATCCAAACAACAAAAAGGACACAGCCAAGGGCAAAGTACGTCGAGTAGAAGAGCACGAGAGCGAGGATTACTTATTTCTGGGAAGTATTTTTAACGAATTGAGCTGCGTCGAAAATTTTAAAATAACATTACGCGTGCGAGAATTTTCCAAAGATTTAGAATTCACCGTAGATACGGGCGCGGATGTCACGTGCGTCGCTAATGGTTCGATACCGAATGCTTGGAAAAAAAATATTATTTCGTCATCGAAAATCATATTAGGCCCGGATGGAAAAAATCTAAATGTTAAGGGCTACATAAATGTAAATTTAACCTCAAAGTTAAATGCGATTGCAACAAAAATCTATGTCTTAGATAACTTAAAACAAAATTTGCTCGGTAAACCGGAAATTATGAAATTAAACTTATTTCAAAGAATAAATAATGTAAAAATTCCTAGTACTTATAAGAATATTATAGACAAACACAACAAAGTCTTTACGGGTTTAGGTAATTTCAAAAATGAATTAAAAATTCATCAGCATGAAGAAAGTAAACCCACTTGCGTATCCGTACCGCGCGTGGTACCAATAGCGTTATTACCTAAATTAAAAGAGGAATTACATAGGCTGTTAAAACTAAATGTAATTAAACCCGTAGATTTCCCAACAGATTGGTGCAGTCCCATCGTTGTCGTGGCAAAAAAAGATTCTACCGACATTCGCCTTTGTTGCGATTACGGCAAACTGAACAACAGCGTCAAGCGCGCAATATTTCCTATACCGAAAATTGATATCGCGTTAGCTAGGTTAAAGGGCGCTAGTATATTTTCCAGGCTAGATGCTAGGTCAAGTTTTTATCAAATCAAGCTCGATGCAGCTAGCCAGCCTCTCACAACATTCATTTCACCGTTAGGTAGATTTATGTTCACAAGGTTACCGTTTGGCATCAATTGCGCATCTGATTATTTTGCAAAAATGTTTTATGATATATTGTCCGATATCGAAAATGTAATCGTGCATATTGACGATATTCTAATCTACGCGAGAACAGAATCGGAACACGACCAAATTTTAGAAAAAGTTCTAGAACGACTAGAAAAAGAAGGCATAACAATGAATAGAAACAAATGTAAATTTGCCGTGAAAGAAATCGAGTTCCTCGGTCATAGGATTACAGAACAGGGCATACACGTTCTTCCAAGCCGCATCGCCGCAATAAAAAATTTTCCGGTGCCCGTAGACAAAAAAAGTCTGTTAGGATATTTAGGTACAGTCAACTACGTGAGTAGATTTATCCCTAATAAATCGAATATACTAGAGCCGCTAAATGCGCTTTTAAGAAACAATATACCGTTTACGTGGGGAGAGTCGCAAGTACACGCGTTCGAAACCGTGAACGACCTTATCCAAAAGGCCCCTACTCTTGCGCACTTCGACCTCTCAAAAAAAATAATAGTCCAAGCAGACGCTTCTAGTTACGGGCTTGGAGCGGCTCTTATTCAAGAAGATGCCGATAAAAATCGAGAAATTGTCGCATACGCATCCAGGGTTCTCTCTGACTGTGAAAAACGATAAAGTCAGATTGAGAAAGAGGCTCTGGCCCTCGCTTTTGCTGCCGCGCATTTCCAAGAGTACGTGACCGCGGTAAATATTACGTTCGAAACCGATCATAGTCCTTTACTTCAGGTCTTACAAACAAAACCGCTTGATGAATTAACACCGCGACTTCAAAGAATCCGCATTCGCTTAATGCGCTACCACTATAACGTAACTTACGTTCCCGGCAAAAAACTGGTACTCGCGGATTGCTTATCCAGAAGCCCTATCGCGGAAACAAAAGAAATCGACAAAGAACTGACCGGAGAAATAGAAGGATATGTAAATCTAATAACTAGTAATGTCCCAGCGAGCGAATCTCTTCTTGACCGTATAAAAACAGAGCAAGCTAATGACTATATTACTTCTACCTTAAACCAATATACGTTATCGGGATGGCCTCCAAAAAACCGTCTGATGGATGGTCTTTGGCCTTACTATCAACACCGGGACGAAATCTCCTTTTGCGATGGGTTCGTTTTTTTTAATTCTAGGCTAGTCATTCCGCGTTCCTTACAAAAAGAAATTTTATTTAAACTCCACGAAGGTCACCTAGGAATAAATAAATCTCGTGAAAGAATGAAACAGTCAGTATGGTGGCTCGGATGTAGTTCCCAATTACGCAATCTCGTAGAAAATTGCCCGGAGTGCATTCACGAAAGAAAAAATATGCAGCAACCGTTTGTAAAAGAATCGTTTCCGGAAAGGCCCTGGCAGAAAATCGCATTAGATTTATGTAAACACGGAAAGTGGTATTTGATAATCACATACTACTACAGTAGATTTTTCGAGATAGTAGCTCTTGATTCTTTAACCGAAAAAGAAATTATTGATCGTTGTAAAGAAATTTTCGCGCGATATGGAATCCCCGAGATCGTACGCAGTGATTGCGGCACACAGTTTGCTTCAGCTTTCCACCGCTTCGCGAGCGAATACGACTTTAAACATATCACGAGCTCGCCGAGATTCCCTCAAAGTAATGGCGCCGCGGAAGCTGCAGTCAAATGCGCGAAAATGATTTTAAAAAATGTAAAGATGTAAATTTAAGTTTATTAGCGTACAGAACGACGCCGTTGGAAAACGGCTACTCGCCAGCGCAGTTATTATTCTCTCGAAACATACGCTCTCGCATTCCGATTATCAATTCAAAATTAGGAACTTTTGTTGAACATGATCGAATTGCCGCTAAAGAAACAGAAATAAAAAACAATCAAGAGCGTAATTTTAACAAGCGGCATCGTTCTAAAAAACTCTCGGATCTGTCAAACGGAGACAATGTATGGATTATCGACATGCGGGTTTACGGTCAAATAGTCGATAAACATGAAAGCCCGAATTCTTTCATAGTTAGAACGGAGAGGGGGAATGTCATTACACGAAATAGGTGGCACCTAATCCCAGCGCCGTATAGGCACACGCTTATACAAAAAAATGTTAGCCCGCCCGTTATCATCGATGATTGTCAGCGGTCGTGCGAAGAAGCAGAAATAGCAAATGAAACTTCCGTAACGTCTGCCCCAAGCGCTCCAAACAATGTACACGCGAGCCAAGATTCCGATTTACAATCCAATGTTACCATTACTCAATCGACGAATGCGAATCAAAATCTACCTGTCGTAGAGAGCGTTCCTTTGCGCAGATCACAACGCGAAAAAAGACCTACAAGTCGTTACAATGTAATCACATTTGATTAATGTACTTATGTAAAAAAGAAAATTGTACTTATAATGCTTTTTCAATAAAAAAGGAAAGATGTTGTGTGAGCGTAGTAAAATAGCAACACAAGCGTACTCTACGGGCGACCGGTAGAGACACGAGCGCGAGAAGTGGGCATAGCAACCCGCGAAGGGCAGTCGGGCCTGAGAAGCCGGAGATACCGGAACTAAAGTTATACTACGCACACACCCTCTTATTATCGATTACACAAATATTATATATATTTATTTCTGAGGCCCACTCATCCATAAATCCTTCACACTAACATTGTCTACGTGACAATATCATATCAATACAATAGTAAAGTGCATATACTTACTAAATTGTAGTATTTAGTAAGTACTTATTAAAATTTTGGAATATTTTAAACGGATCTAAATAGAACTTCACCTCCTAAAATTAATTTATTTAATGACGAAGGATCATCGCCAAAAGTTCTATGTCATTAATATTTTGTACTTTAATAGTAATAAAACTTTTTTCTTAAATAAATAAATTTTTGTATTAATTTTAAAGAACTATTGATAACATTTAGCGGCATATAAATCAAAACCTGTTTCTTCCATTTCTCCCGTAATTCGTAAATTACACCCTCTTTCAAAATTTGCGCTTTAATCCTTAATTATATCCAATTTATTTTTTCTTTAGTTACAGAGCCCATATATTTATTTTGATTATTATAATCGAAATCATTCCTTAAAAATCCTTCTGTTTCTAATAAATACATACTCATTTATTTAAAATATTGTTTTCTATTAATATACATAATCTACTCACTTGTATATCCATGCAATTTTGAAATATTAATTTAAAAAATATTTAAATTAAATGTTCCTAGATTAATAATTTTTGAAAAACTTTTCAAATGTAATTCGTATTTTATATTGCCACTGTTAAGGGGGTGCCATAGCGAAAAACTATCGACGAAGCGTAGGTAATGTAGTAAGTTGTAATGTACTAGTAGCGCCATCATCCGTTGTAACATTATATTACGCTATAAGCTTACAGTAGATGGCGCTAATCGTACATTCCAGCTATCATATTCATTTACCAATATCTTTTCGTGCATTGCATTATTTTACAAAAACCATTGGGGTTGCAAACTCAACAATTATCGATAATTGTATCGGTAATGTAATATAACCTCAAAATAGATGATAATACTAGTATATTTTATTTATTTGACGAGATGTCAGACCCAAATCATAGGAATCTGCATCTTTCAAAATAAAAATGATATTTATAATATTAAATTAAAAATCTGAAAAATTTTAAGCGGATTGCTTAAAACATTAGAATTAAATATATATATTTTAAATATATATTTTAAATATTAATTTATGAAACAATTTGTAGTCAGTAGGTATTAATCAAAAAAGGCATACAACAGATTGCGTTACATTTAAAATATTACTTTTTTATGCAATGTAGTGATTTGTATCGTTCACTTCATTAATTTACTGCAGTGAATAATACTGTAAATACACTTATTTCTGCATTTCTCTATGCCGCGAACTATACCGTCTAAAACGCAAGTAGAGCCTTTTACCTTTACTAAATACATTCCTTGCATTTCGCTATGCAAGTACTCGTCGTATTCGTTTTGCTTTATCCTTTTACCTTTATTGAATACATTCCTTGCATTTCGCTATGCAAGTACTCGTCGCATTCATTTTGCTTCAACCTGTTACCTTTACTGAATACATTCCTTACATTTTGCTATGTAAGTACTCGTCGTATTCATTTTGCTTCAACCTTTTTTACCTACACTGAATACATTCCTTACATTTCGCTATGCAAGTACTCGTCGTATTCATTTTGCTTCAATCTTTTTTACCGATACTGAATACATTCCTTGCATTTCGCTATGCAAGTACTCGTCGTATTCGTTTTGCTTTAATCTTTTTTACCGATACTGAATACATTCCTTGCATTTCGCTATGCAAGTACTCGTCGTATTCGTTTTGCTTCAATCTTTTTTACCTTTACTGACTAAATTTCTTGCATTTTGCTATACAAGTACTCGTGGCATTCGATTTGAATAATTTTTTTACCTTTACTGAATACGTTCCTTGCATTTCGCTATGCAAGTACTCGTGGTATTCGATTTGCTTCATTCCTTCTTAGCTTTACTGAATACATTCCTTGCATTTCGTTATGCAAGTACTCGTGGTATTCGTTTGGCTTCAACCTTTGAACACAGGCTATGAATAGTACCAATTAGTACGCATACCTTCTGCATTTCACTATTCAGTGGATTAGACCATTTGATACTCTTAATTTTTGCTTTCCACTGTGCACTTGTTTAGACCATCTGGAACCCGATATTTCTGAATTTTTCTATGTAATATATAGGTCCAATTAAGTCCATATGCATATAATATGTGGTAAATCCTCTTCACATTAATTTTGACATTATGAAATATTTTATCTGTGGTTGAACACTAAATATACAATTACGCCGATCTCTGGACGCAGAAAAGTATCTGTAAAACATGAAAAATAAACATACGACAACAGTATTTCAAAATCTAGTATAAATCATATTTTTAACTTTACTGACCTGATGTGTATATATCTGATTCGCCAAAACGCTTGCAGATACGTAAGGTGTAAACATAGATGGATCATCAAGCAGTAGATGAAATAACTAATTTTCAAGAGTGTCTAGATAGGTTGCATGTTCCAACCTTGAAGTAACTCCATATGCACATCATATGTGGTAGGTTCTCTTGAGATTAATTTTGAAATTGTGGAAAATATCTTTGGTTAATCATAGATATACTTCTACGCTGATGTCTCAAAACATAAGTAACTTTAAAACAGATAATATAAATATATTTCAACCGAATTTAAAATGTAGTATAAATCACACTTTGATCTGTGACGTGGTCACATCACTAAACGATACCTGAAAATAAAAAAAATATATATTAATCAATAAGTATTCAATATTAAGAGGTAATATCATGTAAATATACTTATCTGTATTTACAAGGTGATGACGTGAACATCCAGAACGTTGTACGGTGTCAGCGTGTCCGTGGGGTTTGCCGTTGTCAGCTACTCCTTGGCACGCTGCATCTGTAATAAGAAATATGTTAATATTGCGTAATAGTAATTATTTATTGGTTAGTAGGGACATATATGTAATAAGTAGGAAGTAAATAAAATATATAATATAGAATATAAAAGGAAAATAATGTATAAGTGAATAAGTATTTTGGAAGAAGTAATCGAAGACTGGATATTCAATTTATGAAATTCAAAAGGGAGTTATCAACAGAATAAAAAAACAGCTGCCAATTAATTGGCACATAACTTCCTCAAATTAAAATGTTGATCCTATATGTAATATATTACTCAAATATAGTATTATTTAATTATATAAAACAAAATTTTATAATATTTCTAAAAATATTTCGTTTCTTATAAATAAATAATATTTTACGATATATCTAAAATTATTTATATTTGTTTAAAAAGTATATTTAAAATGTTAAACGAATACCTCTGCATTAGCATGTTCTTTAAAAAACACTACATCTTTTCACAAACATAAAGAATATTCCTATAATTTTGTTCAATATTCAAATGTGATTTACATAAAAACAAATGATTCATATTTGCATATGTATAAATTATTGACTAAATAAAAACTGACATAGAAAGTTATGCTTTACATTCATTTTGTTAGCTCATTTAGCTACATAATTTCCAAAAAACAAAATCATTCAAATTTTTTTTTTAAATAACAAAAAAACTAATAGATATACTTAGTTAACCGAAAATGAATTATTCAAAAATCGAAAAATGTCATTAAAAAGAGCTACTTGGAGGATAAATAATTAAAAAAAAATAAATAAACATGTTTATAACATGTTTTTAGAGAGTCAAAAAATTGTACAATTACAAAACTTTCTCTATAAGGGAGCAAAAGGGATTAAATAGTGAATAGAGTTTAATAAGAAGAAGATGGATAATTGATTTAAATAAGTAAATAAGAAAATAATTGAAGTGTACTTAAAAATGCACTAAGATAGTGCAAAATTTATAAAATGATGAACGTTTAAAATTTCACCGTGATCAGCTGCGTTGTTGACCGCGCCGAAGACCTGTGAACATAGTGGACTGCGTCACCTGGGGGGCCGTCTACTTGCGTATATGAACACATTCACAAACACACCACTCCGCGTCAGTGCCCGGGTAACGTCCCCGATGGTAAGGATCGAGCGCACGTGGTGAAACTTACTCGAAGCACATTGTTTACGTGCTGGCCCGCGCTCAGTTGCCGCCATCTTAAATCTAACCAGATTCAAGCGCGCGCACACTGAATACACGCGGTCCGTGCTCATATCGGCACGGTGATTGCGTATATCGAGAATAGGGAATTCGGAACGCGTGTAGTGGGGGAACCCATGAGTATTGCAATGTAATACACATGTTATTGTATAGAGAGTTTAATTTATATTCAAATAGTACAAATAACATAAATTTTAAAAATAAAATGGGCAAATAAACACATGTGTAATATATGTAAAATAAATCGCGGGAGCGTGCCGCGCAGTGTCGAGTATATTTTCTATGGTAAAAAATAAATATTTTGAGTTACTAAAATGGGCAAAAGGAGATATATTCTTGTCTTAACTATTCAAGTTTTACTTCCTAGATGTTTAAACAATTTTTAGAACGTTTACAATTGTCGATTCAGTCGAAATTCCCAACCAGGACACTACGAGACACGCTCCCGCGTTTGCTCATTCGCGGGAGCGTGCCGCGCAGTGTCGAGTATAATTTCTATGGTAAAAAATAAATATTTTGAGTCACTAAAATGGGTGAAAGGAGATATATTCTTGTCTTACCTCTTCAAAATTTACTTCCTAGATGTTTAAACAATTTTTAGAACGTTTACAATTGTCGATTCAGTCGAAATTCCCAACCAGGACACTACGAGGCACGCTCCCGCGTTTGCACATTCGCGGGAGCGTGCCGCGCAGTGTCGAGTATAATTTCTATGGTAAAATATAACAATTTTTAGAACGTTTACAATTGTCGATTCAGTCGAAATTCCCAACCAGGACACTACGAGGCACGCTCCCGCGTTTGCTCATTCGCGGGAGCGTGCCGCGCAGTGTCGAGTATATTTTCTATGGTAAAAAATAAATATTTTGAATTACTAAAATGGGCAAAAGGAGATATATTCTTGTTTTAACTATTCCAGTTTTACTTCCTAGATGTTTAAACAATTTTTAGAACGTTTACAATTGTCAATTCAGTCGAAATTCCCAACCAGGACACTACGAGGCACGCTCCCGCGTTTGCTCGTTCGCGGGAGCGTGCCGCGCAGTGTCGAGTATAATTTCTATGGCAAAAATAAATATTTTGAGTCACTAAAATGGGTTAAAGGAGATATATTCTTGTCTTACCTCTTCAAAATTTACTTCCTAGATGTTTAAACAATTTTTAGAACGTTTACAATTGTCGATTCAGTCGAAATTCCCAACTAGGACACTACGAGGCACGCTCCCGCGTTTTCTCATTCGCGGGAGCGTGCCGCGCAGTGTCGAGTATATTTTCTATGGTAAAAAATAAATATTTTGAGTTACTAAAATGGGCAAAAGGAGATATATTCTTGTTTTAACTATTCCAGTTTTACTTCCTAGATGTTTAAACAATTTTTAGAACGTTTACAATTGTCAATTCAGTCGAAATTCCCAACCAGGACACTACGAGGCACGCTCCCGCGTTTGCTCGTTCGCGGGAGCGTGCCGCGCAGTGTCGAGTATAATTTCTATGGAAAAAATAAATATTTTGAGTCACTAAAATGGGTGAAAGGAGATATATTCTTGTCTTACCTATTCAAAATTTACTTCATAGATGTTTAAACAATTTTTAGAACGTTTACAATTGTCGATTCAGTCGAAATTCCCAACCAGGACACTACGAGGCACGCTCCCGCGTTTGCACATTCGCGGGAGCGTGCCGCGCAGTGTCGAGTATAATTTCTATGGTAAAAAATAAATATTTTGAGTCACTAAAATGGGTGAAAGAAGATATATTCTTGTCTTACCTATTCAAAATTTACTTCCTAGATGTTTAAACAATTTTTAGAACGTTTACAATTGTCGATTCAGTCGAAATTCCCAACCAGGACACTACGAGGCACGCTTCCGCGTTTGCTCATTCGCGGGAGCGTGCCGCGCAGTGTCGAGTATATTTTCTATGGTAAAAAATAAATATTGTGAGTTACTAAAATGGGCAAAAGGAGATATATTCTTGTTTTAACTATTCCAGTTTTACTTCCTAGATGTTTAAACAATTTTTAGAACGTTTACAATTGTCGATTCAGTCGAAATTCCCAACCAGGACACTACGAGGCACGCTCCCGCGTTTGCACATTCGCGGGAGCGTGCCGCGCAGTGTCGAGTATAATTTCTATGGTAAAAAATAAATATTTTGAGTCACTAAAATGGGTGAAAGGAGATATATTCTTGTCTTACCTATTCAAAATTTACTTCCTAGATGTTTAAACAATTTTTAGAACGTTTGCAATTGCCGATTCAGTTGAAATTCCCAACCAGGGACTACGAGGCACGCTCCCGCGTTCGCTTATTTTGAGTTACGAAAATGGGCAAAAGGAGATATATTCTTGTCTTACCTATTCAAAATTTACTTCTTGATGTTTAAAACAATTTTAAGAACGTTTGCAATTGCCGATTCAGTTGAAATTCCCAACCAGGGACTACGAGGCACGCTCCCGCGTTCGCTCATTCCGCGGGAGCGTGCCGCGCAGTGTCGATTATATTTTCTACGGTAAAAAAATAAATATTTGGAGTTACTAAAATGGGCAAAAGGAGATATATTCTTGTCTTAATTATTCAAGTTTTACTTCCTAAATGTTTAAACAATTTTTAGAACGTTTACAATTGTCAATTCAGTCGAAATTCCCAACCAGGACACTACGAGGCACGCTCCCGCGTTTGCTCGTTCGCGGGAGCGTGCCGCGCAGTGTCGAGTATAATTTCTATGGTAAAATATAAATATTTTGAGTTACTAAAATGGGCAAAAGGAGATATATTCTTGTCTTACCTATTCAAAATTTACTTCTTGATGTTTAAACAATTTTAAGAACGTTTGCAATTGCCGATTCAGTTGAAATTCCCAACCAGGGGACTACGAGGCACGCTCCCGCGTTCGCTCATTCGCGGGAGCGTGCCGCGCAGTGTCGATTATATTTTCTACGGTAAAAAATAAATATTTTGAGTTACTAAAATGGGCAAAAGGAGATATATTCTTGTCTTAATTATTCAAGTTTTACTTCCTAAATGTTTAAACAATTTTTAGAACGTTTACAATTGTCAATTCAGTCGAAATTCCCAACCAGGACACTACGAGGCACGCTCCCGCGTTGCTCGTTCGCGGGAGCGTGCCGCGCAGTGTCGAGTATAATTTCTATGGTAAAAAATAAATATTTTGAGTCACTAAAAATGGGTGAAAGGAGATATATTCTTGTCTTACCTATTCAAAATTTACTTCCTAGATGTTTAAACAATTTTTAGAACGTTTGCAATTGCCGATTCAGTTGAAATTCCCAACCAGGGGACTACGAGGCACGCTCCCGCGTTCGCTCATTCGCGGGAGCGTGCCGCGCAGTGTCGATTATATTTTCTACGGTAAAAAATAAATATTTTGAGTTACTAAAATGGGCAAAAGGAGATATATTCTTGTCTTAATTATTCAAGTTTTACTTCCTAAATGTTTAAACAATTTTTAGAACGTTTACAATTGTCAATTCAGTCGAAATTCCCAACCAGGACACTACGAGGCACGCTCCCGCGTTTGCTCGTTCGCGGGAGCGTGCCGCGCAGTGTCGAGTATAATTTCTATGGTAAAAAATAAATATTTTGAGTCACTAAAATGGGTGAAAGGAGATATATTCTTGTCTTACCTATTCAAAATTTACTTCCTAGATGTTTAAACAATTTTTAGAACGTTTGCAATTGCCGATTCAGTTGAAATTCCCAACCAGGGGACTACGAGGCACGCTCCCGCGTTCGCTCATTCGCGGGAGCGTGCCGCGCAGTGTCGATATAATTTCTACGGTAAAAAATAAATATGTTGAGCCACTAAAATGAGCGAGAGGAGATATATTCTTGTCTTAACTATTCAAAATTAACTTTCTAGCATTTTAAACAATTTTTAGATCGTTTGCAATTGCCGATTTAGTCGAAATTCCCAACTAGAACACTACGAGGCACGCTCCCGTGTTCGCCAATTAGCGGGAGCGTGCCGCGCGGTGTCGATTATATTTTCTACGGTAAACGGAAATATTTTAAATAAATAATACGGGCCAATAAGCACATGCGTTTGATGGTACTGATTATAATTCTGATTATAATTTATAATTGTTTACACGTGTATATTAGGTAGTTATATTCACGACTTTACTAATATTTGTAAAATAATTTAACAAATTCCCATATTTATAATAAAGATAACATGAACATGTAAGTGTGATATCTTTTAAAAATAAAACTCGTTAGATAGCTAGTAGTTATTTGAGGTAATGTTTACAAGTCTCTTTTTACTGAGACATTGGTAAACCTGTAACGGGACACGATCCACGTCAGTGCGCCCAAAATTGGCTCCGAGCTGGGCCTATATCTTTATGTTTTGCCGCTGCTCGGAGTCACTTCTGGGTGCGCTGATCCACGTGAACTTCGTCAGTGGTGACGCAAACGGTGCGCATGCGCAAGCGCATATATACTCTTGTTCAGTAAGAGAGAGAGAGAGATAGAGTGAGAGCGCGAGAGTGAGAGAGAGAGAGAGAGAGGGAGAGTCACAATGACGTGCCAAGGCACACGTAGCAGTACATGATGGTATCAAGCATTAATCTTGATACATATATGTACAATAACGGATGCACTGGCAAAACAAATTAGTCTTTCTACAATACATAAACACGATATTTATTATAATTCTGTTTATTGACATATGCCCGGTATATTAGTTATGGTATTTAGCGCCATCTTGCAACAACGATTTGCGCCATTGCTTCCACTCTAAGTATAATACCACAGACTAAGCGCGTCGCGCACTCTATCGATGAAATTGGTACTAAGCAAACTTTATCAGTAATATAAACTATTTATTTTTTGTTAATATTATGTAAAACGCAAATACAGAAGCACTAGATAATGGTATAATATGTCTTTCTACAAAGTTTCAGGTCAATACAACAAGGACACCCTAAAAAAAGTTTGCACGGAAAAATGACTTTTTTTTCCGTGCAAACTTTTTTTAGGGTGTCCTTTACATATTGACTTCAAACTTTGAATAAATACGTTTTATGTTATTATCTAGTGCTTCTGTATTTGCGTTTTGCAAATAAAACAAAAATATGTCCGTTAAATGCAATAATGCATCTACCTTACTCAGTCGGTAATAATCCAGTATGGCACCCCCTTAAAATTTGAATTTTCTTTTACCATTACGGTTTATAATAGAATTATCTTAAAAATGCAATAATTAATGTATTTAATTTTTAACCTATTGTATATATCATATTGATGTTTAGAAAAGTGTATATTTACTAGATTAATATTTATTTTATCTTCAAATAATTTTGCATCTACATTTAAAGCAATTAAATTTAGATCCGTTATTATCATTGAGTACACATCTTTAAAATTTTATCAGTTTTATCATCAGGAATGAGTAAACTAATACACATTCTATCAAGTTATACTCATAACTTTTTTTGCGCACGGATTAAATACATATATTATGCATTCTTGAAAAAAAAATTTTGAAGTATATATATATATTAAATAAATATTCCGCCGCGCACACACGCACACTCCCACACGCACACACACACACATACACACACACACACACACACACACACACACACACACACACACACGCACGCACATATTGTGACGTTGTAAAATACAACGCACAAGTACATGCACATGGCTTGTATTTACAAGTCATGTGCATGCATATTGTTACGTTACGTTAGATCGCGATCGCGTCGCAGGTAGCGAATCCCTCGCAGGCGGACCGAAGTGCACCGATGCACTTTTAAAAATAAACACTGATACCCACGGTATGGGTATGTTCTAGCACGGAGCCGACGAACGACGCGACCGATACCCGACGGTAGTACGCGGACTACGACCGAGACCCCGGCCGAGAGGTATCGTGAGCCAAGGACCGAGCCCAGGTCGTCTCACGATACCTGGCGAATCCGATGCTGATGTCAACAAGACGGGAGGTTAGGCGGCGTCCTAACCTCAACCGTCACACGTGCTCAGCAGACGACGACGGCTGAGATGGCGCACGGGTGCGCGCACGCCCGAACTGCGTGCTAGTAGTCGGGAGAGCCAGGGTGCTCCCCCCACCTTACACCCGTATACCGGGGAACGCGGCACCGACGGCGACGCTCGTGCGGCACTAGGCGAGGTGCGCGGGAAGGGGGGATCACTCGAGCAGCGAGAGTGTTGCGCGCGCGAAGATGCTCGAGTGAGCAACCGTAGTGGGATAATGGGTGGGAGCGCGCGGAGCGAGGGGAGCGCGAGTAGAGTAGGAGTCGCGGTATACCTAATGTATACGGTATACCGCGGCATCTTAGAATGTATATATATAGATACTATTGTAGCGCGCGCACGTATCTGATATTATACTAATTATTTTAGCTAGATCGCGTTGTTGTTAATAAATGAAATACATAGATCCGTCGGTTGAGTTGGGGCGATTCGTAATAGTTTTAAAGTATGTATATAGTTGTAAATAGCGGAGGACATGAATTAAATTTTAATTGTGTATGAGTGTGTCGGGAGTAGTTAGTATTAATTATATAGCCGGTAGGCACGGGGCGGCAGCACCGACTGGGTTACCGATATGGTAATCAAGTATTTGTAATGCGCGCCTTCCGAGTGCCAGGGGATGATTGGTTGTGTGATCGGCCCAATAATGAACAGGTTTGTGGTGACGTAAACCACTATTATTGGGTAGTCGGCCTTGACGGAAATAAGATCAAGGCTGACTACGCGTATCGATCACGCAATCAACCACCCTAATCAACGCCGGTAGATAAGGAATAAAGTGAGATAGAGCAGGATAGCGATAGGGTGGGGGGGAAAATCCTTATTTTTGGAGGATCAAGCCACGCCGCGAGCCGGATGAAGAAGCCGGTCTCGACGATTCGCTACCTGATCGTCCGAGGAGATAGACGTCCTTTAGTTTTGTAGAGTGGTAGTATTTTTGAGGCGAAGTAGCCATTTTGTAGAGTATAGTTGCGAGTTGAGTTAGAGTAGTAGTCGAGTAGAGTAGGGTCGAGCGGAGTTGTCTTAGAGTTGAAGAGAAGTTAAATAGGCGAGTAAATTTACGGTTAGCCCGACGGGCGGCCGAATTATTTTAATAATAATATATTATATTTGCCGGACGGACGGAGTTGAGTGAGAGAGTGGAAGCACGTGTGTGAGTCGGTCGCGAGTCGCGTTTAATATTGTGTCGGTGCCGGAAATTATAATTTCTTTGAATTGTTGAATAAATATTAGTTGTGGTGAAGTATTAAATTCGAGAGTGTCATTTTAAGTAATTTTCCTTTACTCTGAAAGCCGCCGGTTCCGAGGTGGTCAGCCGTCGGGATTCCCTCTGTGACGAGGAGTCGAGGTGAGGATTTGCCGGGTTGCCGAGTTGTTTGTAAAGTAATTATTTTATTTTTATTTAAATATCGCCAGGCGCCCAACTAAATATAAATCGGCGATATATAGCCATTTTCAACGTCGCTACGACGGAACCTCCGTCGGCCTTTAATTTAATTTAATTAGATTTTTCCCGACGAAAAGTAGCGTCGCAAAATGGCGCCCAACGTGGGGCAGTAATTGACGGCAGAGTAAAGAGTATGTTTGAGTATCCGTCCGGCATATTTGTGTAAAAGCAACACCATTTATAAGTGTTAAATTTTTTTGGAGTAGTGGTAATTTATGATAAATTTTTGTGTATACCTATTGCCAATTGGGCGGGCCCTCCTGTTTGTGTAAACCTCGTGCCAAATATACAATTTATTTGATTATTATTAAATATTATTAATAATTATATATTGATTGTATCGACATATAAATATTTGTTATATATATATATTTGTATTTTTCCGCCAGAATTGTATTTCTGTTTCAGTGATTGCTTAATTTATTATCGCCGGTATATACCGCCGGTACTTGTGAATTTTCGCCAAAACCGCCAGATTTATTTCTGTTTCAGGTGTTATTCAAAATACAACGAATTGCTGGTATTAACCGCCGGTAGTAGAGCAATTACGCCGGAACCGCCAATATTAACTGCCGATATTTGAACAAATTGCCAAACCGCCAGACTTTTATTCTGTTACAGGTTGCCAGTTTGTAAACCGCCAGTGATATAGTATATAGATATATTGTGCTTGAGAGTGTAAGCACGAGGTGATAATTTAATTATTTTCAATTGATTTATTTATTGAATATTAGTACCTCACGGCACGAGGTTTGTAGATAATAATTGTGGTGGTGGTGGTAGTAATCATTTGTGAATTTCGCCGTGTCGAATAACCCGTTTGAAGGATCCGGGTCGGTTTATTATAATTTTATAAATTTATTTAACCGTCGGATTAATAATTTAAAATGGCCGTACACGTCGAACAGATGCATATATTACTCGAGGGTACCGCCGGTAGAGAGAGACGTAATTTGAAGCGGACGATCGCCAAAATGGCGGATGAACATGTCGGTCGAGAGTTAGCGTCGCGACGGCTGTGTGCCGCCGGATCAAGCGCTGCGTTGCGGGATAGACTATTGCGTGCCCGGTTGCGGGAAGCCGAACCGGATAATGATAATATTCCATGGTACGAGTGGGACGAAGACCATGCGGAAATACGTAAGGAGTCGGTAAGCGCAGGTGCTTATCGAGCAAAGGTGATGATGGCAGTCGATAATGCTGCCAAGCAGAGGCGAAGGTGGAAGAAGAGCGTTGTCACTACAGATAAGGGAGTAGGTGACAGAGAGACGGTAACCTCTGATGATGGAAGCTTAGCGGATAGTGAGGCGGATAGTGAGTTTCGACCAAGTGGAACGGATAGAGAGAATGCTGTCGACAAGAGAGTTCCAACGTACACGACAGTCGCCACGCAGACTACCTGCACGTATTCTAACACGTATACGACGCAGTCTGGGTTAGGCTTGCCGATTACGTCGTCGATTGCATTACCATCGACTAGTTATGAGCCAACGCCTCTCACAATTCCGCCAGAGTTGTGTAATTATATCCGCCAGCATCCGACCGAATGGGATAAGTTAATGACACAACTAGGTGTATTTCCCGTTAGGTCTAATCAGGTTCCGCCGGTAGAGAGGAGGAGTGATCGAGAAGCCGCATTGAGTCCGAGTGGTCCTAGGAAGTCGTATAAGAAGAGGAGTATTATTCCCGCCGAATCCGATGCGTTCATACCGTCAGGCCAATCCGACACTGAGTCTGGTAACTCTAGTGCGGAGGGAGCGAATCCAAAAAGGAGGAAGAGCACAAAACCGGCAAAGAAGACTGCGCAGTCGAAGAGTAAACCGCCAAAGAGTATGGCGAACTCTACGAGATGCAGTACGGCAATTAAACCGATTGATTTGAAAGACGTGGAATCAGCGTTAAATCAATGCGATTTGCCGGATTGCCATGAGGACAGTCACAAGCAGAATGCTTCCGCCGGTAGTGTAGTGAGCAGTGGCTCAAAGAGACGAAAGCTCGCGCGGATTAATTCCAGCGAATCGGAGAATGATTCCGATGAAGGGTTCACGCGCGTGCGGTCTCGAAGAGAGAAGTCGTCCAGCCCAATCAGTCTGAAACCAGACGAGAGTCTTCGAAGCATGAAAGTGCTAAAGAGTTGGGGGCTGAGGTTTGCTGGTGATGAGAGAGAGATGCCCGACGAATTCCTCAGTCAATTGAATGATTGTAGGAAGAGCGCTGGTTTGACAGATGCACAATTGTTAGGTGCATTGCCGTGCATATTGAGCAAGGACGCCAGCCGGTGGTTTAGGTCGACGAAGACGCAAATAGCATCGTGGCGCGATTTTCGGCGTCAGTTCCGACACCAATTTATAGGTGAATTCGACCACGAGGATTTGCTGGACGAGTTGCGCCGACGAACGCAAGGAAAGGGAGAAAAGATTACGCGATATCTTTCCAACCTGCGAATAATCGTCGGACACTTTAATAAACCACCGTCGGAGAAAGTGTTAGTAGAGACAGCGTACCGAAATCTTCTGCCGGAGTATAGGACTGCGATGGCAAGTAAGCTCGTAGAAGATTTCAAAGACCTGGAGTATTATGGGCGGAAGTGGGAACGCCAGCAGGAGTTGAACAGCCGGTATACCCCGCCACCGCCGGTTGAGAAGTCGAGAATCCCTGGAGCAGCATACAAGGGACGATCGACAAAGCAAAAGGTCGCCGCGCTGTCGGATGTAGACGTGGAGGAAGCCGCCGAACTGAAAGTCGAGAGGAAGGTTGCTGCAAGCAAAAAGGCGAAGCAAGCAGCAACAAAAGAAGTAGTTGAGAAGTCGAAACGTCAGAAAAAGGACGTTTTGTCGAGCGTGGCTGCGGAAGTGCAAGTAGCTCAGAAGCCGACTTACGCCGCAGTTGTAAATCGGGGTTTGCCGACTAGATCGACCAATTCTGCTGCCAAGTGGGAGAGTAAGCCGTACGCCCGTCAGCAGAAGGTTGCACCGCCGAATGGAACGAGCAATGCAACATTTCAGTCGAAGTCGCCAGGTCGTCGGGAATTTTATGGTCCCTGCTTCAACTGCCAGGTGGTAGGGCATCGAGCAGCGGAATGCCCGAGTGCAAAGTGTTTTCTGTGTGCCAAGACGGGACATCGAGCGGCGCAATGCCCAGAGAAGGTGTTCAGACCGCAGTCACCGTCACACAGATCGCAAGAGTCGTGTCAGATGTGCGGTAAACCAGGGGCGGTTTTCCGCAATTGTCCTGACTGTGCCGACATACGTGTCAAGTTGGGAAACTTGTTGGCTGGGGGACAGTAAGTCCGCTGATCCCCCAGCAGCACTCCTTAAATCTCGCCGGAAAGGTTAATTATAATCCGCCGGTGGAGAAGCAGGAGAATGCCGTAGGTGATGAAGAGAGGCAAGCCGAGAATCACGTTACGCCGGAGGTAGACATGAAGCGGTTGAAGAAACGAGGTGTATGTTTTCTCCAGCCGGAAGCCGTTGATTATTCGCTAGGTGAAGCGGAATATTCGCGGAAAAGTCTACAAACGTTTCGTGAAAGGGTGAGGCAAAAGGAGAGCGAAGAAGCCACGCCAGTACAGCCCAATGAGGATCTCGAAGAAGAACGAGAATTCTCGAGGCTACACATAGTGCAACGCGCCGTAGAGATGCTCTCAGCCCCATCGCCGCTTGACTTGCCGGTAGAGAAGGAGGTAGATAGTATTCCGATGCCGAATCCAAGAAGTACGGGAGCGATTCCCAAGAGAACGCGGACGGAATTATGTATTCCGCCGCCAAATGGTGAGGAGAAGCAAGAAGTCCGTCGAGATGACGAGAATATAGCAGCTACGTCGGCCGATAATAGGAATTTCCTAGAACTGAATCTCGGAGGAGAGAGATACAGTGCTCTGTTTGATCCAGGAGCCATGATTTCGCTCGCTGGACCTAAAGTAACGGAGAGATTCAGAAGCCGGTTGGAACCATGTGAGAAGCAATTAAAAGCGTCACAGGAGATGTTCGCCGAGTAGGAATCCTAAATTTAGTTTGGAAATAGACGGATACGCCGAAATAATTCCGCTCAAAGCCATGAATGTCCTAGACCATGATGTCATACTAGGCATGGATTTCTGCCGGATTTTCGACGTAGATACCCGCCTAGGTAGAGGAGAGTGGCGAGCACGAGAAGGAAAATGGAGAACCTTCGCCGCCACGGCGGAAGACGGAGAAGCGACGATATATGCTGAATGCGCTGGCATCCAGGAGTTACGGATGACCAACGAGAACGTGTTAGGCGTCTCGTAGAAGGCATATTGCCGGAACCGTCGGATACTTTCGGCGCAACTGACCTAACTGTGCCGAATACGTGTCAAGTTGGGAAACTTGTTGGCTGGGGGACAGTAAGTCCGCTGATCCCCCAGCAGCACTCCTTAAATCTCGCCGGAAAGGTTAATTATAATCCGCCGGTGGAGAAGCAGGAGAATGCCGTAGGTGATGAAGAGAGGCAAGCCGAGAATCACGTTACGCCGGAGGTAGACATGAAGCGGTTGAAGAAACGAGGTGTATGTTTTCTCCAGCCGGAAGCCGTTGATTATTCGCTAGGTGAAGCGGAATATTCGCGGAAAAGTCTACAAACGTTTCGTGAAAGGGTGAGGCAAAAGGAGAGCGAAGAAGCCACGCCAGTACAGCCCAATGAGGATCTCGAAGAAGAACGAGAATTCTCGAGGCTACACATAGTGCAACGCGCCGTAGAGATGCTCTCAGCCCCATCGCCGCTTGACTTGCCGGTAGAGAAGGAGGTAGATAGTATTCCGATGCCGAATCCAAGAAGTACGGGAGCGATTCCCAAGAGAACGCGGACGGAATTATGTATTCCGCCGCCAAATGGTGAGGAGAAGCAAGAAGTCCGTCGAGATGACGAGAATATAGCAGCTACGTCGGCCGATAATAGGAATTTCCTAGAACTGAATCTCGGAGGAGAGAGATACAGTGCTCTGTTTGATCCAGGAGCCATGATTTCGCTCGCTGGACCTAGAGTAACGGAGAGATTCAGAAGCCGGTTGGAACCATGTGAAACTGCAATTAAAAGCGTCACAGGTGATGTCCGCCGAGTAATAGGAATCCTAAATATTAGTTTGGAAATAGACGGATACGCCGAAATAATTCCGCTCAAAGCCATGAATGTCCTAGACCATGATGTCATACTAGGCATGGATTTCTGCCGGATTTTCGACGTAGATACCCGCCTAGGTAGAGGAGAGTGGCGAGCACGAGAAGGAAAATGGAGAACCTTCGCCGCCACGGCGGAAGACGGAGAAGCGACGATATATGCTGAATGCGCTGGCATCCAGGAGTTACGGGATGACCAACGGGAACGTGTTAGGCGTCTCGTAGAAGGCATATTGCCGGAACCGTCGGATACTTTCGGCGCAACTGACCTAACCGAACATCACATAGATGTCGGAGATGCATCACCTATAATGCATAAGGTTCGCCGGTTGTCACCGAGGATGTTGGAGATTGCGCGAGACGAGGTAAATAAGATGCTGCGGAATGATATTATTGAGAGGTCTGCCAGTGATTGGAGCAGTGCGCCGGTGATGGTTAAGAAACCTGATGGATCGATACGGTTTTGCATCGACTACCGTGATCTCAATAAGGTGACGAAAAAGGATGGATATCCAATGGCTACGATGGATTCCATCCTTGATAAAATGAGAAGGGCAAAGTGCATTACGAAAATCGACCTGAAGCAGGCGTATTTTCAAATAATGATGGAAGCAACCAGCCGGAAGTATACCGCCTTTGCCGTGCCAGGATCAGGGCAATACCAGTTTAAAAGGATGCCGTTCGGTCTTACCAATGCGCCGAAAACGTTCCAGCGTCTAGTGGATGCGTTATTCGGGCCAGAATACGAGCCGTATATCTTCTGTTACCTAGATGATATAATCATAGTAACAGAAGATTTTGACGAGCATCTGAAGTGGCTGGAGTTAGTATTGAGGAAGCTCGTGGATGCTGGACTGATGGTAAACCGGGATAAGTGCGAGTTTTGCTGTTCCAGTGTAACGTATTTAGGCTTTATACTGGACAGCCAAGGATTGCGCCCTGATCCAGAGAAAGTTTCGCCGGTAGTAGAATACCCAGAGCCCCGCAATGTTAGAGAATTGCGCCGGTTCCTGGGAATGGTCGGGTGGTACGCCAGGTTCATTGAAAAGGACTCTGAGCTGAAGGTACCTTTGGTAAAACTTCTCCGTAAAAGCCAAGAGTGGACGTGGGGAGAGGAGCAACAGGAGGCGTTCGACGCTCTAAAGAAAGCTCTAACCCAGGCGCCAGTACTCGCAAGGCCGGATTTTAGTAAGCCGTTTACTATCCAGTGCGACGCCAGTAATTTCGCCTTGGGAGCCGTCCTCACGCAGGAGAAGGATGATGGAGAGCATCCGATCGTATATATCAGCCGAGTGCTGACGCCGGCTGAGAAGAACTATACGACGTCGGAGAAGGAGTGTCTCGCCATGTTGTGGGCGATTAAAAAGTTGCGTCCGTACATCGAAGGTTACACCTTTACGGTCATTACCGACCATAGTGCCCTTCGATGGCTGCAAAATCTCAAGGACCCAAATGGCCGTCTTGCCAGATGGGCCTTGGAGATGCAGCAATGGGACTTCAAGGTGGTACATAGGAAGGGAGCTATGAACCACGTCCCAGACGCCTTGTCCAGGATGTTTCCGTCGGAAGAGGAAGATGTAGCCGCGTTTGAAGAGATAGCAGACCAATGGTATCTTAAGATGCTGAAAGAAGTGCCAGAACGTCCAGCTAAATTCAACGGTTGGAAGGTAGAGAACGGCCTATTGTATCGCCATAGATACGACCCATTACTCGATCCAATAACTACGCCGGAAGAAGGTTGGAGGCTAGTTGTGCCAGCAGACCATCGTCAACAAGTGTTACAAGAGTCGCACTGTGTCACGTCTGCTGGGCACTTAGGGATCGAGAAGACGTACGACAAACTGGCCAGAGACTATTACTGGAAGGGCATGTGGTACGACACCCATGACTTCGTACGTAGTTGCCAGACCTGCCAGCAATACAAGGTATCGCAGACAGGACCCGTCGGATTAATGGGAAGCCGAATCGTAGAGAGACCATGGGCAGTAGTGGCCGCTGATCTCATGGAATTTCCACCAAGTAAGAGCCAGTGTCGATACTTGGTGGTATTCCAGGATCTCTTCACCAGGTGGATTGAGGTGAAACCTCTGAGGTCAGCAGATGGAAAGTCGGTTGCGAGGGCGTTCGAGGAATTGGTGTTATTCCGTTGGGAGACGCCCGATTACTTTCTCTCAGACAATGGTCGAGAATTCGACAACAAGTTGTTGAAAGCTACCTTGGCGGAGTACGGGGTTAAGCACGTTACGACGCCTCCGTACTTTCCCCAAGCTAATCCGGTCGAGAGAAGTAATAGAACTCTGAAGGCGATGATAGCAGCATTCGTCGGTGGAGACCATCGGAATTGGGACGTGCATGTGCACGAATTTCGCCATGCCGTAAACACCGCCGTACAATCCTCCACTAAGGTGTCACCTGCCTTCTTAAATTTCGGCAGACATCCTAAGCCAGTAAAAAGCTTGAGGAGAGAAGTAGAAGGTCATAGACCAGTTGTTAGAATTCCGCCGGAGGTATGGGAGGAGAGAATGAAACGTTTAGATGCCCTGCGAGATTTGGTAGCTCGACACATAGATCAAGCACGTGCCAAGCAGGAGAAACAGTATAATAAGGGACGTAAAGATGTTAGTTTCACCGTCGGAGATTTAGTACTTAGAAAAGTACATACGTTATCTAACGCCGCGAATAAATATTCCGCCAAACTTGCGCCGAAATATGAAGGGCCGTTCGATATCGTAAAAGTGTTGTCCCCTACAGTGTACGTGTTGGGTAGTGGTGAAGGAAACAGTCGGAAAATTGCGAAATCGCATGTCACCGAATTAAAACGTTTTATCCAACCCCGCAGATGTGTGTCACAAAGGAAGACAGGAGAATAATCCCCGCCGGTGGTAGAGGAGAGGTTTGGGTAGGCCCTACGGCGAAATTCACCCGTCAGGGAGCCCTAAGAAGAGAAGAAGAAGAGAAAGAAGAATGAGACACCGCCGGTAGTTGTGAGGAAGAAGAAGGATGTATATAGTAGAATAAGGCCTAGAGTTACGTTGTATATAAGAAGAAAAACCGTCGGTAGTAGAGGAGAATGCGCCGGAAGAGAGAGGGAATAGGTATAATAATATAATTTTTTTTTATTAATTATTCTATTTTCTATTTTTATTATTTATTTTTATTTTATAATGGTGGTGGTTATAAATAAATAGATAAAAATTAAAGTGTGCAATTCGGTCCGACGCCCGTGCGAGGGAAGAAGTAGTATCGCGAACGAATCGTTGTTAGGAGAATAGTAGTAGTTGTATGAGTTATTTTAAATTATATAATATATAATTGAGGGTGAATAACTTTTGTTTAATGAGTAGAAGTAGTTGAAGTAAGAAGTTGTAGTAAACCGAAGGACACCGGGGGTGTTTCGATTTAGGAGGGGGCTGTTTGTGACGTTGTAAAATACAACGCACAAGTACATGCACATGGCTTGTATTTACAAGTCATGTGCATGCATATTGTTACGTTACGTTAGATCGCGATCGCGTCGCAGGTAGCGAATCCCTCGCAGGCGGACCGAAGTGCACCGATGCACTTTTAAAAATAAACACTGATACCCACGGTATGGGTATGTTCTAGCACGGAGCCGACGAACGACGCGACCGATACCCGACGGTAGTACGCGGACTACGACCGAGACCCCGGCCGAGAGGTATCGTGAGCCAAGGACCGAGCCCAGGTCGTCTCACGATACCTGGCGAATCCGATGCTGATGTCAACAAGACGGGAGGTTAGGCGGCGTCCTAACCTCAACCGTCACACGTGCTCAGCAGACGACGACGGCTGAGATGGCGCACGGGTGCGCGCACGCCCGAACTGCGTGCTAGTAGTCGGGAGAGCCAGGGTGCTCCCCCCACCTTACACCCGTATACCGGGGAACGCGGCACCGACGGCGACGCTCGTGCGGCACTAGGCGAGGTGCGCGGGAAGGGGGGATCACTCGAGCAGCGAGAGTGTTGCGCGCGCGAAGATGCTCGAGTGAGCAACCGTAGTGGGATAATGGGTGGGAGCGCGCGGAGCGAGGGGAGCGCGAGTAGAGTAGGAGTCGCGGTATACCTAATGTATACGGTATACCGCGGCATCTTAGAATGTATATATATAGATACTATTGTAGCGCGCGCACGTATCTGATATTATACTAATTATTTTAGCTAGATCGCGTTGTTGTTAATAAATGAAATACATAGATCCGTCGGTTGAGTTGGGGCGATTCGTAATAGTTTTAAAGTATGTATATAGTTGTAAATAGCGGAGGACATGAATTAAATTTTAATTGTGTATGAGTGTGTCGGGAGTAGTTAGTATTAATTATATAGCCGGTAGGCACGGGGCGGCAGCACCGACTGGGTTACCGATATGGTAATCAAGTATTTGTAATGCGCGCCTTCCGAGTGCCAGGGGATGATTGGTTGTGTGATCGGCCCAATAATGAACAGGTTTGTGGTGACGTAAACCACTATTATTGGGTAGTCGGCCTTGACGGAAATAAGATCAAGGCTGACTACGCGTATCGATCACGCAATCAACCACCCTAATCAACGCCGGTAGATAAGGAATAAAGTGAGATAGAGCAGGATAGCGATAGGGTGGGGGGGAAAATCCTTATTTTTGGAGGATCAAGCCACGCCGCGAGCCGGATGAAGAAGCCGGTCTCGACGATTCGCTACCTGATCGTCCGAGGAGATAGACGTCCTTTAGTTTTGTAGAGTGGTAGTATTTTTGAGGCGAAGTAGCCATTTTGTAGAGTATAGTTGCGAGTTGAGTTAGAGTAGTAGTCGAGTAGAGTAGGGTCGAGCGGAGTTGTCTTAGAGTTGAAGAGAAGTTAAATAGGCGAGTAAATTTACGGTTAGCCCGACGGGCGGCCGAATTATTTTAATAATAATATATTATATTTGCCGGACGGACGGAGTTGAGTGAGAGAGTGGAAGCACGTGTGTGAGTCGGTCGCGAGTCGCGTTTAATATTGTGTCGGTGCCGGAAATTATAATTTCTTTGAATTGTTGAATAAATATTAGTTGTGGTGAAGTATTAAATTCGAGAGTGTCATTTTAAGTAATTTTCCTTTACTCTGAAAGCCGCCGGTTCCGAGGTGGTCAGCCGTCGGGATTCCCTCTGTGACGAGGAGTCGAGGTGAGGATTTGCCGGGTTGCCGAGTTGTTTGTAAAGTAATTATTTTATTTTTATTTAAATATCGCCAGGCGCCCAACTAAATATAAATCGGCGATATATAGCCATTTTCAACGTCGCTACGACGGAACCTCCGTCGGCCTTTAATTTAATTTAATTAGATTTTTCCCGACGAAAAGTAGCGTCGCAATATATATATATATACTAGGGGGGCTTCGCCCCCCTGCGCGCTTCGCGCGCCAACCCCCTATTTTTAATTTCGAAAAAGGTTTTTTGTAATAAATTGATTTAAAATAATGTTTTAAATTGTATTCTTTTTTCACTACCATGGACACCTTAGAAATTAAAGAGATTCACACAACACCTTAGAGGTACTGTTATAGTGCATTGGGTTTTATAACAAAAATTTAATTTTTTTTAAGTACGATTATAATTTATAAATAAAAGTTTTTACCAAACTTTAGTGTAATGAAATCAGAATAAAAATAATATAAATAATAGAGACATATTAAATGTTAACTGTAAATTTTAAACTATATGAATTCTTATAAAGCTTAAATTTATATTTTAATAATTATAAAAGTTAATGAAAAATTAACTTACCAAAAATAGTAAAGTGCATATACTTAATTGTAGTATTTAGTAAAAACTTATTAAAATATTAGATTATTTTAAACGGATCTAAATAGAACTTTATCTCCTAAAATTTATTTATTTAATGACGAAGGATCAACGCCAAATGTTCTATGTCATTTATATTTTGTACTTTTAGAGTAATAAAACTTTCTTCTTAAATAAATGAATTTTTGTATTAATTTTAAAGAACTATTTATATCATTTTAGAGGCATATAAATAAAAACCTGTTTCATCCATTTCTCCCGTAATTCGTAATTTGCACCCTCTTTCAAAATTTGAGTTTTAACCCTTTTCCTCCCAAATAACACAAATTTTTTCTTAACTTTCATCCTCATATCTTTTAATGAAAAAATCGTATGAAAAATTTATTAAGCATCATATCTTGTAGATCTTCTTTCGAATGCCGTTGACAAAATTTACCTAAATTGTAAGCCGGAAACGTTATAGGCCGGTTTTCCGGAAAATTCACAAATTTTTCGCGTTTTTTTTCTAAAAAATGTATATTTTGAAATGGAAAAAGTTTGCACACACTATTGCAAACACTATTATCGGTGTTGTAAATGTCTTTTCTTTCAAATGCCGTTGGATTCATACGATTTTTTCATTAAAAGATATGAGAATGAAAGTTAAGAAAAAATTTGTGTTATTTGGGAGGAAAAGGGTTAATCCATAATTATATCCAATTTATTTTTCCCTTCACTTACAGAGCCCATATATTTATTTTGATTATCATAAACAAATTCATTCCTTAAATAACCTTCCGTTTCTAATAAATACATACTTGTTTATTTAGAATATTGTTATATATAAATATACATAATCTACTTATATATCCACACAATTTTGAAATTTTAATTTAAAAAATATTTAAATTAAATTAATAATTTTTGAAAATCTTTTCAAATGTAATTCGTATTTTATATTACCACTGTTAAAATTTGAATTTTCTTTTGCCATTACTGTTTATAATAAAATTATCTTAAAAATGCAATAATTAACGCATTTAAGTTTTAACCCATTGTATATATCACATATGGATATTTGGAAAAGTGTATGTTATACTTGATTAATATTTATTTTATCTTCGAAAAACTGTGCATCTGCATTCAAAGCATTACATTAAATTGTAGGTCCATTTTATTTTTGTGTATACGTTTAAAAATTTTATGAGTTTTATCAGGATTGAGTAAACTAATACACATTCTTTCAAGTTATATTCACAACTTTTTTTTGCGCACGGAAAAAATACATATATTATCTATTCTTGAAAAAACATATTTAAAATATATATATATATATATTAAATAAATATTCCGCCGCACACACACACACACACACGCGCGCGCGCACGCACACACACACACGCACACACCGGCGGCGACGAAATATTTACTATTATATTAAAGTGGATCGACTTTTGCTCCGGTGCTCCGGTTTTTTGAAAGTGCATTTTTTTACTTTCAAAGTTTTATTTTAACTGGTCTTTACAATTTTGGGCCTTACATTTTTGGGCCTTATAAATTTTGGGCCTTACATTTTTTGGACCTTATAAATTTTGGGCCTTATAGTTTGCTTTAACAAATAGATATTAACTACTATGTCGATTTTATTACCAGAATATTATCTTAATAACAATAATTAAAATAACATTTGATTACGTAATTAAATTTAATAAAATTTCAACACTGGAACATATAATAAATCAAATTAATTTTTATTGTTTATTTTACAAACTTATTTTTGCAAAAATTTCAAATTACAATTATTATGTTATTAAATTAAATTAAAATTATTATGTTACAATTGTACTCTATTCACTTGTAAAATTTAATTTAATATATTTTTTAAAATGAAAAAATGAAATAATGATAAACTTAAAAATGAAAAAATTAAAAACTTAAAAATTTAAAACGTTTAAGAATATAGCAAAATTAGACCGACACGGTGGCGGAGTGGCGGAGACGCACCTCGGCCGGTCACGGAAGTTAAGCAACACTGAGTGCGGTTGGCACTTGGATGGGTTTGGCTTTCGTGGCGGGTTAGGTGTTTTTTCATACTTCACAACGTGAGCGGGAGGTGTGAAAGATTCGGTTTAGGTGTCAAGGCCTACGCAATGTGACTTTGACACCCAAAAAGAATGTTTCGAATACACCGGCCATCTCGGGTGAGGTTTTCCCTGCTTCACAGGTTTCCCTCATCCACGGGCATAACCCCGGGCGAATGCTAAATGGTGGGGTTTTTAAGGGAGGGTTAAAGCACCCACACATAGGTGGTAGGTGAACACCGTTAAAGTCCCCAGGGGATAAACGGTAGGAAGTGCCAGGAAAAAGAGAGCACAAAATCAAGAATAAAAAAAAAAAAAAGAATAATAGCAAAATTACTTATGTGAGGCTTAGAAAACGGGAATCTCATTTTTATGAACAAGTTGGTAGTAATTTTATATAATTTTATAAAAACTGTAAATGACAATTTTTGTGGTTGATTTACATTCCGAATAGAGGTGAATGTTTTCCTTCATATTATTTTATTTGTGTTTACAAATTTTGGGCCTAATAAATTTTATATGTGCAAATACTTTCATACATGAGTATATATATATATATATATATGTACACATGCCCGGGAAAACTATATATTGTATATTTCATAAGATATATTTTTTTCAATATATCGTTTTTATTGTTCATATAATTTATAAATTCAGCAAGTATTCATCGAAATCATCTTTAACAGAAAAATTAAATTATATCATTAAATATTAAATGTATAATTAATTAAACATTAGATAAAATATTCAAATAAATATTACTGTTTTTAAAATGCCATTTAGAAGATTTATATTCAATATGCATATTGTCACATATTATTGATATTATATATGTTATATCTGTAACATAAAAATTTTTACTTTCAGAATAAAGCAGGCCTATCGTACTCTTTGTCCACTATGGTTGGTGGAATTTCCCAGAGCACGGCCTTTTAAAATAATTAAAGGCGTTTCGTCCTCGATCTCCAGCTTGGACTCCTCAGTAAGGAACTGGAGATCTTACCTTAGACGCCTGTCGCAAGATGATATGCGACGCCAGCAAGATGTTCTGCGGCTATATATATAGAAATTAGACGACGATCTCTCCAACGAGTGTAGAGAGATAGTCGTCTCCCTCTGATGGTGGGAAAAGCCACCAGCCAGAGCGCGAATTTTTAGACCGTATCGCGAGTTATTTGTTACAAAATTTTAACGTTCGGTAATATGTATATGTATAATAATATCGGTCTCTCCGAACCAAATGCTTTACTTTCAGAATAAAGCAGGCCTATCGTACTCTTTGTCCACTATGGTTGGTGGAATTTCCCAGAGCACGGCCTTTTAAAATAATTAAAGGCGTTTCGTCCTCGATCTCCAGCTTGGACTCCTCAGTAAGGAACTGGAGATCTTACCTTAGACGCCTGTCGCAAGATGATATGCGACGCCAGCAAGATGTTCTGCGGCTATATATATAGAAATTAGACGACGATCTCTCCAACGAGTGTAGAGAGATAGTCGTCTCCCTCTGGTGGTGGGAAAAGCCACCAGCCAGAGCGCGAATTTTTAGACCGTATCGCGAGTTACTTGTTACAAAATTTTAACGTTCGGTAATATGTATATGTATAATAATATCGGTCTCTCCGAACCAAATGCTTTACTTTCAGAATAAAGCAGGCCTGCCAGGGAAATTCCACCAACCATAGTGGACAAAGAGTACGATAGGCCTGCTTTATTCTGAAAGTAAAGCATTTGGTTCGGAGAGACCGATATTATTATACATATACATATTACCGAACGTTAAAATTTTGTAACAAATAACTCGCGATACGGTCTAAAAATTCGCGCTCTGGCTGGTGGCTTTTCCCACCACCAGAGGGAGACGACTATCTCTCTACACTCGTTGGAGAGATCGTCGTCTAATTTCTATATATATAGCCGCAGAACATCTTGCTGGCGTCGCATATCATCTTGCGACAGGCGTCTAAGGTAAGATCTCCAGTTCCTTACTGAGGAGTCCAAGCTGGAGATCGAGGACGAAACGCCTTTAATTATTTTAAAAGGCCGTGCTCTGGGAAATTCCACCAACCATAGTGGACAAAGAGTACGATAGGCCTGCTTTATTCTGAAAGTAAAGCATTTGGTTCGGAGAGACCGATATTATTATACATATACATATTACCGAACGTTAAAATTTTGTAACAAATAAAAATTTTTATTATTAATTATAAATAAATTGACAAAGTCAAAACTATACCTTTTAACTTAATCATTAAGAAATACTACTGCATTTTTGAACCGACGCGGTGGCGGAGTGGCGGAGACGCACCTCAGCCGGTCACGGAAGTTAAGCAGTATTGAGCGCGGTACCCAAGTGGATGGGTGACGTTCTCGGTCGCTTGGCTTTCGTGGCGGGTTAGGTGTTTCTTCACACTTTACAACGTGAGCGGGAGGTGTGAAACATTCGGTTTCGGTGTCAAGGCCTACGCAATGTGACTTTGACACCCAAAAAGAATGTTTCGAATACACCGGCCATCTCGGGTGAGGTTTTCCCTGCTTCACAGGTTCCCCATTACCACGGGCATAACCCCGGGCGAATGCGAGATGGTGGGGTTTTTAAGAGAGGGATAAAAGCACCCACACATAGGTGGTAGGTGGACACCGTTAAAGTCCCCAGGGGGATAAACGGTAGGAAGTGCCAGGAAAAAGAGGGCACAAAATCAAGAATAAAAAAAATAAAAAAAATACTACTGCATTTTTGATTATTTCGATATTCTTAATAAACTAATCAGGATACTGAAATACAAAAAAACTTATTATATTTAAAACAATAATAATTTAAAATGAAAATTAGATAATTTTATAATATACCTTGTGACTTTAATCGTATGGAATGCCATTAGGAATATAATCTTATCTTATATTAAATTAAGATGATAACCATTATGACGTATATGGTTCTCCGGTTCTCCGGTTCTCCGGTTTTGACAAGTGCCTATTTTAATTTTAATTAAAAGATCATTTTTATAAATCTGAAGATTTTTTGTCATATTCAGAGATTTTGGCATGTAGGCTTTCCAGTAGACGATATCCGGATGACCTGGAGGACATCCTGATCATCTGGAGATCGTCTCCAGGACGTGACAATTTTTTTTCCAGGAAGTCAAAATTTTTTCGATAACAAATAGACCAATTCGTCTGAAATCTTGAGAATTTTTTAAAAGTTCAAAAAGGAAGGGAGGACCAAACAGTAATCGCAACATTAAACATGTTTGTAATGAATTTTTATTTGTTTAACGGTTTTTAATTATTTTCAATGCTATATTAATTTTCAATCTTTTAATGTGTTGTTATTATTCCTTTTTGTATTTTTATAATCCATCAAAATTTCAGATGAATCGGTCTATCCGTATTCAAGAAAACTTTGCCTTACTATTTTATCAAAATACAAGTAAAATATTAACTTTACAAAAAATATTCAAGAACAAAACACAGTTTTTCGTAAAGTTAACAAATTTCATCACAAAGAATGAAATAACGTGGTTTAACAAAAGTCGCCATTTTTATAAAACTAGGAAGGAAAAAAAGTTTAATACCAAGATTTTATAAAATTAGATTTTCGGATCGCGATTTCTGTCGGTAGTATAATTATTTAAATTCAGGAACAACAAAAATCCTATCTTATAATTGAGAAAGCGCTCGAATCGAAAATCACTATAATCTCGATCTCGAAACTTGAATTTGATCATCAATTGTCTTAAAAATTTCGAAGGTGTTAATCAAATAAGAGGTTAAATAATCGAAAAAAAGTGCAGTAGGTGCGCGTAGCGCGCTCGAATTCACTAGTCCTATATTAAATTAAGGAGGATCCACTTTTGGACTTCTCCGGTTCTCCGGTTTTCCGATTTTATTTTTAATTAGAAGATCTATTTTTATGAATGCAATGATTTTTTTTTCACATTTCGACACGGGGGTCATGTTAATGATAGTGAATAGCATGCATATATTTTTTAATTATTTTTTTTACATATTACAAAATTTCTGCAATTAGCTTAAAAAGTTTTTTTAATTTTTCATTATTATTTTTTTTTGTGTTTTATTTGCATGGTTTTTTCCGGTTTTTGTACCTCTTTGGTCTTTCCTGAAAAATTAATTATGAATAAATAAAATGCTTGATTAATATAAAGTACTTAAAAAGAAATTATTTTACTAACTTATATTTTGGTATCTTCTATTTTGTTGATTTTGTTGAGAGATGTTTTTATTTGTATATCATTTTTCTAAAATAAACACTGCTAAATACAGTTTAGACGTTAGCAATTAAATATTACAACTTCGTTATCATGCTATTGTCATACATCGGTCATCTCTTATTAAAGAGATATTCAAATCATTACAAACTACTTTACCGACTGCAACGCGGCATTGTAAATTCTTATTATATAATATATAAATATTACAATATCGGGATAACTGCCATTCGTTTTCACATTATTTATTATTATACGAAAATTTAAAGAAACCTATTTGCAGATTTTTAAATATTTGCACAAATTTAGATTACATTTAAATATGTAGATAGATCTCATTAAATTTTGTATTAGTAACAAATTCTTTGAATGTAATTTTTCATTACTTAAGATTGAATACTACCCTACTGGAAAAAATTCGGTATTCCGAAAGTGCGCAAATATAGGCCAAACTATGCGAAAAGTGGGCCAACCTGTGCCGAAAGAGGGCCGATTTTTGTACGCAGTATGGCATAATTTTACTAATTTCAAGATAAGTTTAGGACATTTCTTTTTGAGTAGCAAATTTTTTATTTTATATAGAATTAAAAATTTTTGAAACCATTTTGTGCAAGATTTGGCCCTTTTTCTGTGAAGGTTGGCCCTGATTGTGCAAATATTCTACAAAGTTTGGCCCACTTTATGAAAAGGTTCGCCCAAATTTTGCAAATATTAGCCAACTTTTTGCAAAGTTTGTCCTAGTTTATGTAAACGTTGGCCCAATTTGTGCAAATGTTGGCCCATTAGATGGAAAGTTTGGCCCTCTTTATGTAAAGGTTGCCCCGAATTGTTTAAATGTTGGCCCATTTACAGAAAAGATTATTACAATATATTATTTACAACATATTATTATTGCGATATTAAATATTATCAACGCAATTAAGTGCGCCTTAATTTAAGAAATTACATGTGAAAAACAATTTTTTACTGGTTGAAAAATTTATTCCATAATCAATACAAAATGTTCCTAAATTGACCAAAAGTGGGCTAAAGTTTGCCAAAACTGGAAAAATGTTCCAAATATTTCAATGTTGGTAAACATCGGCCCACTTTTGGCGCAAGTTGGCCCACTTTTAGCATACTTTGGAGCATTTTCATCGAAAATGTATTTCCACTAGGGTATGTATAATATTAGTATTTATAAAATATTAAATTTATCTTAACTATATTTCATTCATTACATTGAAGCTACTTTCTTATAAACACTGTTTTCTAATAATTTATATTTTATTTTTTTCAGCTTTACAAAAAAATATTAATAAAAAATTTAAAATAATCGTTTAGAAAAATAAAAAAAATTATAATTATTATTAAACAATTGAAACAAATTATTAATATTATTTTTATAATTGTGAATCATTTTGTAAAATAAACCATTTTTATAATGGGTTTGACGGAAATAAAAACATTAGTTGTAAAAACGATTGAACCATATAGCGACGATGCTTCAATGTTAAATGATGAACACATATTAGAATTTAATAACATCCTTAAATCATGTACACCATTCAATATGCAAACAACTCTTTTAGTTCAAATACAATATAATATTAACTCAGTTCAAATGAATAATGAATACATTCAATTGTTATTTTCTGGAAAATATGAAAAAGGTCATTGGATTTGTATGTATTACAATAATAGAACGATACACATTTATGATAGTTTAAATGCTAAATATTTGCAAAATGAACATAAAGTATACATCAACACATTATTTCCAGATAGTCAACAATTAAAAATTGTTTTTGAAACAGTGCAATTTCAAACCAATAGTTATGATTGTGGAATTTTCGCGACAGCTTTTGCTGTCTCTATTGTATTTAATTTATGCCCATGCAGTTTAAACTATGATATTTCCCAAATGCGTTCACATTTACTAAAAATATACGAAACACGTAGTATTACGATGTTTCCAATTTTACAAAATATAAACTATAATATTTCAACAATACCAATCAAAAGATACATGATTCATATTTGTTGTATTGATGAAAAAAAAATTGAATTTCAATGTAGCAGAAATAAAAATAATAGAATAAAATTTTCAACAGAAATTAAATTCTGAACAACAAACAATAATGAATTTATATAATAAAGATAAAATCATTTCCGTTGATTCTATTACCCCAATGGAAATAGACTATATAATACCAACTTATAGTTCATTTTATCAAAAAAATAAAAATAAACACTTTTATGATATAGAAATAAAACGGCTAAAAATAAAACAGCAAACTATGATAAAAAGGCAAACAATTAGCTGTATCGATATAAAAAATGAACGAGAAAAAGAAGCGTTGCATAAAAAAGAAGCTTATATGAAGAGTAAAGATAGTAATGACGGCAAAATAGAAGAAAAAAAATAAAGAAAAAACAGCAAACCATGATGAAAAGACAAAAATAAATAGTGACGAAATAAAAAATGAACGAGAAAAAGAAGCATTACGAAAAAAGAAGCTTATGTAAATAATAAAAATAGCAACGACGGCAAAATAGAAGAAAAAAAAATAAAGAGAAAACAGCAAACCATGATGAAAAGACAAAAAATGAATGGTGACGAAATAAAAAATGAACGAGAAAAAGAAGCATTACGAAAAAAAGAAGCTTATGTGAAAAGTAAAAATAGTAATGACGACAAAATAGAAGAAAAAAAAATAAAGAGAAAACAGCAAACCATGATGAAAAGACAAAAAATAAATCGTGACGAAATAAAAAATGAACGAGAAAAAGAAGCATTACAAAAACAACATATTTATTATAATGAAAATACTGATCAATGTAAAAAAATGAAAAGAAAAAATTAAATGGAAAAATATTAAACGAAAGTAGAAAAAATGATATCGATAAATTAGTACAAAACCATTTACAAAAAAATATAAAAAGACTTATATGTATGAAAAATGACAAAGACATGGAAATACCAATCATATTGCTTAAAAAATTAAAAATTGATGAAGGAAAATTTTTTAACGTATATGATAAACCAATTAGTACCAAAAAAGGTATAAATTATAAAGAATTAAATAAACGTATTTTAATTAAAAATGAACAAAATGTAAAATTAGTAAGTAAATCCAAAATAATAGGTCGAATAGCAAATGTAGATTTTGATGAAAAAATAATTATTGAAAACAATTTAGGTTATATGTCTGAAACTTGTAAACATTGTAATACTAAACATTTTGTTTTTGAATATACACTAGGTAAAGAATATTCTAATTGTTGTCACAAAGGAAACGTAGACTTACCGAAAATGCCTCCCTATCCGGAAGAATTAAAGCAATTAGCTACAGAAATATCGGAAGATAGTATTAATTTTCGCAAAAATATTCGGCTATATAATAATGCGTTAGCTTTTGCAAGCTTTGGAGCTAATTTTGATAAGTTATCTGGTAGTGGACCACAAATTCTTAGAATATGTGGTCAAATATATCACAATGTTTTTGCTTTACATCCAAATGAAAATGAAGCTCGAAAATATGGGCAATTGTATGTTCTAGATAATGAATTAGCTGCAGCTGAAAGAAAAAGTTTTAAAAATAATTTAGATACAAAATGAGAATTGTCAAGTAAATTAGATAGCTTAATTAGAAATGTTAATCCTTATGCTAAAGCTTATAAAATGATGTATGAGGTAGAAAAAGAAAAATTAGAATATTAGAAGAAAAATTAGATAAAAATAAATATAATGAAGCTACTTGTAAGGAAGTTGCAATGGTATTTGTAGGAAAAAATGGACTGCCTACTTCAGAGCGGGATATAGTTATATATTCAAAATATGACAATCCAATTAGTATTCCTTTAATAAGTAAACACACTGATCCAATGTCATACCCACTTATTTATCCAAATGGAGGATATGGATGGATGCCTAATATGAAATGCAAATATAAGAAAAACAATATTTCATGTTTGCAATTTTATAATTACAGACTTTCTATAAGAAATGGATTTAATCCATACCTTAATATGGGAAAAGTTTCTCAACAGTTTACAATTGATGCATTTGTAAAAGTTGAACAATCAAGATTATATTTTGTAAAGAAAAACCAAGATATTTTAAGAAGCGATTATTATAAAGGCGTAATGGATTATTTACACAAGAAAAAAGAATCTGAAAATATAAAAATTGGAAAAATGTTTATTTTGCCATCAAATTTTGTTGGAAGTTCAAGATTCCTAAAACAAAATTACATTGACTCAATGAGTATAGTAAATCGTTACGGAAAACCTGACTTATTTATAACAATGACATGTAATCCAAACTGAAAAGAAATAACTGAACATTTAAAAAAATATGAAACTGTAATTGATAGACCAGATTTAGTATTTAAGGTATTTCATCAAAAAATAAAAGAATTTAAAGAATTGGTAATTAAGCAAGGTGTTTTAGGAAATTGTATCGCCTACACTTATGTTATCAAATTTCAAAAACGTGGACTTCCTCACATGCATATGCTATAATTTTTAGTTAAAAATTATAAAATTAATACTCCCGAAAAAGTAGATGAACTCATAAACGCAGAAATTCCAAACAAAGATATCTATCCACGGTTGTATAATATTGTAAAACAGTTTATGATTCATGGACCCTGTGGAGAGCAAAACATGAGTTCACCTTGCATGAGTAAAGACACAAAAAAATGTACGAAAAATTTTCCAAAAAAATTTAATAACAAAACAACTTTTAATTCATCAGGATATCCATTATATATAAGAAGAAATGATATCAAAAAAATCAATTATAAAGGTAAATACCACAATAGAATAGCTGATAATCGGTTTGTTGTTTCGTATAATCCTTATTTATTGTTAAAATTTAATTGTCACATTAATGTCGAAGTATGCTCAACAGTCCAATGTATAAAATACTTATTTAAATAGTGTTATAAAGGACATGACTGTGCGAACATAGAAATACGTGACACAGGTATCAGATCAAAAGACAGTTCTAATTTAACTCATGATAAAGATATTGAAAGCAATGAATATAATACTATTAGAATACCCTCTACACGAACTTTCACATACCATAATAAGATTAGCTATTCACAATGAAGATGAATAAGAAGTGTATTTTAAAGAAGGAAAAGAAACAGAAATTTAAAAAAAAATGTAGAAACGACATTAACAGCATACTTAAAATTAAATCAAATTGATTCTGATGCACGAAATTATTTATATTCCGAAATACCATTAAATTATGTAGTTGATAATAATTCAAAAACATGGAATAAAAGAAAACAAAAACAAAAAAACCTGTATTAAGCAGAATGTATTTAGTGAATCCAAAGGATCGAAAACGATATTTTATAAGATTATTACTTTTACATGTCAAAGGAGTATCATCATTTCAGGATTTACGTACTGTCGATGATATAATTTATTCTACATTTTATGAAGCTTCTATAGCTAGATATTTAGTTAATGAAGATAAAGAATGGGACAGCTGTTTGGAAGAAGCAACACAATTACACTTTCCTACTGCTCTTTATGAATTATTTGCATATATTTGTATTTTTCACAATCCTATTAATGCAAGAGATTTGTACGAAAAATAGAAACACTTTTTTTACCACCCAAAATATGAACAAAATGCTGATGAAAACCTAGCATTAAACATTATTGATAAGAACCTACAATTGAATGGATATTTTTTAAATAATTTTAATTTACCCGTTATATCTACATTTATAGAAGATTATGCTGATAAATCAACAACACATAACAAAAGTTGCACATTTACTGAAATAAACGTCAAAGTAAATTCTTTAAAAAATCGTAACAAAGACATTTTCGATACTATCGTGCAACATTTAAAAATTGAAGACAAAAAAAGCTTTTTTATTGATGGACCAGGAGGAAGTGAGAAAAGCTATTTACTTAATGTTCTAATAGACTATCTTAAATTCTCAAACATTTCATTTTTATGTATTGCTTGGACAGGGATTGCAGCAAATTTATTACATAACGGGAAAACAGTACACACAACATTTAAACTACCACTTAATATCACAGAATGTACTATATGTAATATTAAATCTAATTCAATAGATGGTAAAAATTTAAAAGAAGTTCAAATTATAATATGGGATGAAATATCTATGACATCGAAATATGCTTTTGAAGCAGTCAATCGCCTATTTCAAGATATATGTAATAATAAAAAAATATTTGGTGGTAAAATGTTGGTTGTTTCAGGCGATTATAGGCAAACATTACCAGTTATACGACATGGTAGTCGTACTGAAGTTATTGAAAATTCAGTTAAAAACAGTTACTTATGGCCGAATTTTATACGTATGACACTAAATGAAAATCTTCGAGTGACAGATAATGACAATTATTTTAGACAATGGTTAATAAATGTAGGTGAAGGTAAACGTTTAAATATGTATGAAGAAGAAAATGAACTGCTTGAAATCCCTCTTGATTTAATAACAAAAGAAAATGATATCATTGCAGAAATTTTTGGAAACGAAATAAAAATAAATGATAAAGATTTAAATGATAAAGTTATATTAGCCTTCACCAACAACGACGTAATTGAAATAAATAATAAAATTTTGGCTATAATGGAAGGGCAAATTATTCAATACTTAAGTGTAGATACAGCAGAAGATGATAATGGAGAAAACTTAGATGTCATGTTACCTACAGAATTTCTTAATTCCCTTACACCTAATGGACTTCCTCTACATAAATTACAATTAAAAGTAGGTGCAATAGTAATTCTTCTAAAAAATTTAAATGTTAATGAAGGTCTTTGTAATGGAACAAGATTATTAGTAACAAAACTTATGAAACATTTAATTAAAGCAGAAATTATAAGCGGAAAAAAAATTGGAAAATTAGTTTTAATACCAAGAATCACTTTGTCACCATCTAAAGAAGATATACCATTCAACATGCGCAGAAAACAATTTCCCATTCGATTAGGTTTTGCAATGACTATTAACAAAAATCAACACAAAATTTACACTAACAATATAGTGTTTAAAAAAGTATTGTAAATGTGTAGACGAATATGTATACACATTTTATATAAATTTTATAAATAAATAAAAATGGAAGTATGAAAAAAAACATTAAAATATTACAACTATTGAATGATTAAAGTGAATATGCAAAATAATTAACAATTGTTTGCGCTGAAAATCATTAAAATACAATTGAAAATCGGCTGCAACATATCATATTGTAAATGACAAATCATTACATTAGTTATAATAAATAAAAAACTGAAATATAAGAAAAATCCATTGAAATATTACTACTACTGAATCATTAAAATAAATATGCAAAATAATTGATAATAGCCTGCCGTTCGACAAAACTTACAGACTTCAAAAAAGAATCAGAGTTTCCCAAAATACAACGACCGAAAGTTTAATTCTTATAATAACGTATAAACAGGTATTTAAAATTATTATTTAAAAACTTAAATTTGTTAAAATTTTACAATTAGAATTATATTTGCATAGATCATGTATAAAATATTTCGACAGAGCCGCCATTTAGATACAATCACTCACCCAACGTGCGTAAAAAATGATTTTCATAACACTTAATTTTATAATAACAATTACTATACAGATTCTATTAAATACCAAAATTTTTAAATATGCATTATAAAAACCATCACTTTGAAATAATACTACATTCACATACAAATTAAAACCTTATATAACACAACGACAGTATTATATACCACTTTATAAAAAATGTTACCACCGCCATTAAAGAAAAATATAATTTATGAGAGTATATAACATGCTTATATTTTATGTATTCTGTAAACACATTATATTACATCAATTTATTTAAAATTACGATATCCCCCCAAATGGAAATTATTTTATGTGTGTGCATTTTAAATATATTAAATATATGGACATATTTCACTTTCTTTCTGAACACACGCACACACACCTTCTTTATAATAACCTATAATAATTATTTTTACACAGACACAATATATATATATATATATATATTTATACTTATTTTTTACTCTTTGTCATATTTATTTTCTTTTTGTATTTAATTCTATCATTATTAGCGTCAAAATTTAACAGTATACTTTTCTTTCCTTAACTTACACTGTTACAGAGCCCTTATTATGTTACTATTAAATGGATCATGCATTGAAAAAATATATTATTCTTGAAATGTATACCTTACCAGCACATCCTCGCCGTAAGAGTCGAATACAATATTCATATGTTGGCTAACGCTGGAAGCATAAATATATTTTACGGAGCGTGTGTTATAACTATACACGAAAAATCTAAATGACTTCAGTACAACATGTCTTGGTCTGCAGAAACGACATCAGGTTTTCATCAAATACACTATCCAAGAGCCTAACTCTCATCCAATAATGTATAAATAGTTATTTAAAATTATCAAATAAACGAAAACATTGGAAAGTCGACACAAAACATATGGAGTTCTCACATCTTTTCAACTCGTCTACGCGAGATCAAGATTCGAGATGCCTTTTTGAAACGATTGCCCGCTCATATACTATAAAGGACCCCTGCAATAATGATGAAAATGGAGTCGAAATCTCACGAATGATTGACATTTGACGGATTCTTTGAATGTCACGAAATAATTGATAGTCATTAGATGATCAAGTTTTCAGTTGAACTTTATTTTCAGTTCTGTCTTTGATGTTTTTTTTAATCTATAACCTCTTTTAAAAAACCAAAATATTGGAAAGTCGACACAAAATATATCGAGTTCTCACACTCTTTTCAATCGTCTGTACAATAGTAGTTACATGTAATTTTAAAGAAATTTTGATTAATTTTAAAACTTTGGTAGTTAACTATCATATTTTGTTTATTTCTCAATTTTTTTTACAAAAACGACATCTCAGTCACCACATTAATTATACCATAATCCTCTTCGCAATGCGCAAATTATCATTGTTGGTGTTAAGGGTAGAGTACGGTTATAAAAATATTTTTGTAATTTTTATAAAATATTATGTGAAATGGCATGTTTATAAAATATATTATAAAAAATATTCTTTTTTGATGATTTTTAACACATTCATTAAGTAAAATATTAAAATATTATCAAAAATCGGCTTAAAACAGGTGCAAATACAAAAAACTCCTTGCAGGATAAAAGTTGTCGAAGGGCTTTAATCCAAGAAAATTTAAATTTATATGCATATAAACTTCAACTTTACACATCGAATTTGGTGTATCTATAAAAATGCAATTTCTGCCTTGATAAACCCAATTGGTTTACTAATTATTTAAAAAATGTAATGTTTTTCATTTAAAAAATGAACATAAAAATGTCACATTTAACTTTAAAGAAAAAAGGCTGTGTAACTATTTTACATATACTCATCTAAAATAAGCACGATCAAAATACAACCGAGTGAGCGTTAGCGAGCGAGGTATCTGTTGCTAGTAATCTATTAATATAAACTTTTTGTTCATTTTGTGAATATTTAGTATTTAAACTATCATAAATATGCACAGTATTATTATTGTAATACCTGCAAACCCAATGACCATTTTGCGAATTTCCGAAGGTATTCTCTATTCATTGGTATTGGTTGAATATTATCCGGTTTTTGAACTAAAAGTGTTGATTGCATTTTAAACATAGAGTGGGGTCTAAGTATACTATTGAATTCTAAAATGTGTTCATCATTTAACATAAAAGAATCTCGGTTATAAGATTCTAATCCCATTACAACTAATTTTTGTTTTTCTGTTAAACCCATTGTAGATAACGTAGCTTATCAATAATAATTACCAATGTTTTTAGTGTGTTGATTCTATATTTTAAACTGCATCTATATTATGAACTAAATATATAAAATTTTTTATTAATAATCTTATAAAAAACTATTATTTTTTAGTAATAATTTTATTTTTTTTTTTTTCATTTTTTTTATTAATTTTTTTGCTGAAAATAAAAAAATAAAAAAAATTAATATAATAATATTAATATAATAATATAAAAATTTTGATTACAAAAATGATTTATGACCAAATTAAAATGTTATTTAAATTTTTTAAGTTAAAATACATTAAAAGTTAAATTATTAAATTATTATTAAATTATTATTATAGAATGTAACGGGATGGGTACTGGGGAAATGTAAGGCCCACGGTTAGGCCCAATTTGTCCCAACTTACCAACCTTAAGTGTGCAGTCCCACGATCCTTTTCTCACTGCCTGTGAGAGGTGCTGCTGCACACGTCGAAGTGGAGGTTAGTGGGGAGAAGATTCTCACACCCACACACAACGCACAACAATCCGTTCGCTCTTTTATCCCGTAAAATAGTCTATGCCGGTCACCAACACGTTGTTATTGCCGATCGCGCGCGAACTCTATCTCATTACTCTCTTGCGCACGATTCTCGCGCGCGTTCGCTGCGCGCGCATCAATCTCGATACTCTTTTCGGTTACTCACCTGATCGGTAACTCGCTTACCGTTATACCCCCCTTCCAGATTAAAACTTTAATAAAAAACACAAGTATCTATATACATTTGGAGGGGTTGGGTCGTTGGCTCCTTATGGCTCTCAGCCCTGCTTCCTGCGCCCCGCCTTGATTTCGGCGTGCGCCTTGAAGCGAGGGCATTTCTTCGGGTCAACGACCCCTTTGCAGCAGCAGAGCGGACACTTTGGTTCCTTGTAACCGCATGTTCCGCTCGTGGAGGGCTGAGACTGCAGCCGCGTCTCCAGCTCAGCGGCTCTTCTTTTAGCGTCATCCGCTTTCTGCTGGAGACGCCGGTGCTCTTCAGCAGCCTGCCTATAGGCTGCCTCAGCCCTCAGCCGCTGCTGGCGCTCCTCCTCGCGCTTCACAGTTTCTGGCTACGCATCTATATGCTGTCTTACCGGGGATCGGCGTCGCACGGTCGCATTCGCTTTCCGAGGACGACCACGTGGTCGTTTGTTAGCGGGGGCCCTATCTAAGGACGTACGCGACGTCTCACGCGGTTTACACCGAGTCCCATCGCCAGGTGACTCGCTCGCATTATACTCCCTCGCAGGGGAGACTTCGCTCGCTACAGGTGGGTCGCACTTCACCTGTTGATCCCTCGACGGTTGAGATCTCGTAGGTTGCTCTTCATCGTTTGGTTCAGCATCATTTTTGGGGACGTATCTCTTCAGATGCTCTATATGAGATACCTCTTGGTCCCTTTGATCATCTTGTATGACGTAGGTATCCATACCTTTCCTACTGATGATCAGATATGGCCCTGTGTATTTCGGAGCAAGCTTAGCCGAGATACCTTGTGCGCTGGACGAGAGGATCCGGTTGCGTTTCCACACCAGATCTCCTACCTCGAATTCCGCTGGCCTTCGTCGTGAGTTGAAGATTTTGGCTTGCCGGGCCTTACTGGCAGCCGACTGACGATTTGCGTTCTCGTGCAGTCTTGGCAACTGTTTGATTTTGTCGTTCCAATCCTGCAGTCTGCGGAACTCAAACTGTTGCTGGGCAAGCCGGTCTTGCTCTCGACGAGCTGTACTAGGCGCCTCGGGTTGGCGACCATAGTTCAGCATAGCCGGGTTCCATCCAGTAGAACTTTGCACCGCTGTGTTTAGTGCAAAGACTAACTCTGGCAGCTTGTCGTCCCAGTCGCTGTGCTTATCCTGGATATACGACGCCACCATTGTCTTAAGGGTCCGATTGGCCCTCTCGACAGGATTGGCCTGTGCGTGATAAGGGGGTGTCGTCGAATGATATACTCCCTTAGATTCGAGGTACTCGTCTACGAGTTTATTTTTAAACTCGGTCCCGTTGTCCGAATGAAATACTTCCGGGGTGCCAAACCGGTTAATCACTCGTTCGTGAAGCTCGCGGACTATCGTCTTTGCGTTAGCTTTTCGTATCGGGATTGCTTCAATCCAGCGCGTGAATAAATCCTGGAATACTAGGATGTATTCGTATCCTAGGCTAGAGCGTGGAAGCGGGCCAGTGATATCTCCTGATACCACCTGCCATGGTCTGTCCGATTGACGGTGACCCATTAACCCTGAAGGAGCACGTTGCTCGACCTTACATTGCTGGCACACTTGACATCGCCTGACGTAATCCGCAACTTCTGCGTAAAACCGTGGCCAATAATAGTTTTGGGCCACGCGGGCGAATGTCTTCCCTTCCGTGATGGCCAGCTGAGGGGTCGTCGTGACACTCTCTCAGAATAGAGTGACGATTCTCTACGGGTACGACTAGCTTCCATGCTTGCTCGTCATCCATCACTTCCTCTAACTCCTTGTCGGGGCGATAGATATACAAATTTCCTCCAACTATTTTCCAGTCGGGGAAATCACGGGGTCTGTCGGAAACGTTCTTGATCCAGTCTAGGTACCAAGGATCTTCAGTACTTTGAGCCCACGACATTGCTGCTACAGTAGGCTCGTCGTCTTTAGACATGCGAGATAGGGCATCGGGAACGTGATGCAGAGCTCCTTTTCTGTGCTCGACGACAAAATCATGAGCTTGAAGCTCTAAAGCCCATCTCGCTAGTCGGCTGGTTGGATTTCTCATATTACACAACCAGCGAAGACTACTATGATCCGTTATCACTTTGAAGTGGTACCCTTCGATGTAAGGTCTGAACTTATTAATAGCCCAGACCACGGCCAAGTATTCCCTCTCCGTAACGCTATAATTCTTCTCGGGTGCTGTGAGAATGCGACTGGCAAACTCAATGACTCTTTCCTCTCCGTCTATCTCTTGGACGAACACGGCTCCTATGCCGGTATCGCTCGCGTCCGTGTGCAGGCTAAACAGTCCATCTGCACTGGGACGTTGATGAACTGGAACAGTCATGATCAGGGCCTTCAGCTGCTAAAAGGCTTGTTCCTGTTCATCTAACCACTCGTACCCTTGGTTCTTCTTTGTGAGACGGGTAAGTGGTTCGGCAATCGTGGCGTTATCCGGCATAAAACGCCGATACCACGACGCCATGCCGAGGAATCGTCGAAGCTGTTTGAGGTTCTTGGGAGCCGGATAAACCCTTATAGGCTCTGTCTTGGCTGAGTCGGGACGAATTCCATCCCTGTTGACCAGCACGTCAAGATATCTTACCTTATCTTGACAAAAGACACACTTGTCTTTATTTACTGTCAAATTAGCTTCGGCCAGTCTCTTGAGCACCATCTCGAGATACTTCTTGTGCCCTTCAAATGTCTCGGTGACTATGATAATGTCATCGAGGTAAGAAAAGACATTGGGCTCGAGATCAGGACCAACCACTTGGTCAATCATGCGTTGGCAGGACGCGCCGGCGTATGCCAATCCGTATGGCATCCGCTTAAACTGATACAGTCCCATCCCCGGGACTATGAAAGCCGTATAAGGACGCGATTCCTTCTGGAGAGGTATTTGATGATACGCTGAGTTCATGTCCAGAGTACTAATGTACCGACATCTCTTCAGCTTGCGCAAGATATCCTGCATGAACGGGAGGGGATAAGCGTCTGGTTTCGTTAGCGCATTGACTTTCCTAAAATCGATGCAAAACCGACGTGATCCGTTCTCCTTGCGTACCATCACCACGGGCTAGACCAACCGCTGTCCGAGGGCTCTATGATCTCTAAATCTAGCATCTCTCGGACCTGACGGTGCATCTCCTCCTGGATCTTCTCCGACACCGGGTAATACTTCTGCTTTATCGGACGAGCTGATACCACGTCAATCGAGTGATCGATGAGTTGGGTTCGCCCGATTTTGGTAGAAGCATTAGACAGCACTTTGCTTACGAGCGCTCGCAGCTCTTTCCTTTCCGCCTCGGTTGCGTCCGGTATCCCAGCGGACGAGAAGGTGGCCATACCCCCTATGCCAGCAACTTCGAGGTGGATCTGCTGCTTGCTGTCCTAGAGGAACAGGCGGTCGCTATCCGGATCCAATATGGCTCTGAATGCTCGTACGAAATATACTCCTACGTAGCATTCGGCGTCAAGATTTGGTATGATCGCTTATTTCACGTGTCTCCTTCCCGACAGTGAAAGGTAAGATCACATGACCGTTTAGCGGTTGGTAACTACCATCCGCCATCTTGACGCGTCCGGCGTTCGCCACAATGAGCTCCTTGCCCAATGCTGCGGCGATTTGCAGACCGCTGGGTCCCATCACGGTCGTGGAGGCTCCGGGATCGTATAAGGCTCTTATACGAAAGCCCTCAATCTCCACGAGAAGGCACCAACCACTCTCATCCTCTGGTTTATAGGATGAGGTTGGTCTGCCGGCTTCTTGGGACCGTTCCTCCTTTTGAGGCCCATTTCCGCTCCTCTTTGGACCATACTCTCGGTCGGAGCGGGTCTGTCCCGAACTCACGTGGGACAGCGGGGACTCAAGCTCTTGGGTCGCGGTTTTCGTCCCGGTTAACCACTTCCTTTGGCGTTTCCCGAGCACACCGGGCAGTACCTGAGGGAATATCCAATTTTCCCGCAGCCCTTGCAGGTAAGAGGCTTAGTCGGATCGAAAGGCGAGCCCATTCGGTTTTTCGGCTGTTCCCTCACTTCTTCTCTCTGTGGACTAGCACTCTTCTTCTCCTGCCGGTGTCCGAAGCTCTTGCTCGGGCCATCAGATTTGCCAAACCTCCTACTCTTCTGAGATTGGTTGGCCGGCGAGCCTTTCTTTGGAGAGCCAGACCTTGGGCTTCTCCTACGGGACTGTCGGGTGGTCGACGCCAAATGGGAGACAATGGGCCGCAGCGCATCCTCCAGCATCTTTGCGATGCGGTCGACGACGTCTGGATCGCTTGGTTTGGCTGGGCTTACCTCAGTGGCCGCTACCTTAGCCTTCGGCGAACCTTTTTTCCGTTTCGGCTTATACGCCATCTCAGGAAGCAGAGACCCTTCCTCCGTAGGTGGTGGACGATATACTTTCTCACCTTCTATCGTCTGCTCCGCTTCCGTGGCGAGGTCCAGCATTTGTTCAATTGAGCTCACTTCCGCTCTCTTGAACAGCCGTTGAAGCTGTGGCAGCATGTTCCGATACAAATGATCGAGCTGTTGCGCTTCAGTCGGCGTAGGGACTATCTTTCGCATTATTGCGATAGAGCACGTCATATAGTCCCTAACCGGTTCATCGGGTCCTTGAGTCCGTGCGTTGGACTCGGCGATGATCCTCTGCTGGAAACGTTGGCTCATTCCGTACCAACGTTTAGCCCAAGTCACGAAATCTTGCCAGGAATGCCACTCGTGTTTCTCGTTCTGGTACCACGTGGCGGCAGTGTCTGTCAGAAGTTCCGAGAGTGACGGCAATAACTCGTCCTCTGACAGGTTGGCCAGGATCCTGCAATCTTCGATCCTGGTTAGGCAGGCGTCGATGCTCTGGCTCTTGTCGCCAGAGAACTTGACCTGCCACTTCCTAACAATGCCGCCGACGTCCCGAGGTGTTCCATTCAACCTCGATGACGTCGAGAAGCTTGGTGTTGAGAATGTCCGATCCCTGTTTGGCGAGCTGCGCGCTTGAAGAATCCTCTGGGATTCGCGCGCATTCCCCCCCTTCCAAGCTCCATCAGGCTTAGACTGAGGGGCGCTTGTGCGTTGTTGCTCGCCATTTACTTGCGCCTCACCTATCTCGCTCACATCAGGACCATAACACGTATACGTGTCCTGAAATTGCACATGGTGAGATTGGTTGGCACCGTCCAATCTCGTGCTATGAGCGGTTTGAGTGCACTGGGACATCAGCTTACCTACATTTACAGTAAGGTCATTCACTATTTTGATAAGCTGCACCAAGGTCTGGGAGAACGATCGAGGGATTTTAAAAATGTTTCCCTCTTCTGAGACCAATGACAGCCATTCTTCCTCTCTCGTTCGGATTGAGGCTCTGTGTTGGTCGCGGCTGACGTCGTTTCATCTAGCTCGACGTCATCGAAATCCTGCACCGTCCTGAGCAGGTTGTCTTTAACCGCAGCGTTCTTCCGCAGTACCAGATACACTTTCTGATCTGGGCTAGGTTCATCAGACTCCTCGTCTTGATGTTCATCTAGCATCTGCAGCCACCTATTTCTCCGTTGGAGACGGCTGCGAACTGCTGTGGCTTCATCTTCCTCCTGATTAAACTCCTGGGTCGAATAATTTCCTAATAGCCACTGGTGGAGTCGCTCGGCTTTCCTATGATCCGAGCCTGCCGATTTTAGGTTCAAGGCGTCCAGGTGTAATTCAATTTGCTCCCTGGTGAGCGTCTCTATCCATGCATCGATTTGACTATCGACGTCTTTCTGCTGAGCGGCCATCTTCAGTTGTAGCGTCGTTAACACGTTTAACAGTAAGTAGCCTCGCTGGCTTGACGCACTATGTGTGTGCAAGGTTATATGCTGTCGAATATTTAACTTTAGCGTTACTTGCCGAATGTCCATTCCGCGTAACTGGGTTTTGCTTCTACCTAAGCTAACCGCTAAAGCACAAAATCGGATTCCAAAAGTAAGTCCTGTCTTACTTTGATCAGGAAGCACTACTGAGTTTAAACTATTTTTAACAAATTTGCTAATAAATTTACGATAAACTACTGCCTGGCTCTTACCTTGCGCTAACTTAACGGTACTATATAATAAATAATAAATAAATCAATAAATAAATAAATTAAATAATTAAAGTTACCGCGCGCTTGACCTCCTACAAAAATATAACCTATAATACAATTTGTAAAGGTCTGAGCCAGGTTATAAGCTTCCTGTTTTGTGCCAGCAAAAACCAGTTAAACCTTGCATACACTTACAAACAATTTATTTAGACCGATTAATTGCCACCAGGTTATGTCGCGCTGTGTCGCGTTCTTCCGTTCCTCTAGGTGGCGCTAGTTACTTGGTTTGGTCCAAACTACCCAATTTCCAAGTAACGTTGGTCGGTCTATCGATTACGTTCGAAAACCCACCAAATTTCCTATTTGTGCGACCTTTTTCTAGTGGCGCCACCTATGTTTGACCAGGAACCAATTTCCTGTGTCTACTACTAAGTAATCAAGACGAGAAAAATAAAAAAAAAATTTTATTTGTTATAAAAAAATTTGTAGTTGTAAGAACGGAGGAACGCTTCCTCACCTGGACCGTACCAGGTAAATCGGGACGCGAATATTAGATAGACACGCGGGTCTAAACGTGGTGCACCACTTACCACGTATCTGAATATCTCGCTTCGGCGGGAATAGGCTGTGCCACTGAGAGAGAGCTCGTACTCGTGTATCTCTCTCTCTCTCCAACGGTCGAGAAGGTTGGATACACCGTGCCTCCTTTTCTCACTGCCTGTAAGAGGTGCTGCTGCATACGTCGACGTGGAGGTTAGTGGGGAGAATATTCTCACACCCACACTCAACGCACAACAGTTCGTTCGCTCTTTTATCCCGTAAAACAGTCTATGCCGGTCACCAACACGTTGTTTTTGCCGATCGCGCGCGAACTCTATCTCATTACTCTCGTACGCACGATTCTCGCGCGCGTTCTCTGCGCGCGCATCAATCTCGATACTCTTTTCGGTTACTCACCTGATCGGTAACTCGCTTCCCGTTATAACAAACTTTCGGCAAATAAAAAATATAATATAAAAAAGTTTTATTTTATATTTTTTAAATGTAAAACTTCAATTTACTTTTATATATAATATAAGTTAATTAAAATTGTTAAATTTTTAAAAGTTATTAATGATTGAAAAAAATGTATTTTTTCAATATTAAATAAAAATGAATATAAAAAATAAATAAATAATTGAACTTTTTAGAATCATAAACTAAGTTATTATAAACATCTATTTTATGAATTCATTCAATATAATTAATAGAGTTAAAAATGCGGACATTAGGCAATTTCAATTGCACCGCAAAATTGCACTTTGTACAAAATCATTAATTTCTTAATTTAAATAACATTGCTATATTGCTAATCGTTTTTAAAATGCAAGCAATTAATAAAAATGTTCATTTATAGCAATTTTAAATTATTTTAAATTACTAACAAATTGTTCAAAATTTTTTTTATACAACTTTTTTACATACTATATTTATTTTATGTAAATGTATATATCAAAATATTCGAAGTAATTAAAAGTTAATATATAACGTATACCAGCTGTTAGTCTCTCTCGTGCGTGTTCGAAAATTATCGGAATTAGTAAAATATTATGTCTATAATTATGTAAACTAAAGGAATTTTTTCTATATTTACACATAAAAAAAACATATTTATAATGCACCCGAGCGAGCGTTAGAGAGCGAGGTATTTGTTGCTAGTTTATATATTATAGAGAGATATATATCTCTATAATATATAAATATTTCGCCGCCGTCGCCGCCGTGTCTAAGAATTCAGAATTCAACATATATATATTTGTATGTTATATATATATGTTATATATACAGGGTGTTCTGAAATTCATTCCGTTAATTTCGCACACATGTATAGCACGAAATTCTAAATAACTTTTCTATCTGACAAATTTCGATTTGAAGCTTATTTTTTAAGATATTATTAATTAAACATTATTAATTCGAGCCAATCAGACCGCGCCAGTCGGCGATGGGCGGTGCAGTGAGACCGAAAGCGGTGCGTGGAGGGAGCGCCCGGAGAGGGGAAGCATATTGGTTAATTCATTTGTTATTCAATACGTTAATATGCGACAAAATTAAGAGAATCGGGAGATTAAAAAATGGCCGATAAGGAAATGCCAAGCCTTATTATTTCATTATTTAATTATTTAATTGTTTAATTAATGAATTAATTATTTAATTATTTAATAAATGAAACAGAATTTTGTAATTATATTCGAAAATTCGAAATAATATTTTATTGATTAAAAATGTTGAAAAGTTACTGTTAAAATATTAGTCTATTCGATGAAATTGTTCCTGGGATATCCTATCTATGATGGAAAAAAAACTCAGGGTATAGAGTCTCTTATAATTAAATAAAATAGTACCCTAGTAGAAATCTGACAATAAATGTAACAATTTTAAGTCGGAGTGGCCAATTATCATAAAATACCCAATAAATGCCTAATTAATGGCAACATTAGAGTTTTTTTAACCTCAAACGTTACATTTTTACTAGGGTTATGCTACATATAAATTGGTCAAATAAATGAATTAAAAGTTAATAATAAGTAAATTGGTTTAAAAAATTAAAAAATGTTTTTCTTTGTGAAGCTTGCGATAGCTCGGTTGGTAGCACGTCGGGCTCGTAATCTGGAGGTCCCAGGTTCGATTCCCAGCCCCGGCTGATTGATACAAGCACCACTGGGGAATGTATTTTCAACAAGTGTTTACTTAACAAAGATATCGTATAACCTCCGTCGCTGATTAGCACGATTTTGGGAACATAAAAAGAACGACGTTAAAATAAAAAAAACGGTTATTCTTTGAAACAATAGCTTATTAACAAAATTTGATTTAATATGGGATCTTGATTCAAACCAAAGATATAATAAATTAAAGATATTGTATAAATATTGTATAAATGAAAAAATTAAAAATAGACAGTTTTAGTACTTGAGTACCCATTTCATAGAACCGACAGTTAAATAAAAAATTATTGTCCTGAATAAACTTTTTATCACCTAACTAATTGAATCATACAATGTTTATTTAATGTCATTTATGAAATTTTACAAAACTATCATATACCTAACAAAAATTATTTTAAGAAAATTTAAGTAAATTATTAATTGAAGATAAGTTTAATGTAACTAATATAACTTGTTAATTGGGTTTTAATATCTTTTTCACTAAATTGTCTTTTTTAGTATTATTGATAAGTAATATTAATTATAATTAATACATTCAGATATTCTGAGATCTGTCCTAATTAATAAAATCCTAAGAAACACTATTTGGTGAAAAAATTATAAAAATCCAATTCACAAGTTTCATTGGCTACATATTCATACACATTTAATATAAGTTCAAAGTGAAAAAGATATTAAAACCCAATTAACAAGTTATATTGGTTACATTAAACTTATCTTCAATTAAAAATTTACTTAAATTATCTTAAAATAAATTTTTGTTAGGTATATGATAGTTTTGTAAAATTTCATTAATAACATTAAATAAACATTGTATGATTCAATTAGTTAGGTGATAAAAAGTTTATTCAGGACAATAATTTTTTATTAAACTGTCGGTTCTATGAAATGGGTACTCAAGTACTAAAACTGTCTATTTTTAATTTTTTCATTTATACAATATTTTTACAATATCTTTACTTTATTATATCTTTGGTTTGAATCAAGATCCCATATTAAATCCAATTTTGTTGATAAGCTATTGTTTCAAAGAATAACCTTTTTTTTATTTTAACGTCGCACTTTTTATGTTCCCAAATTCGTGCTAATCAGCGACGGAGGTTATACGATATCTTTGTTAAGAAAGCACTTGTTGAAAATACATTCCCCAGTGGTGCTTGTATCAATCAGCCGGGGCTGGAATCGAACCTGGGACCTCCAGATTACGAGCCCGACGTGCTACCAACCGAGCTATCGCAAGCTTCACAAAGAAAAACATTTTTTAATTTTTTAAACCAATTTACTTATTATTAACTTTTAATTTCATTTATTTGGCCAATTTATATGTAGCATAACCCTAGTAAAAATGTAACGTTTAAGGTTTAAAAAACTCTAATGGTGCCTTTAATTAGGCATTTATTGGGTATTTTATGATAATTGGCCATTCCGACTTAAAATTGTTACATTTATTGTCAGAATTCTACTAGGGTACTATTTTAATTAATTATAAGAGACTCTATACCATAAGTTTTTTTTCCATAATAGATAGGATATCCCAGGAATAATTTCATCGAATAGACTAATATTTTAACAGTAACTTTTCAACATTTTTAATCCACTTAAATTAAATAGACTGTGTTATAATATAGTAAAAAAAATTATACTTGTCAAGTTATTCAGAAAAATTAAAAAATTGTTAAATAAACAGCTAAATAATTAGTTTTTTAATATATTAATTAACATTAACATTTCGAATTTAATTACAAAATTCTGTTTCATTTATTAAATAATTAAATAATTAATTCATTAATTAAACAATTAAATAATTAAATAATGAAATAATAAGGCTTGGCATTTCCTTATCGGCCATTTTTTAATCTCCCGATTCTCTTAATTTTGTCGCATATTAACGTGTTGAATAACAAATGAATCAACCAATATGCTTCCCCTCTCCGGGCGCTCCCTCCACGCACCGCTTTCGGTCTCACTGCACCGCCCATCGCCGACTGGCGCGCTCTGATTGGCTCGAATTAATAATGTTTAATTAATAATATCTTAAAAAATAAGCTTCAAATCGAAATTTGTCAGATAGAAAAGTTGTTTAGAATTTCGTGCTATACATGTGTGCGAATTTATCGGAATGAATTTCAGAACACCCTGTATATGTTATATATCGTCGCTTCCGAATAAAAGGGTCGTATCTCAGCGGTCGGTTCGAAAAGGACGTATCTCAGCGTCCGATTAGAAAAGGTCGTATCTCAGCGGCCGGTTAAAGAAGGTCGTATTTCGCGGGCTAAATTTTTTTTCTTAAATTTTAGTTGGCAATATTGACAAAAATCTTGGCATTAGATTTAACATGCGAAAAAATTATAAATCCTGTACGAACACACATACATATATATACATATATATATATATATATGTATGGGTATAACTGTGGGAATACGTTTTAGAGATATTCAGTAGTTCTCTTGAATTTCTAGTTTTTTCGGGGCCATTATTTTAAATTACAGAGAGTCAAAATTGACATGTTAGCACTTTTTGCATTCTATGCCCATTTTCATGTACTTGTAGCTCCCAGGGGATGCATTTTTCACTAAAAACATGAATATGACTTTTTTTGTAAAATTTTCTGAATTTTTTATAAAAAATACTTTTAAAATCATAAATGTATGCTGTCACACTCTTGTAAGCCGTTTAAACCTTAAATACTGAAAACCAGTAATTCTGCTCCGGACTCTGGAAACCTAGTGCTGTCTAAAAGATGTATTTTTATAGTCAGAAACTGCCTATAAATTTGCAGAGTGGGTCTAAATCATTAAGATCACTTATGGTAAAAATATCTGGGAAAATTGCCCGAAATATTAATAGAAATGTATATTTGTTGCCTTATAACGATAAATCTATTAGATTGATCATTGCAAAAAAATTTATGCACTTACTTTGGAGTGGCAGAAAAGTAACTCCACTTGTTTGAGTATCCATATATTATCCATATAATTCCCTGTAAGCTGCTAAAAATACGAATATTATTATACAATTATAAAAAATTAATTTTGAAACATTTATAATGCTAAGGCAACATTTATACATTTATGTTATAAGACAACAAATATACATTTCTATTAATATTTTGGGCACTTTTCGTAGATATTTTGACCATAAATGATGTTAATGATTAAAGCACACTCTGGAAATTTATAGGCAGTTTCTGACTATAAAAAGACATCTTTTAGACAGTATTAGGTTTCCAGAGTCATATATATATATGACATATATATATATATATATACATATATACACAAATATATGTGTGTTCGTACAGTATTTATAATTTTTTCGCATGTTAAATCTAATGCCACAAGATTTTCGTCAATGTTGCCAACTTAAATTTAAGAAAAAAAACTAGCCCGTGAAATACGACCTTCTTTAACCGGCCGCTAAGATACGACCTTCTCCAACCGGCCACTGAGATACGACCTTTTCTAGCCGGACCCTGAGGTACGACCTTTTCTAACCGGCCGCTGAGATACGACCTTTTCTAACCGGACGCTGAGATACGTCCTTTTCGAACCGGCCGCTGAGATACGACCTTTTTATTCGGAAGCGACGATATCTTGTAACGGGGTACAATCTCTCGCGTCGGTAGGGGTAAAGGGATCGATTGCTACGCCACTGCCTAGTTATACTCCCTAGGCGATGCTCCGAGAGTGCGCGGCGGATTCAAATCAGTGAACCCCGCGCACGACCTGCCGTTGCGATGTCCGTTAGCATCCGCGATATCACTTGCCGATCTCGCGTCTTTGTACAGCTAAAACGTTGTGACCTAAAAAGGACCGCGAATAAAAGGGATAAATTCGCGGTACGTTTATCTCGGCCGCTCCTGAAACGGAGAAGGCGGTATTCGGGATGATGGGAATAACGTACGCCGGTAATCAATAATTAAACTCGTACTCGGATATTGATTACATATGAATTTTATTTATTATCAAGAAATATAAATTTATGTTAACATAGAATTAAGTAATAACAAATGAAGAAATAACAAAAGCCGTGTATAGGTCGCGTGAGGTCTCGCGACGAGGTGTAACTACCGGGGTTACTCGCACTTTCTCTCTTTCTAGCCCGCGTTCGTAGTCGCCCGTTAGCTTCCTCGCCGTCGCGCGCGGGCAAGATCCGTCTATCCCTAACTTAAAGATATAGCCGTAAAGAGAGAGTCTTTACGGCTTCGGCGGCTCGCGAGTGGTGCACCACGTACCTTGAATCTCGATTCTCCCCGTCGATGCGTTCGACTTCGCCTGTTTCCCCTCTCTCCGTCGGGCTCTCGCGCGAGGCAACTTCGCCGTCCTCGCAGGTTCCTGGGAGTTGCTGGAGCTGTGCACTTAACACCAGCATTCTCACTCCACCGAATCACTCACTCTTCACGGCGTGAAACCCAGAACCCGAGCAAGAATCCGTGTAAACGATTGTTTTTCGCTTGCCACGAATTCGCAAGGAAGGCGTTACCAGCGACGTGTCTATCTACGATGACTCAACTAAACTCTATACTCTCCTCAGTCAGTTTGCGCGTCGGACCATTATTAGTCCTTACGCGGCTTACGCGCGGGCTTTACCGATCACCTACGAGCTTTTCCGATCGTCACTCGCGTTCGTTATAAGGTATAGCTTCATACGCATAAGAGTATGTAGCTTACCTTTATATACAGGGTAAACTAAATCCATATTTAAGTCACGCGGATCCACGTGTTATTATTTATTTCATTTTTAGATAAATTATCTTTATCATTTTATTTTAAAATATTGTTTTTCTTTTAATTATCGATTTTTTATGAAAAGCAATACGTAAATAACGCAATTATAACAATTAATTTTTTTATTTATATCCCTACTAGCACACAACGTTGTAGCAACGTTGTGGCAACGTTGTTATGACAACGTTATAACGTTGTTACAAAAGTTGTTGAAACGTTGGAGAAACGATGCTACAACGTGAGGTATGTCCGCTAAGATTTATGTAAGTTGCCGCGATAGGTGGAAATAACGTTGTGATAACGATTGAGCAACGTTGAAAATGCCTTTGAAAAATATATTTCATATAAAAATTTAAAAAATGTCCTGGGTAAGCGAAAAAATACATTTTTAAATGCACAAAATTTTAACTAATAAAAGAAAATAAAAAAAAATTTTCATCCCGTGGGAATTGAACCTCGGATCTTCAGCACCGAAGGCTTGCTCTCTACCAACTGAGCTATTTTGTTGTTCCTTTCATTAAATTAACTTTTTGTTATATAAACTACTATCAAAATATGCTCCGAAATTAATAACCTAAAGTTTCTACCCCAAAAGGCCAAATAAAAAAATTCATCAATCAATCTCTCTATCTCTCTTTCGTCTCACTATCTGTCTCTTTCTCGTCTTTCTCTCTCTCACATTGTCTTTCTCTCTGGCTATCTGTTACTCTCTTTTTCATTCTCACTCTCAATCTAGTAATTCGCGGGCTCTGGTCACAAAAAACATTGTAATAATTTTTTATTAATTTAGTGATATAAAAAATAAATAAATACAACGGTTTTTAAATACCCGTGTACACGTATTTTTGATATTCACGTATCCGCATACCCGTGTCTTAAATGACGTGGAGTACGAATATCCGTGACACGGGTACATGTGTATCCAAATATACGTATAAAATCGCAAGCTCTACTTTTCAGCTTGTTAAAATAGATTAATTCTTGATCTAGTTCTTATGTATAAAAAGCCTATTAAAAATGGATAAGGAACAAAATAAATTAAAAGCTCGAATATCTTCGTAAATAATGCACTAATAAAAAAAATTAGTTATATATCATGTAAAGAATTAACAAAGCCATCTTAATCTATTAGAGTTTTTGAGGTTACCGGTAAGGGAGAGCTGAAAGAAAAATTTTAATTTTCAAGGTTGCGGCTATTCCATTAAATACTCAAGAAAAAGGCGAAAAAACGTTTCATCGCAACCTATTTATTAGCAAGTTTGTCTACCTATTTTAAAGATTCAAATTTCAATAATAGCAAACTAATTTTGCATGGGATTATATCATCTTTTTCCTTTGGGATAAAGTTCAAAATTCAAGGTTTCATAGTTAGTTAATTAATCGTGTAAAAATATTAAGGTTTAAGAAGAATTAAAGCTTGTGTTTTCTTTATTATATAGCACCAATTGTATATTAGAAACGTATGGACACGAACTATACGTCAATCGCAAAGAACCCACGGAAAGATCGCGTGGGTTTATTGCAAGTATGCGATGCTGGTCATAGGTTAGCCCGAAAACGCACTATTTTGATAAGTAGCCCGCGATAATCGCAAAAGATCCACGGGATCTGGGAATGGGTCGTTTGCAATTCTACATTCTTTCGCGATACGCGTTTTCTCTAGTCTGGTATTGCTTTAAAAACACTGGAGCCATATAAACATTCTACGATCTTCAAATTATTTTTCTATTGTACTTCTAAATTCGCAAAACGCACTAAAATTTGCAATGAACGTAACACATGTATGTAAATAAAGCACGAAAAAGTGTAAGCTACATTAATCTGGGTACCTCATGCTATAATCATACATTTTTTTTCTTCGTGTAGAGGTTTTCATCAAACTTTGTAAATGCATTTTTTGTACTAAATTGGTAGAGTTTTAAAAAAAAAGTTGCTGAACAAAAACTTCTTAGAATTGATCAAAGAATACGGTGACATTTTTTCAGAACGCTTTGGCAACTTTAACAATTTTTCTAAATTTTAGGATTTTGAAAAATTAAAAAAAGTCGTCAAAACATTGTGTAAAAATTCTACTATATTCTTTGATCGACTCTAAAAACTTTTCCTTAAGGGGACAAGCCTGGGTTAAAATGATGAAAAAATCGATTTTTTTTTATTGATTTTTTCGAAAGAAAATGTTGTTAAAAACAGTACTTTCCACCCCGCATGTCATAATTTTGATTTTTCTTTTAGTTATAGCTAAAATTATAAAATGCGATTTTTTTAAAAATTCACTAATTGCAAACACTCTGGCGTTGCGAATACGAACTACGTACTGTCAAAGATAACCTCTTTTCTTTACACGGCAGTGACAGTTGTTTTGTTTACCAACAAATACCTGTTTGCATCCTTTTTTGATTTTCGGCGCTTTTCACTATAATATCGCGATTTTCGGTTACGCGAGTGAAGTGCAGTGTAAAATCTGTTTTATTTTTTTACTTGAAGTGCTACACAGACACACACACATATATATTATATATTTAGTGAAGCTTTTCAAGTGATTTAATTGACTAAAACTTTTTAAAAGCCCTTCTGTACTTGAAAACTGGTGCTATGGCATCAAACAGTAAAGTACCAGATAGTCGTGGTCGGCTACCTGGTTCTTCAGGAGCTGGCCTATACAAGAAAAGAGTATTTGGAAGAAAAAAGAAAAGAGCGAAGAAGTTTCATGGCAACACAGAAGAGCGAAGCCCTTCACCAAAAAGATTGAGGACAGCTTCTAGGAGAAAAGTTACCGATACTGCAAATCAATGTATTGGATCAACCCAATACAGATTGATTGATGTCAGTGAATTTTACAAAGTGTTGACAGATATTCTATGTTGTAAGGAGTGCCATGGACCAATTCAGTGTACAGAAAGTGATGTACGTGGCCTGGAATTCAAGCTCATTGTAAAGTGCACTAAGTGTCAAAGAGCATATCCAATAAATTCGTGCAAGTTATTGGGTCCAAAAAGGAATGCTTATGACGTCAATAAGAGAAGTGTTTTGGCTGCACGAGCTCTTGGGCAAGGACACGCAGGATTGGCAAGTTTTTGTGGTATCATGGATTTACCACCACCTATAAGCCACAGTAATTTTGATAGTGTCAACGAGCAGCTCAGTGATGCTTGTGAAAGAGTCGCTGAGCAATCCATGAGTAAGGCTGTGACAGAAGAATTGGAATTGACACCTGACAACTCAAATGAACTCACTATTTCTGGTGATGGGACGTACAGGAAGAGAGGATTTTCATCGCTCCAAGGAGTCTCAAGTGTAATTGGACATTATACTGGCAAAGTGATTGATGTTGCCATCAAAAATTCCTTCTGTTTGGCTTATTCCAGATGGGAAGGAAAAACTGAGACAACAGATTATTTGGAGTGGTTTGAAAAACACAAGGCTCAGTGCTCATCGAATCATGAAGGATCTGATGGAAAAATGGAAGTGGACGGTATTGTGCAAATGTTTCAGAGCTCTGAGGAGAATAATGGAGTGATGTATCGTCGTTTCATTGGTGATGGTGACTCCAAAGTGTTCAAGACAATTCTCGAGACTGAACCTTATGGGGGAATTTTAGTGGAGAAGAAAGAGTGTGTTGGGCACGTTCAGAAGAGAATGGGAACACGCCTAAGGAACCTGAAGAAAAGTCTAGGTGCACAGACGTTATCTGATGGCAAGAGTATCGGAGGTCAGGGAAGATTGACTGCAAGAGTTATTGATCAGTTGACTGTGTACTACGGTAATGCGATTAGAGCCCACAGTGATTCTGTCGAGGAAATGACAGATGCTATATGGGCTACGTATTACCACAAAATATCAACTGATCAGAAGCCTCAACATCATCTGTGCCCGGTTGGAGTGAGTAGTTGGTGTCAGTGGCAGAAAGCGAAGGCTCTCAAGAGATAGTTCACCCACAAGAGCAGCTTGCCATCAGCTGTAATGGAAAATTTGAAGCCTATTTATGAAAGTTTAACTGAGCCCCAGCTGTTGGAAAAATGTCTTGGCGGCTTCACCCAAAACTCCAATGAAAGTTTTAATAGTGGCATTTGGAAACTGTTGCCAAAAACTTCATTCAGTGGCCTGACAGTTTTGAAAATTGGTGTTTATACAGCTGTCACCATTTTCAATGATGGCAGAGCAGCTTATTTGCAGATCATGGAGCAGTTTGGCGTAACCCCTGGACAGTATGTGCATGACTGGGTGAAAGTGAGCAACGACTCAAGGTTGTTCCATGCAGAGAGGAAAGTGGAAGCCAACACCATGGAGGCATGGAGAGCGAGAAGGCAAGAAAGATTGCAGGTGCCAGAAACTTCTTACGGAGCAGGTCAGCATTGAGCATCATACTGGATGGCTAAATTCATTACCAAGGGTGCTCGCTTCGACTGGAACTTCACACAATTGCCTTACAGAAGTGATGAAAAAAAGTAACTTTCAAAATCTGTATTGCATTGGTAAGGTCATTTACCATGTTTTATTAATAAAAATCTATTTTTCTTTTCAGTGTCATTCAGTGATTTGTAAGTAACCTCAAAGAGGTTATTAGTAGGAGCTGATTTCCTACAACCTTTAGATTGTAGTTTTCAATTATTTGAAATAGCTACAATAATCATATAAGTAAGTATTTAGAAGATTTCTAATAATTTTTAGATATAAACTTTAAACTTAAATATCTCAAAATGTTATTTTTTCTCTTTTTCAGTCAGTTGCCGCAGGATATCTCAGGATCTACACATTTAATCCTGATGAAATTTGGTGGCGACCTTCTTATATATATTTTAATCCACTTAAATGGAGCAGACTGAGTTAAAAAATGTTTCCAAGTAAGTTACAAACAATTTATTTGACAAAAATGACTAAAAATGGAAAAAGTAGTGTAATTTTATAAATAATTGTTGTTCACTCGATTGTTTCAGATCATCTACCTCCAACCTGGGCTTATACGGATGGCCCATATTCAAGAAAGTCTACGGCAAGTACCTTTTGAGTAAAAATTGGATATTGTACAACCATGGACTACGGAGCAGGATAAGTGGATTTTAATTCAAGTATATCTCAGGGAAAATCAAGTAAATATAGTATATTGTAAGTATACAAATTTCCAGGACCTTAACTATTTTTAAAAAATTTTTACAACCGACTAAATCACTTTATTTATTTTCAGCATTTAACCCAGGCTTGTCCCCTTCAGCAACGTTTTTTCGAACAACGTCTCATTTGCCTATAAAAAAAATTCTGAATATTCTAGTAGTTTATGTAAGGTAATAATTGTGTTTAAGCCGCCATTTTGGATGTTTACACCATCATATTGATGCTTATAACAGGAGAATTTTAAAGCACAAGTTTTAAGGACGCGAGTTCATTACTTTAGACAGGAATTCATAAAAGATTTAAATGTAAAAAAACTAAATTAAAAAATATAAAATTTTTTTAATTCGCTTTTTCGCAAAAAATTGCATACAGCCTTTCACGGTTTTATTTTTTCAAAAATCTAATGTAAGATTCTGAAAGTTCAGTTAATTTTACTTCACATTAGCTTATAGAGTATTTATTTACAACCCATTTTTTACAGAAAATACAACCGTTGAAAAATGCAGAGAAAAACGTCGGGTTAGGCCTTAATGGGTTAAACATATATCATGTTTATATTGTTACGTACGTAACATCGACTGCGCGGATCGGCGCGTGTGTGACAACGGTGTAGGATGACCGAAACTCGAAATATCGAGACGAATGCAACTACAACAAGAAATCGCGGACGGCGGCCTAGTGGTTAGATCTCGTGACTGGAAACTCGCGGATCCTCGGTTCAGTTCGATCAATTTTTATTCGGTCCTCTCCTATCACCTTCTCCAGACGCAACACTAGGGACTTCCGAGGTTGTTAAATTCGAAAAAACAAACACTTTTGTTTTCTCTGATAAAGCGAAAGAAAAACCGAATCTTTATTTAAAAAATTTGTCTTTTATTTAAGTTGTAAAATCAAAACAAAAAAAAATTGGACTTTGTTTCGATTTTACTATTGAAAACGAAATTTAAAACAAAATTTCAGCATAATATAAAAGTAAAAACGAAACAAAAGTTTAGTTTTGAAACAGTCCCTGGTTAATACAAATAACTTAGATTTAAATAAATTTAAGTCAGTATTAATTGCTCGTTTTATAGCTATAGATATTTCAAAAACGTTTAAATTTTTAGAAATTAGGCTACGAATTGCCCATCTTTTCCTGCATTTTTAATTCTTATGTCTCTAATGTTAGACATCCAAGATTTTATATGTCCAAGTGTAGGTAGAAAAGAATAAAATTTGTATAAAGTTTATAAAGCTTTGTTTAAGATAATAAAATAATACTATACTTGAGTAATATAGTACATACAGGATTGACATGTTAATTTGAGAAAGCTACGTGCCAATTAATTAGCAGCTGTTTTTTAATTTATTGTAAATTATCATAAACCATGCATATATCAGCGGATCATTATCAAAATTTAGACAGCACAGTCATAACGGATTTTGAAATTTACACTTAATTAAAAGGAAGAATGAGAATCTTTTCAAACATGAACTTAAATGTTCATATAGAATATTGAAAAAAGTTAATCTTCAGGCTTCTATACCTATCAAAATAGTTTTATTCGTTTATATATACATTTTTGACAGATTTAAAATGCCTAACTTATTTTAATATTTTATCATTACCAAATAACTTAACAGAAACTAATTATACCTAAATAAAAATGGACTCCTCTTCTCCATTAATAAACTTCAAACAGGTCAAGACTCTATATTATTTGATTTAGGTATTAAATAACGTGCTCATTTTCGAGTAATCATAACTCCAAGCGATTTTACCGCATTTTCGTACTTCAAATAATCATCACATAGTCTAACCCTCGGAGCAGTGTCCAGGTTGATACGAGCCAAATAAGCCAAACTAACCAGGATCATGACCTTCGTTTATTCCATATTAAGCTTAAGACCGTTTTAATCGCCCAGCTAGCTATTGCATTCGCATCATGAGAAACACGTTGAACTCCAGTACTAAGGTCTGATGGAAAAAACGAATAATAGACCTGAACGTCGTCGGCGAATAACATATAATTGCAATATTTAGGGATCCTAGGCAAATCGTTAATGAAAATAGAGAATAGAACAGGACCTAGGACAGTGCCCTGAGGTACACCCGTGTCACCTCGAGCCAGTCTGATGTCATGCCAATCTCGTCCACCACGGCCTGCGTGCGGCCAACAAGGTATCTGTAGAACCAATTCAGTACAATATCAGAGAAGCCGATATTGCTCAACTTCCAGATAAGTCGATCGTGAGGTACCGTGTCAACGGCTTTACAGAAGTCCAACAAGACTAAAATTGTGATCTTCCTAGAGTCGATGGCCCTTCTTACATCGTCAAGTACTCCTAGAAGAGCTGATCGAGTACGATGTCCCTTTCAGAACCCCGCTTGCCCGGCTGATAATAAATAATTACTTTCGAGATACTCAACCAGCTGATCGTGCACCAATCTTTCCAGAATCTTTGAGAGCTCACAGAGTTTGGCTATCGGTCTTGTGTCCGAGCACGACTCCATCCTGCCCGACTTCCCCAACGGAAATAATAAGACCTTCTTCCAGCATTCCGGAAAATAACCAATGGAATGCATATTAATAAATCAGTCTGTTAGAGGTAACGTGAGTTGCGGTTCAAGTAATTTAATCATTTTGGTTGTAATGCCATCGACACCTGCGGTCTTCGAGGAAGCTCTAAAGATGGCCCTTTGAACCTTTTTGGCTGATATGGTGTGGAATGAGAATGAAGAAGATGACGATAATAAAGGACATAAATTAGTTTGGATGGACACAAATGAATGTGTGGAAAGTGGTGACACATGGTTGGAAATAGATGCATAATGGATGTTTAGATGGTGAGTAGTGAAATGCTGCAATGGCGAAGGGCTTGTCTTGGAGCAGAGACCCATGTTCTTAAGGTGTTTCCAAGACTTGGTGGGCTCCTTTTCGATACGAAGTTTAGACTCCAGGAATTGAAATTTACTGGAATTAAGTGAATTCTTGACACAATTCCTCAGGGACTTGTATTTATCATAATCCGAAACAGAACCCGAATTATGAAAAACACTGAATGCCATGTTTCTGGCTTTAATATCAACACTAATATCTTGTGTAACCCATGGTCTGTGCTTGAGAGAGTGAGTGAGAGAGATTGATTTATTGATTATTGTACTTTTATTTGGCCTTTGGGGTTGAAACCCCGTAGGCACTGGAAATGATTTATACATTATGAGTATACAATGAAAAGAGTAAAATAATATAAAATAATAATAATAACATAATTTCTTATATAATTTAACAACTTAAAAACTAAATAGCGCTTTTGCCAGTAAATCAAAACATTCAGTGGATAAAAACTGTATAAATAACAATATGAAAATTAAAACAATCTAATAAAATAGAGTTAATAAAATAACGTAATATAAAATGAATTGATAGTTAGATTAACAGTAATACATTTGCAATTATTAAATAAATAAATACACATGAGACGCCGAGAACAATTCTCACAGTACAATATGCTTATCTTCTAGTCGAGGTGAGGGATTTGAGGTGATGTTATGCCCTCATTACACATTCTATTTGCCCAGGCAGTTTGGTCGAGTCCAAACAGGTGATTAAATAATGAACTTTTGAAATGACTGATAGATGATTTGTTGAATGAAAATGAAGGACGTTCGTTTATGATTTTAGATGCAGTAATCTCAAATGATTTATTCAATGCCTCGATACGAGGAGGAAGATAATTTAGCGATGTTGATGGATGACGAGAGGAGGTGCGGGGGTTATGATGGAGAGTATTTAATTTGATAAAAAGCTTAGCCAGATAAATGGGAGAGTTACGAGCGATGATGCTGTATGCAAGTGAGCCAATGAGGTATGAGCGTCTGGACTCGACTGACAACCACCTGAGACTTAACCTATATGGAGTTACATGCTCCCTCCTTGCTATGTCCCCCCACACGAATCGGGTACAAGCATTCAGTAGCCTTTGAAGCTTCAGATTTCTGGTCTGATTGACGTCATTATAGACCGCACACGCATAATCAAAATGCGGAAAAATAAGTGCTTCAACCAGATTCTTCCTAAGACCTCGTGACAAAATCTTCTTGTAGTAGCGTAACGAGTGTAAAACCCCATTTACGCGACTCGAGATAGATAGCACCTACTTTGTCCAATCAAGAGAGGGAGAGATCATGACCCCAAGCGATTTAACCTCACATTCATAATTCAAGAGATTCGTTCCCAATCCAACCTTCGGGGCAGTGTTCAAGTCGATACGTGATAAAAAAGCCTGACTGCCCAGAATCATAACCTTCGTTTTTTTTACATTTAGCTTCAGTCCATTCGTGTGAGCCCATAGGGCTACCGCATTGGCATCTTGTGTAATACGTTGCACCCCTAATTCAAATTCTGACGGAAAAAACGAATGGTAGACCTGGGGATCATCGGCAAACAGCATGTAATCGCTGTGTGAAAGAACTTTCGGCAGATCGTTAATATAAACAGAGAAAAGTATTGGGCCAAGAACACTGCCTTGAGGCACCCCCGCATTTATCTTGAGCCAATCCGATAACACGCCCGTCTCACTCTCTACTGCATGCATGCGGCCTACAAGATACCGATAAAACCAAGTTAATACGTTATCAGAGCAACCAATTTCACACAAGGTTTGTATAAGTTTGTCATGAGGCACAGTGTCAAATGCCTTGGAGAATTCAAACAGGACGAGAATCGTGATCTTCCTGGCAACAATGGCTCTCCTAACATCATCTTGAACACCCAGGAGTGCTGTCTGGGTACTATATCCCTTACGAAACCCTACCTGTCTATCAACAAGAATATGATTATCCTCAAGGAATTCAGACAACTGATTGTGTATAAGTCTCTCCAAAACTTTTGAAAGCTCACAAAGCTTTGCAATCGGCCTTGCATCTGAGCACGATTCAACCCTGGTCGACTTCGCCAATGGAAACAGTAGTACCTTTTTCCAGCTCTCTGGAGGTGCAGTGTTAATTGAGGCTCCAACAACTTTAGCATTTCTACAGATATGCCACCAATCCCCACTGCCCTTAAGGACGCTCCCCGAATTGCATGTCGAACTTCTTTCGCGGTTATAACAGAGAAATGAAAAAAGGAAGATGAGGATGATGTAGGACAAGAATTGCATGATATGGTTGAAAATGTTTGGATGGAAAGTGGTTGAACATGATTTGAAATAGAAGCATAATGACAATTTGACTGTTGAGACGTGAAAAATTTAAGCGGTGATGCATTTGTCTTTGAGCTGAGGCCCATGTTTTTGAGGCATTTCCAGGATTTCTTTGGATCCTTCATGCTACTAAATTTTTGCCAGGAAGTGAAGTTTACTCGAGTTATAGCATTAGAGACATGATTTCGAAGACCCTTGTATACGTTATAATCATCAACTGAACCTGTAGCACGAAATCTACTAAAAGCTGCGTTTCTGTCTTTAATGCTTGCTTTGATATCCTGAGAAATCCATGATTTGTGATTTGTCTTAATGGAGTGAAATGTCATAGGAGCTAACATGTCAAATGTAGATAAAATTGAATTACATATAAATGATAATGTAGATAAAATAGTACTGTGATTGGTATTAGATGAATGAACCTGATGTGAATGCGGACTAGATTGATAATTACATGGAGACATATCCATAGATACAGACTGGTCAGGCCTAGGTTGGGTAAATGATTGTGATGAGGAAGAGGAGGTGATGAATGAATTGAATGTAGTTGCAAGATTATGAAGGTTGATCTCCACCATATTTCATCTCCCAAATACCTTCACTTGAGGCTGCTCGTTATCAATCCGAAAGGTAATACTTATAGCATCGTGTACAGCTGCGAAAGGAGCTGACGTTTTAACATATTCATGCTCAGGTACTGGTTCACGAATAAGGAAGAGATCCAACCACGTGTGAGATGGCCCGCCCGATGTCATTGCGTAATGCGTTGGCTCTGACTGGATGAGTGGAAGGCCCAGTGCCAATAAGTTAGCTCTAAACCTATCTGCCATGGCACTGGTGGAATTCATGTCAATGTTAAAATCCCCAGTGACCATGACATACTTGTATCGTGGTAGTATGTCCGACAAGATATTAAAAAACTCTGTAGGGTAAGCGGTTGATGGCCTGCGGTATACCACTGCTAGCACCATTGAAACTGATTTGCCTGTCAAACATAGAACCAGAAATTCCGGAGCATTCGAAAAGATAGGTTCAGAGTGCGCGATGACCCTTACCCCAAAATTTTCGGGAGAATAGGCCGCTACACCACCCCTCTTTACCCTCACGATCCAATCGATGCAATGTATAGCCCGGCAATCTAATAATCTCAGAAGAATCGTGACTTATAAGGAAGGTTTCGGTGATCGCAATGACATCATGAGAGGCTGGATGAACTAATGCTTCAATAGATGCGAAATACGTTTTGAGGCGATTTATATTTGAATTTAAAATGGAAAGTGACTTCGATGATTTTAATGATTTTAATGATTCGGCCCGACGAGCCCTATCTCACACTTGATGTGAGGAGAGAAAGGAGGAAAGTTTGGAAAATCGGCTTCCGAGTTAACACGCTTCAACGGTCCATCCCTCACCTCACGCATAAAAACAACTAAGTCTAAATCTATGGGCCTCGCGTAGCCCAGCTCGCTTGATTTACGAATAGCTGCCTGCCATAATTCAAAGACAGGTTTCGTCCAAAGAGGCCTGATAAATAAAGCGTTATCTCCACCTTCACCGAAGATATCTCGCGCTTTACGTCCTTTTAGGAGTCGGGCTTTCTCAATGACTGCGTCTCTGGATATTTATTTATTTATATTTATTTATTTATTTAACCAGAAAAGAATTTACATAATAGAAACAAATACATCATGCAAACCTCCCACAGAGATAAACGGAGTTCTCTGTTGGTGGGACTGGTTACAAAAAGAAAACTTAAAACTAACTTAAATATTAAACTAATATACTTAAATAATAAATCTTTAACAATTATTCAAAGTAACAAAATAGTATACAGCTGTAGCTAAAAGTAATTTGTGACGAATACAACAGAAAAAAAAACTTTTTTTTTTAATATATATTATTTTTAATCCATTTTTTAATTTTTGATTTCTTATTTTTGGTGCTTAAGATTTTCATATCGTTAGGTAACATATTAAATATATTTATTGCTTTGATATAACTATTTTTACAACTAATTGTTCTTCTTGTACGAGGTAAAATTAAATTTTTTTTCCTCGTTATGCTGTTAGAAGACATAAAATTGCTTTTTAGAGTTTCGTAATGAAACATTAATGAATCTAGTGTAAAAATCTGTTCAATACTTAGTGGATTATTTTCAATAATAAAATTATTCTTGTTTATAATTTTTAATAATTTTTTCTGCAAACTATGTAATATTTTCATATAATTATTATATGCACCACCCCAAGCTATTATACCATAACTAATTATACTATTAAATAAAGCATAATATATCATTCTAAGCGTATCCAGGTTCATAATCTTAGCAAGTTTATGAAACACAAAGATAAGATATTTTGTTTTATTAACAATATATTCAATGTGTTTACCCCAACTCATTCTAAAGTCAAAAATTACACCTAGGTATTTGGTATACTCAACTCTATTTATGTTAACATTATTTATATGAATATTAAAATTATTAACCTCAGGTACACTATCGCAATAATTTCCAAATGTAATATAAGTTGTTTTCTAACATTTAAAGACAATTTATTAGTAGCCAATCAATTGGAGATTGATTCTAATTCGCTATTCATTAAACATTCAACTTCATGCCAATTTTTACCAGTGACAATTATCGCAGTGTCATCTGCATATGAGATAATATTATCTGCTAACATATCATTTACATATAAAATAAATAACAGTAGTCCCAATATTATACCTTGAGGAACACCAGTTTTTACTGTCATATTAGAACTAAAAACGTTATCTAATTTAACTCTTTGTTGTCTATTCGATAAATAACATTTCATGATATCATAAGCACCACCTCTTATTCCATAGTTATATAACTTATTCAGTAATATAATATGATCTACCGTATCAAAAGCTTTTGCTAGATCAAGAAAAGCTATTGCGATTGGTTTGCTCATATCTAAACAATTGTACAGTTTACTAGAGATATCTTGCAAAGCATCTTTAGTTCCCTTATTTTTAACAAAACCAAACTGATTTTTTGACAAAAAATCACATTTATTTAAAAAATTAATAAATCTTTTATAAATTAGTTTTTCCAAGATTTTTGCTAGTTTAGATAATAAAGAGATAGGTCTATAGTTTTCTGCATAGTTTTTATCACCAGCTTTATAAATAGGTAGAATTTCAGCAATTTTTAAAGCATCTGGCCAAATAGCTTTTTCTATGCATAAGTTAAAAATATGAACCAAAGGTCCTACAATGTAGCTTAATAATGTCTTTAATACTCTAGTGTTTATTTTATCTACTCCTCCATTCTTTATATCAAAATCGTTTACAACTTCAATGATTTCATATGCAATAATCGGGTTTAAAAATATTGATTTCTGATTAATTTTCGTTATTTTCCTGCTGTAGTTTATTGGTGTGATAATTTTTTTCCTTAATTCAGTACCTATCCCTGTTAAAAAAATTCACGCTGATTCAGTATTGATTTCATATTGAAATCAATATGAAATTATCATTGCATCAATATAACATCATCACCGAATCAGAGTAAAATCAGTACTGAATCAGCAGTAACTTTTTCCCAAAACGCAGAATGGAATTGGTACAGAATCAGTGCAAAATCAGGATTGAATCAGTACAAAATCGGTATTGAATGTTTACTGAATCTGCGATGAATCAGAGTTACACGCAGAGTAATAAAACAATAAAAGTTTATTTATATGTGATTAATAAAAGTGATTAATCACATACCGTAACACGTGTTTAATCACATGATTTTTTACATGTTAAATAACGTGATTATTTCGTTGTAAATTTCCAAGAGAAAAGTATGTAGTATAATTCTCTAAAAAAAATTAGGTAAAAACAAATAAAATTGTCAAAAAAACATAAAATAGATAAAAAAAAGTATTACACATTTTTCTGTTTATGTTAGTTATTCACCCATCCACTTATTAACCGCGGTCAATGCTGCTTAACTTTCAGGATCAATCATTTCTCAGTCTATTCTCAATGCTACATTCACAAACAGTTACAAAGATAATAAAAACATATTTGTAGACATCTCAAAAAGCCCAATTAGAATTTATTTTAATGGTATTAATTTTAATGGAATAAACATATTTTTAAAAATGTGGACAATTTCATACAAGTTAAAATTTTAATGCACACATCGGTACCATATTAGAAAAACAATATATATTTAGTAAAATATTGAAGCAAATTCATATTAATTGTAACTAGGTTTTTTGAAACGTCTACAAATATGTTTTCATTATTTTCGTAACTGTTTGTGAATGTAGCAGATAGAAGATAGTTAATCAAACAATAAAAATACTAAAATCAGTATGCATGGAAGTAATAACATCTCTTTAAGATTATATTATTTAACATTTCAAGTATATATATTTCATTAATCCAATTGTTAAATATCAAAAACACCTTCTACAAAGGTGTAAAAATTCGCAAGTATGGTGTAATTTCAATCACACTTTTAAAATTGTTATCTAATAGTTTAATATCTTTAATTTGTCGCAAATCCTTTCCTACTTAAAAATTAATAAAAATATTTTTTATTAACAAATAATTAGGTATATGATTCTTACAAAGTTTCTGCTATAGAAATTACTAAAATTAAAATAAAAACGACAAGTATTTTGTAGCATATAATTTTAAATAATTTTACACCAATAAAAAAGAGATATTTACGTTTTAATACACATGGAGAAATTAAAATGCAAAAATGAAGTAAACCAATTGGGTTTATCAAGGCAGAAATTGCATTTTTATAGATACACCAAATTCGCTGTGTAAAGTTGAAGTTTATATGCATATAAATTTAAATTTTCTTGGATTAAAGCCCTTCGACAACTTTTATCCTGCAAGGAGTTTTTTGTATTTGCACCTGTTTTAAGTCTATTTTTGATAATATTTTAATATTTTACTTAATGAAAGTGTTAAAAATCATCAAAAAAGAATATTTTTTATAATATATTTTATAAACATGACATTTCACATAATATTTTATAAAAATTACAAAAATATTTTTATAACCGTACTCTACCCTTAACACCAACAATGATAATTTGCGCAATGCGAAGAGGATTATAGTATAATTAATGTGGTGACTGAGATGTCGTTTTTGTAAAAAAAAATTGAGAAATAGACAAAATATGATAGTTAACTACCAAAGTTTTAAAATTAATCAAAATTTCTTTAAAATTACATGTAACTACTATTGTACAGACGTTTGAAAAGAGTGTGAGAACTCGATATATTTTGTGTCGACTTTCCAATATTTTGGTTTTTTAAAAGAGGTTATAGATTAAAAAAAACATCAAAGACAGAACTGAAAATAAAGTTCAACTGAAAACTTGATCATCTAATGACTATCAATTATTTCGTGACATTCAAAGAATCCGTCAAATGTCAATCATTCGTGAGATTTCGACTCCATTTTCATCATTATTGCAGGGGTCCTTTATAGTATATGAGCGGACAATCGTTTCAAAAAGGCATCTCGAATCTTAATCTCGCGTAGACGAGTTGAAAAGATGTGAGAACTCCATATGTTTTGTGTCGACTTTCCAATGTTTTCGTTTTATTTGATAATTTTAAATAACTATTTATACATTATTGGATGAGAGTTAGGCTCTTGGATAGTGTATTTGATGAAAACCTGATGTTGTTTCTGCAGACCAAGACATGTTGTACTGAAGTCATTTAGATTTTTCATGTATAGTTGTAACACACGCTCCGTAAAATATATTTATGCTTCCAGCGTTAGCCAACATATGAATATTATTGTATTCGACTCTTACGGCGAGGATGTGCTGGTAAGGTATACATTTCAAGAATCATATATTTTTTTCAATGCATGATCCATTTAATAGTAACATAATAAGGGCTCGCTGTAACAGTGTAAGTTAAGGAAAGAAAAGTATACTGTTAAATTTTGACGCTAATAATGATAGAATTAAATACAGAAAGAAAATAAATATGACAAAGAGTAAAAAATAAGTATATATATATATATATATATATATATATATTGTGTCTGTGTAAAAATAATCATTATAGGTTATTATAAAGAAGGTGTGTGTGCGTGTGTTCAGAAAGAAAGTGAAATATGTCCATATATTTAATATATTTAAAATGCACACACATAAAATAATTTCCATTTGGGGGGATATCGTAATTTTAAATAAATTGATGTAATATAATGTGTTTACAGAATACATAAAATATAAGCATGTTATATACTCTCATAAATTATATTTTTCTTTAATGGCGGTGGTAACATTTTTTATAAAGTGGTATAAAATACTGTCGTTGTGTTATATATGGTTTTAATTTGTATCTGAATGTAGTATTATTTCAAAGTGATGGTTTTTATAATGCATATTTAAAAATTTTGGTATTTAATAGAATCTGTATAGTAATTGTTATTATAAAATTGAGTGTTATGAAAATCATTTTTTACGCACGTTGGGTGAGTGATTGTATCTAAATGGCGGCTCTGTCGAAATATTTTATACATGATATATGCAAATATAATTCTAATTGTAAAATTTTAACAAATTTAAGTTTTTAAATAATAATTTTAAATACCTGTTTATACGTTATTATAAGAATTAAACTTTCGGTCGTTGTATTTTGGGAAACTCTGATTCTTTTTTGAAGTCTGTAAGTTTTGTCGAACGGCAGGCTATTATCAATTATTTTGCATATTTATTTTAATGATTCAGTAGTAGTAATATTTCAATGGATTTTTCTTATATTTCATTTTTTTTATTTATTATAACTAATGTAATGATTTGTCATTTACAATATGATATGTTACAGCCGATTTTCAATTGTATTTTAATGATTTTCAGCGCAAACAATTATTAATTATTTTGCATATTCACTTTAATCATTCAATAGTTGTAATATTTTAATGTTTTTTTTCATACTTCCATTTTTATTTATTTATAAAATTTATATAAAATGTGTATAAATTTTCGTCTACACACTTACAATACTTTCTTAAACACTATATTGTTAGTGTAAATTTTGATTTTATTTTTTAATGTATCATTTTCTATTTTTGCATTGTTTAACAGTAATATTTTTAAATTTTTTCTACTTTTAGCTCTTGAAAGAGCTACGTATAATTGACCATGGCTAAAAATTGGTGATGGTAAATAGATACCAACTTGTTTGTATGACTGTCCTTGTGATTTGTTAATAGTCATTGCAAAACCTAATCGAATGGGAAATTGTTTTCTGCGCATGTTGAATGGTATATCTTCTTTAGATGGTGACAAAGTGAGTCTTGGTATTAAAACTAATTTTCCAATTTTTTTTCCGCTTATAATTTCTGCTTTAATTAAATGTTTCATAAGTTTTATTACTAATAATCTTGTTCCATTACAAAGACCTTCATTCACATTTAAATTTGTCAGAAGAATTACTATTGCACCTACTTTTAATTGTAATTTATGTAGAGGAAGTCCATTAGGTGTAAGGGAATTAAGAAATTCTGTAGGTAACATGACATCTAAGTTTTCTCCATTATCATCTTCTGCTGTATCTACACTTAAGTATTCTACTCCATTTTATTATTATAAATTTTATTATAAAATGTGTATAATTTTCGTCTACACACTTACACTACCTTTGCTCTTAAACACAGCTATATTGTTAGTGTCAATTTTGAATTTTATTTTTTAATGTATCATTTTCTATTTTTGCATTGTTTAACAGTAATATTTTTAAATTTTTTCTACTTTTAGCTCTTGAAAGAGCTACGTATAATTGACCATGGCTAAAAATTGGTGATGGTAATAGATACCAACTTGTTTGTATGACTGTCCTTGTGATTTGTTAATAGTCATTGCAAAACCTAATCGAATGGGAAATTGTTTTCTGCGCATGTTGAATGGTATATCTTCTTTAGATGGTGACAAAGTGAGTCTTGGTATTAAAACTAATTTTCCAATTTTTTTTCCGCTTATAATTTCTGCTTTAATTAAATGTTTCATAAGTTTTATTACTAATAATCTTGTTCCATTACAAAGACCTTCATTCACATTTAAATTTGTCAGAAGAATTACTATTGCACCTACTTTTAATTGTAATTTATGTAGAGGAAGTCCATTAGGTGTAAGGGAATTAAGAAATTCTGTAGGTAACATGACATCTAAGTTTTCTCCATTATCATCTTCTGCTGTATCTACACTTAAGTATTCAATAATTTGCCCTTCCATTATAGCGAAAATTTTATTATTTATTTCAATTACGTCGTTGTTGGTGAAGGCTAATATAACTTTATCATTTATTTTTATTTCGTTTCCAAAAATTTCTGCAATGATATCATTTTCTTTTGTTATTAAATCGAGAGGGATTTCAAGCAGTTCATTTTCTTCTTCATACATATTTAAACGTTTACCTTCACCTACATTTAATAACCATTGTCTAAAATAATTGTCATTATCTGTCACTCGAAGATTTTCATTTAGTGTCATACGTATAAAATTCGGCCATAAGTAACTGTTTTTAACTGAATTTTCAATAACTTCAGTACGACTACTATGTCGTATAACTGGTAATGTTTGCCTAAAATCGCCTGAAACAACCAACATTTTACCACCAAATATTTTTTTATTATTACATATATCTTGAAATAGGCGATTGACTGCTTCAAAAGCATATTTCGATGTCATAGATATTTCATCCCATATTATAATTTGAACTTCTTTTAAATTTTTACCATCTATTGAATTAGATTTAATATTACATATAGTACATTCTGTGATATTAAGTGGTAGTTTAAATGTTGTGTGTACTGTTTTCCCGTTATGTAATAAATTTGCTGCAATCCCTGTCCAAACAACACATAAAAATGAAATGTTTGAGAATTTAAGATAGTCTATTAGAACATTAAGTAAACAGCTTTTCGCACTTCCTCCTGGTCCATCAATAAAAAAGCTTTTTTTGTCTTCAATTTTTAAATGTTGCACGATAGTATCAAAAATGTCTTTGTTATGATTTTTTAAAGAATTTACTTTGACGTTTATTTCAGTAAATGTGCAACTTTTGTTATGTGTTGTTGATTTATCAGCATAATCTTCTATAAATGTAGATATAACGGGTAAATTAAAATTATTTAAAGAATATCCATTCAATTGTAGGTTCTTATCAATAATGTTTAATGCTAGGTTTTCATCAGCATTTTGTTCATATTTTGGGTGGTAAAAAAAGTGTTTCTATTTTTCGTACAAATCTCTTGCATTAATAGGATTGTGAAAAATACAAATATATGCAAATAATTCACAAAGAGCAGTAGGAAAGTGTAATTGTGTTGCTTCTTCCAAACATCTGTCCCATTCTTTATCTTCATTAACCAAATGTCTAGCTATAGAAGCTTCATAAAATGTAGAATAAATTATATCATCAACAGTACGTAAATCCTGAAATGATGATACTCCTTTGACATGTAAAAGTAATAATCTTATAAAATATCGTTTTCGATCCTTTGGATTCACTAAATACATTCTGCTTAATACAGGTTTTTTTGTTTTTTTTTCTTTTATTCCATGTTTTTGAATTATTATCAAATACATAATTTAATGGTATTTCTGAATATAAATAATTTCGTGCATCAGAATCAATTTGATTTAATTTTAAGTATGCTGTTAATGTCGTTTCTACATTTTTTTTTAAATTTCTGTTTCTTTTCCTTCTTTAAAATACACTTCTTGTTCATCTTCATTGTGAATAGCTAATCTTATTATGGTATGTGAAAGTTCGTGTAGAGGGTATTCTAATAGTATTATATTCATTGCTTTCAATATCTTCATCATGAGTTAAATTAGAACTGTCTTTTGATCTGATACCTGTGTCACGTATTTCTATGTTCGCACAGTCATGTCCTTTATAACACTATTTAAATAAGTATTATATACATTGGACTGTTGAGCATACTTCGACATTAATGTGACAATTAAATTTTAACAATAAATAAGGATTATACGAAACAACAAACCGATTATCAGCTATTCTATTGTGGTACTTACCTTTATAATTGATTTTTTTGATATCATTTCTTCTTATATATAATGGATATCCTGATGAATTAAAAGTTGTTTTGTTATTAAATTTTTTTGGAAAATTTTTCGTACATTTTTTTGTGTCTTTACTCATGCAAGGTGAACTCATGTTTTGCTCTCCACAGGGTCCATGAATCATAAACTGTTTTACAATATTATACAACCGTGGATAGATATCTTCGTTTGGAATTTCTGCGTTTATGAGTTCATCTACTTTTTCGGGAGTATTAATGTTATAATTTTTATCTAAAAATTATAGCATATGCATGTGAGGAAGTCCACGTTTTTGAAATTCGATAACATAAGTGTAGGCGATACAATTTCCTAAAACACCTTGCTTAATTACCAATTCTTTAAATTCTTTTATTTTTTGATGTAATACCTTAAATACTAAATCTGGTCTATCAATTACAGTTTCATATTTTTTTAAATGTTCAGTTATTTCTTTTCAGTTTGGATTACATGTCATTGTTATAAATAAGTCAGGTATTCCGTAACGATTTACTATACTCATTGAGTCAATGTAATTTTGTTTTAGGAATCTTGAACTTCCAACAAAATTTGATGGCAAAATAAACATTTTTCCAATTTTTATATTTTTAGATTCTTTTTTCTTGTGTAAATAATCCATTACGCCTTTATAATAATCGCTTCTTAAAATATCTTGGTTTTTCTTTACAAAATATAATCTTGATTGTTCAACTTTTACAAATGCATCAATTGTAAACTGTTGAGAAACTTTTCCCATATTAAGGTATGGATTAAATCCATTTCTTATAGAAAGTCTGTAATTATAAAATTGCAAACATGAAATATTGTTTTTCTTATATTTGCATTTCATATTAGGCATCCATCCATATCCTCCATTTGGATAAATAAGTGGGTATGTCATTGGATCAGTGTGTTTACTTATTAAAGGAATACTAATTGGATTGTCATATTTTGAATATATAACTATATCCCGCTCTGAAGTAGGCAGTCCATTTTTTCCTACAAATACCATTGCAACTTCATTACAAGTAGCTTCATTATATATATATTTTTATCTAATTTTTCTTCTAATATTCTAATTTTTCTTTTTCTACCTCATACATCATTTTATAAGCTTTAGCATAAGGATTAACAATTCTAATTAAGCTATCTAATTTACTTGACAATTCTAATTTTGTATCTAAATTATTTTTAAAACTTTTTCTTTCAGCTGCAGCTAATTCATTATCTAGAACATACAATTGCCCATATTTTCGAGCTTCATTTTCATTTAAGATTCAGATAACTTATCAAAATTAGCTCCAAAGCTTGCAAAAGCTAACGCATTATTATATAGCCGAATATTTTTGCGAAAATTAATACTATCTTCCGATATTCCTGTAGCTAATTGCTTTAATTCTTCCGGATAGGGCATTTTCGGTAAGTCTACGTTTCCTTTGTGACAACAATTAGAAAATTCTTTACCTAGTGTATATTCAAAAACAAAATGTTTAGTATTACAATGTTTACAAGTTTCAGACATATAACCTAAATTGTTTTCAATAATTATTTTTTCATCAAAATCTACATCTGCTATTCGACCTATTATTTTGGATTTACTTACTAATTTTACATTTTGTTCATTTTTAATTAAAATACGTTTATTTAATTCTTTATAATTTATACCTTTTTTGGTATTAATTGGTTTGTCATATACGTTAAAAAATTTTCCTTCATCAATTTTTAATTTTTTAAGCAATATGATTGGTATTTCCATGTCTTTGTCATTTTTCATACATATGCGTCTTTTTAAATTTTTTTGTAAATGGTTTTATACTAATTTATCGATATCATTTTTTCTACTTTCGTTTAATATTTTTCCATTTAATTTTTTCTTTTCATTTTTTTTACATTGATCAGTATTTTCGTTATAATAAATATGTTGTTTTTGTAATGCTTCTTTTTCTCGTTCATTTTTAATTTCGTCACTATTTATTTTTTGTCTTTTCATCATGGTTTGCTGTTTTCTCTTTATTTTTTTTTCTTCTATTTTGCCGTCATTACTATTTTTACTTTTTAAATAAGCTTCTTTTTTTCGTAGTGCTCCTTTTTCTCGTTCATTTTTTATTTCGTCACCATTCATTTTTTGTCTTTTCATCATGGTTTGCTGTTTTCTCTTTATTTTTTTTTTCTTCTATCCGTCGTTGCTATTTTTATTATTTACATAAGCTTCTTTTTTTGTAATGCTTCTTTTTCTCGTTCATTTTTTATTTCGTCACTATTTATTTTTGTCTTTTCATCATGGTTTGCTGTTTTCTCTTTATTTTTTTTCTTCTATTTTGCCGTCATTACTATCTTTACTCCTCATATAAGCTTCTTTTTTATGCAACGCTTCTTTTTCTCGTTCATTTTTTATATCGATACAGCTAATTGTTTGCCTTTTTATCATAGTTTGCTGTTTTATTTTTAGCTGTTTTATTTCTATATCATTAAATTGTTTATTTTTATTTTTTTGATAAAATGAACTATAAGTTGGTATTCCATAGTCTATTTCCATTGGGGTAATAGAATCAACGAAAATGATTTTATCTTTATTATATAAATTCATTATTGTTTGTTGTTCAGAATTAAATTTCTGTTGAAAAGTTTATTCTATTATTTTTATTTCTGCTACATTGAAATTCAATTTTTTTTTCATCAATACAACAAATATGAATCATGTATCTTTTGATTGGTATTGTTGAAATATTATAGTTTATATTTTGTAAAATTGGAAACATCGTAATACTACGTGTTTCGTATATTTTTAGTAAATGTGAACGCATTTGGGAAATATCATAGTTTAAACTGCATGGGCATAAATTAAATACAATAGAGACAGCAAAAGCTATCGCGAAAATTCCACAATCATAACTATTGGTTTGAAATTGCACTGTTTCAAAAACAATTTTTAATTGTTGACTATCTAGAAATAATCTATTGATGTATACTTTATGTTCATTTTGCAAATATTTAGCATTTAAACTATCATAAATGTGTATCGTTCTATTATTGTAATACATACAAATCCAATGACCTTTTTCATATTTTCCAGAAAATAACAATTGAATGTATTCATTATTCATTTGAACTGAGTTAATATTATATTGTTTTTGAACTAAAAGAGTTGTTTGCATATTGAATGGTGTACATGATTTAAGGCTGTTATTATATTCTAATATGTGTTCATCATTTAACATAGAAGCATCGTCGCTATATGGTTCAATCGTTTTTACAACTAATATTTTTATTTCCGTCAAACCCAATATAAAAATGGTTTATTTTACAAAATGATTCACAATTATAAAAATAATATTAATAATTTGTTTCAATTGTTTAATAATAATTATAATTTTTTTTATTTTTCTAAACGATTATTTTAAATTTTTTATTAATATTTTTTTGTAAAGCTGAAAAAATAAAATATAAATTATTAGAAAACAGTGTTTATAAGAAAGTAGCTTCAATGTAATGAATGAAATATAGTTAATATAAATTTAATATTTTATAAATACTAATATTATACATACCCTAGTGGAAATACATTTTCGATGAAAATGCTCCAAAGTATGCTAAAAGTGGGCCAACTTGCGCCAAAAGTGGGCCGATGTTTACCAACATTGAAATATTTGGAACATTTTTCCAGTTTTGGCAAACTTTAGCCAACTTTTGGCCAATTTAGGAACATTTTGTATTGATTATGGAATAATTTTTTCAACCAGTAAAAAATTGTTTTCACATGCAGTTTCTTAAATTAAGGCGCACTTAATTGCGTTGATAATATTTAATATTGCAATAATAATATGTTGTAAATAATATGTTGTAATAATCTTTTCTGTAAATGGGCCAACATTTAAACAATCTGGGCCAACCTTTACACAAAGAGGGCCAAACTTTCCATCTAATGGGCCAATATTTGCACAAATTCTTTGCTAGTAGTTTGACACTCATAATTCCAATAAATGCAGCGCTGAATAAAAAAAAAACAAAGGGCAGCAGCATTCCAATGAATGCAGCGCTGAATAAAAATAAACGGCAGCAGCATTCCAATTAATATTATATCAATAAAATATTATATTCCTAATGGCATTCCATACGATTAAAGTCACAAGGTATATTATAAAATTATCTAATTTCCATTTTAAATTATTATTGTTTGAAATATAATAAGTCTTTTTGTATTTCAGTATCCTGATTAGCTTATTAAGACTATCGAAATAATCAAAAATGCAGTAGTATTTCTTAATGATTAAGTTAAAAGGTATAGTTTTGACTTTGTCAATTTATTTATAATTAATAATAAAAATGTTTTTGTTACAGATATAACATATATAATATCAATAATATGTGACAATATGCATATTGGATATAAATCTTCTTAATGGCATTTTAAAAACAGTAATATTTATTTGAATATTTTATCTAATGTTTAATTAATTATACATTTAATATTTAATGATATAATTTAATTTTTCTGTTAAAGATGATTTCGATGAATACTTGCTGAATTTATAAATTATATAAACAATAAAAACGATATATTGAAAAAAATATATCTTATGAAATATACAAGTGAATAGAGTACAATTGTAACATAATAATTGTAATTTAATTTAATAACATAATATTTGTAATTTGAAATTTTTGCAAAAATAAGTTTGTAAAATAAACAATAAAAATTAATGATTTATTGTATGTTCCAGTGTTGAAATTTTATTAATTTTAATTACGTAATCAAATGTTATTTTACTTATTGTTATTAAGATAATTTTCTGGTAATAATATCGACATAGTAGTTGATATCTATTTGTTTAAAAAAAACTATAAGGCCCAAAATTTATAAGGCCCAAAAATGTAAGGTCCAAATTTATAAGGCCCAAAATGTAAGGCCCAAAAATATAAGGCCCAAAATTTATAAGGCCCAAAAATGTAAGGTCCAAATTTATAAGGCCCAAAAATGTAAGGCCCAAAGTTATAAGGCCCAAAAATGTAAGGCCCAAAATTTATGAGGACAAAAATGTAAGGCTCAAAATGTAAGGCCTAAAATTGTAAAGTCTAATTAAAATAAAACTTTACAATTCAGTTGCCAATAATGTAAGGCCCAAAATTTATAAGGCCCAAAAATGTAAGGTCCAAAAAATGTAAGGCCCAAAAATGTAAAGTCCAATTAAAATAAAACTTTGAAACTATAAAAATGCATTTTTAAAAAACCGGAGAACCGGAGAACCGGAGACCAAAAGTCGATCCACTTTAATATAATATAAGATTGCTAGATTAGGATCAGACATTGTTAGTATATTATTCCAATTATAACCTTTAGCAAAAGAATGGAGTTTGTTATACTTTAGTAGTACTTTTTTTCTATCAGTTGTAGTTACTTTAATCTTTTTAATTGATAAAAATAATTATATTAATTTGCAAGATTTAGTGTTAAGTGATTTTATTTTAATAAAAAAATTATCAATACAAGTGCCATTATCAGATAAGCTAGATGGTCTTGTAATAGATTGAAAACCTGGATAGTAACCGTTTACTAGAATATTATTTAGAAATTCTTGGCTAACATTGTCTAAACCCAAAATATCAATATTAAAAACTCCTACTATTATATGATTAGTGATATTTTTTTTTATTTTTAACAATTCTTTTATATTCATAAGAAAATCCGTCATACTTATATCGTGCGATCTATATATTGATGAAATTTCTATATTTACTATTTCGTTATTTATACGTGTATTGAGAATTTTAAGTTTACCAATTTCTATTATTTCAGTAAATTCATTTATATTTTCATCAATATAAATAACGACACCGTCTGATTTATTCAATTTACTATTATTGTAATGCATTTTGTAACCTTTTAGATTAAAGTATTGATAATATTCCAAATTCCAAGTTTCAGCACAAACAATCATAAAAGGCTTAATGCTCAGACCATTAATTAAAATTTCTAATTTGTTAAAATTCGCATTTAAACTTCTTATATTAATATATAAGATATTGTCCTTATTAGAATTTATATAAGTATTTAAAGTATCAAAATTTTTTACAACCAATTCTTTTTTTAAAGTATCATTTAATATCTCAGAAATCACTTCAATGTTGCTTTCCATTTTGATGATCTTGCTGGATACTTGAGCTGTTTGATGCAATTGATGATACCGACATAGTAGATTTAGCCTTTATCCTATTTACCTTCCGATTAGTTATATGTTTAAAATCTAATTTACTGATGTATCTTGGTATATTTGGATTCATCGGATAATCAATGCTTTCTATAAATTTTTTAACTTTCATTTTTACACTTGGCAGCACTCACTATCATTAGCCACGTGTTTAAAGTCATAATTTTTGTTAAATTTATTATTGTGATATATACAATTTACACAAGCTAGTTTATCTATATTCATGCAATTTTCGGTATTATGAGGACCAGCGCACTTCAAACAAACTTTACTATTTGTACACTTATTACCACTATGTCCAAATCTTCCACAATTGTAACACGGTCTTATATCGATAATGTCATATACTTTACAGTTTTGATAACCAATAAAAACTCTATTTTTATTTTCTCTTATGTATTTGTAAATTTCACTCGTTACTTCTATTATAACACTTTCTAGCTTGGTTCTCATGTTTTCATATCTGTGCACAACATTGCATCCAGTATTAAATTCTTTAAAATTTCTTTCATTTAAATCATTTTCTATAACTTTAGTATTTAGATTTTCAAAATTATCAATCCCTACTATTTTAAGTTTAGGTTTAAATACTTCTTCTTTTTTAACTTCACATATACTTGATAATTTTTCTTTCAATATTTTTTCCGTCTCAGTAGCACTTTTTTCGTTCATACATTCCACTATCACTTCAAACTTATTTTTATTATAAATTTGCTTAGTTTGCACAGATTTCTTTTTTATCAAGTAATGCGCGACACATTTCTTGATGTCGTATTTGTCCTCTTATTATTTATTTTCTTGATTATTAATTTCGGTACTTTCTTTGGTTTAATATTTTCGTAATTAATAACTTGTGAATATAAAGGTTTCTTTACAACATTGTCTATTTCCTTGTCTTGTTCCAAAGCACTTTTTAATAGTAAATTTTTATCACTCATTTCTGATACCAGTTGTTTTAACAATTTATTTTCGATTCTTAAAGTTTCAAGTTCGGATTGATCACTAGTTAGATTTAAATCTACATTATTTGTTTCATTAATAATGTCATTTAAATATTCTTCTCTTATTTGTGGCCTTTGTTGTAATTTTATTTGTGCAATAATGCACTTTGCTGTTTCATTCAGACACGTGTCTTTTGTAATTTTTGAGGTTAGATTTAGACTTGAGTGTTCCGAGCAAATAATAAAAGCATTACTAATTGCAATTCCACTTTTTGATTTATTAAAGTCACTCTTATGATATATATTCTCACAAATTAAGCACGTCACAGTTGTTACTTTACTTTTTGGATGACATTTAAAGAAAACATCTTCATCCAGATCGGGAGTGTGTACCACTCCCGACGCCATGATGGCGTTTTTTGTATATAACTGTCGACATTTTTATAACCAAATCTCGCGTGTGTATCGGACCAGGGGGAGAACCCATTGTGTTTGTTTTCAACCGCGGGGTCTAAGGGTAAAGGTCAATTATTTGTCTGATCAACTTAGGCAACTTGTAACAATGAGACTCATTTGCTACAAATTAAAAAAAAGGAACGGGCGTCAGGTCTTGGACCCGAGCCCCTTCGGATCCGAAGGCGTTCACGCTACCACTGCGCTACGCCCGCAATTGGTCGTAGCTGTACTATTCCGCGTCTTCTGCCTACCGATACGCGCGCCATATGCCAACTGCCGATTCTTGTGCTGGCCGCGTCGGTACTACAGAGCCCTAAGTGACGGGGATCTGTACTCATACAGATCCACCACGTCACAAACTTTAACTCATTAAAAACCTTGATCATGAGATCGTTGTCGGGTTTCACGGTTTCTTTGGGTAGCCCGGTAATGAGTAGCTCGCATCCTTTTGTATCCTTTAATGTATCCTTTAATGTAGGAGATTGTGACACTGCATTTATGTCCTTGCTACCCATTTCCAAACTGCTAACCCGGTTTTCCAGCTTATCCATGCGCACATCCATAGCCGTGAACTTTATTTACCTCGATCTCTTCCTCGATCAAGCTAACCTTCGCTTTCAAGTCTTTGATTTCAGCCTTCACCTCATCCACCTTACGCTTAACATGGTTCACCACCTCTATAACCGATTTGAGATCGCTCCGTAAGTTATCCTGCAAGCTCCGTGTAAACACTTCTAACCACGGTGGCAGAGCGACCGCCATCGGTACGGAGTCGATGAGAATGTCGTGCGCCGCCTGATTGGGCATAGCTGGCGGAGCGCCGCGAGATTGCTTAGCAACCTGCGACGTTAATGGCGACAGAGGCGAGGCTACACGTTTAGCGCAAGAGGTGGTAGGAGTAGGCGTGGTCGCCGGCGCGGCACTGCCCTATTACAAAATCTCACGTGAGATCTCATGCCAAAATCTCATCCCACTTTTCACCCGGACCGCTGCTTAAACTTCTCAAATAATAGGAAATCAATTTATGTATATGGTGAGTCACTTATTAAGTGATAACACCCCCCAGATGAGTTCAAAAATCAAGGTTTCAAAGCGTTTTAAACATATTTTCGATTTTTAGAAATATTTTCGATCGTTGAAAATTTCTCACGTGAGTTCTCACGTGAGATTTTGTGTTAGGGTGTCGGTCGCGATAGACTGGCGCGGTAACCCGGGCGGTGGCGCCCTCATGTTGTTTAAAGCTGGTACTAATGCCTTCGATCGAGTTTTTGCGAGAACACAACAGCGCCGCTCGGACGACCCCGGCACGACTTTAAAACAGTTTGTATGGGCAATGCTAATACATAGATTACATACCTCTGTATAATCCTTGCGCGTCAGCCGTGTTCCGCAAACAAAACAGCCTCGCGGTGTTGCCATATCCGCAAGGTGATTTCCGCAACGTTGGCCTGGACTCCGTGCGCTGAATTTACCGCCCAAGTTACGCTGCTCGTAAACACCTCCGGCTAACCTCCAAAATTTTGCTATTGATTTATGCGATTTGCGGACAACTGACTACAGTAAAAGTGCAACTACTTTAATAGGTACCGACTGTAGACAGCGGGGGTCCAATTTTCCATGCACTGAAACTCGAGTTGGTTGCGTGAGTACAATAATCTCATAAGAAATACGGAGAAGTCAACAAGTGTCTTAGTACTCACCGCGCCAGAGAGAGAGAGAGAGAGAGAGAGAGAGAGAGAGCGAGAGAGCGAGAAAGAGAGATTGATTGATTGATTGAGACTTTATTCGGCCGTTTGGGATAGAAACCCCATAGGCACTACAGATAATACAGAGTATTTTACAAACTAGTTAATATAGGTTAAAATCTTAAAACTAAATAACAAAAATAAACGCTTGATAACAACTTAAAATCATGGATCAAAATTATAACAGTATAGCTAACCCTGTCAAAAATATACAGCTGTAAAAATAACTGGAAATACAGGTGTAAATCCATGTCATAATACAGCTGTATTGGATTTGCCTGGATTTATTAACTGGATTTGCAGGTGTAAATCCATGTAATATTAAATGGATTTTTTAATTTTACAAATGTTTTTTTATTTAGATTAACATACAACCTTTGATGGATTTTAAACGCAATTTACAGCGATATTATTATTGAGAAAGTGCCCCATTCGACAAATTATCCATGTAATACAACTGTATTGGAGTGAGATTGCGTGGATTCATTAACTAGATTTACAGGTGTAAATCCATGTAATATTAAATGGATTTTTTAATTTTACAAATGTTTTTTTATTTAGATTAACATACAACCTTCGATGAGATTAATTAATCTAAATGAAAAGACATTCGTAAAATTAAAACATCCATTTAATAATACGTGGATGTGTACCTGTAAATCCATTTAATATTACATGGATTTACACTTGTAAATCCAGTTAATGAATCCACGCAATCTCACTCCAATACAGTTGTATTACATGGATAATTTGTCGAATGGGGCACTTTCTTAATAATAATATCGCTGTAAATTGCGTTTAAAATCCATCAAAGGTTGTATGTTAATCTAAGTAAAAAAACATTTGTAAAATTAAAAAATCCATTTAATATTACATGGATTTACACCTGTAAATCCAGTTAATAAATCCAGGCAAATCCAATACAGCTGTATTATGACATGGATTTACACCTGTATTTCCAGTTATTTTTACAGCTGTATATTTTTGACAGGGAAAGCGCAAACTGTTAACAGGTAACACAATAAAATAAAACAATATAATAATAAAATAAAATAATAAAATAATACAATAAAAAATTATATAATACAATAAGGTAAATTAAAAGATCGAAGAACACTTGAATTTCTCATATGGAAGAACAAATTAGTTAAATAAATAGATATAAAGTACAGATAATGACGAATTAAAAAGTACATAAGTTACAATAAGACTAGAAGTTACAATAAGATAAGAATAACAACTACGGAGCCTCCTCGAGATGGGCCGTGGCGCGATACCCTCGGTTGCGATCCGCATAGACCAGGTATTTTTGTCGAGCCCAAACAGGTGGTTAAAAAGAATGGTTTTGAACTTTTCTATGAACATGGGGTTAAATGGAATGGAGGGAAGCTGATTGATGATACGGGTGGAGGTTATAATGAATGACTTATTTAACGATTCAGTGCGTGGCGGAAGGTATGAGAGGGGTTTGGGTGGATGACGAGAGAAAGATCGAGGATTCTGATCGGGGGTGTTTAATTTATTAAAGTAATTTGCTAAGTAGGTTGGTGTGTTATGGGAGATGATATTAAATGCTAGAGAGCCGATGAGAAGGGACCGTCTGGACTCGACAGAAAGCCATTTTAAGCCTAATGTATATGGAGTAACGTGATCACGCCTCGCTATATTACCCCAAACAAATATTACACACGCATTCAACAGTCTTTGAAGTTTAATATTTCTAGTCTGATCTACATCATGATAGACCGCACACGCATAGTCAAAATGCGGGAAAATAAGTGTTTCTACCATATTTTTGCGGAGTTTAAGCGACATAGTTTTGCTATAATAACGCAGCGAGTGCAGTACTCCATGGACGCGCCTTGAAATTCCCATGACTTGCTTTGATCAGTCCAGGGTAGGGGTTATCATAACCCCAAGCGATTTTACCACATTTTCATACTTCAAGTAGTCATTGTTTAATCTGACCCTCGGAGCAGTGTCCAGGTTGATACGCGCAAGATAAGCCTGACTGCCCAGGATTATGATCTTCGTTTTTTCCACATTTAACTTAAGACCGTTATTAATCGCCCAATTCGATATCGCATTCGCATCACAAGTAATACGCTGAACTGCATTATCGATATCTGATGGAAGAAACGAATGATAGACCTGGGCGTCATCGGCAAACAACATATAATTACAATATTTAAGGATCTTAGGCAGATCGTTGATAAAAATGGAAAAAAGAACGGGACCCAGGACACTACCCTGCGGCACTTCTGCATTTACCCCGAGCCAATCCGATGTCACACCACTTTCATCCACCACGGCCTGCATGCGGCCAACAAGATATCTATAGAACCAGTTCAGCACAACATCTGAGCATCCGATGTTACCTAATTTCTGAATGAGGAGATCATGCGCCACCGTGTCAAAGACCTTGGAAAAGTCGAACAGGACCAAGATCGTTATCATGCTGGAATTAATAGCCCTTCTCACATCATCAAGTACACCTAGAAGAGCTGACTGAGTATTATGTCCCTTTCGGAACCCCGCTTGCCTAGCAGTTAATAAACAATTACTCTCGAAATACTCAATCAGCTGATCATGCACTACTCTTTGCAAAATCTTCGAGAGCTCACAGAGCTTGGCTATTGGTCTTGTGTCCGAGCACTACTCCATCCTGCCCGACTTCGCCAATGGAAATAATAAGACCTTCTTCCAACAGTCCGGAAAGTAACCGGCGGATAACATATTATTGAATAGGTCTGTTAAAGGTAGCGTGAGTTGCGGCTCTAGTAATTTAATCATTCCGGTCGTGATTCCGTCGATACCCGCGGACTTCGAGGAGGCTCTAATGATGGCCCGTTGAACCTTTTTGGTTGACACGGTGTGGAATGAGAATGTGGGTGAAGAAGGTTATAGATGACATAAATTAGTTTAAGTTTAAATAAGTTTACTAATTAGAGTAGGTTGGTCAGGCCAAGAGAGTGGAGGCTGGTTTGGGAAGGATAAGGAGGAAGGGTGTACGATTTGTGATCAACTGTTGTTGAATGAGGCGAATGTAGTGGCAAGATAATGAAGGTCGATCCTCTCAAGGTTCCTGCTCGAGAAGCGTTTAACACCACCCTGAGTGTTGGTTAACTTAAGGCTGATACTGATGGCATCATGCCCTGCAGCAAAAGGAGTACTAGATTTGTTATATATAAATTCAGGTACTGGTTCACGAACCATGAAAAGTTCCAACCATGTATGAGAAGATCCCCTGGACGTCACCGCGTGATGTGTCGGTTCCGATGGTATGAGGAACAGTCCCAGAGCATCCATACTCCCCTTCAACATATCTGCCGCAGCACCAGTGGACTTCATATCGATGTTAAAGTCGCCAGTGATGACAACATGATTGTGCCCAGGGAGTAGATCTGACAGAGTATCAAAAAATTTAAACGGATAGGCGGCTGAGCGCCTGCGATAAACTACTGCCAGTATGAATATCTCTGTCCTGTTCATCAAACGTAAAATGAGAAACTCTGGAACATTCGTAAAAACAGGGTCGGAGTGTGTAAACGATCTAACCTGTGTAAATTATAACCCGGCAATTTAAAAATATCGGAGGAATCGTTTTCAGTAAGGAAGGTTTCCGTGATGGCAATGACGTCAAAGGAATCAGGATGAACTAATGCTTCGATAGATGAAAAGTGAGTTTTGAGACGATTTATGTTGATATGTATAATGGAGAAGGAATTTTTGGAAGAGGAGTTCTTAGCCCGACCAGGCCTGTCTCAATTATTAGGAGATGAAAGAAGAAGGAGATTACTAAGGTCGGCTTCCGAGGTTATGCAGGTCAGAGGGCCATCCTAGTTCCCTGCTTTTGCGGATCGCCGCCTGCCATAGATCGAAAACGGGCTTTGGCCATAATGGCCGGATGAATAGACCGGAGTTGCCTCCCTGACCGAAAATAGTATGGGCTGTTTTGCCCTTGAGGAGAAACGCTCTTTCAACAACCGCATCCCTGGCCGCAGTCGACGATAGTCGAAAGACCACTCCTCTAGAACGCGGAGCAGCAGAAGCACTCCCTTCGGTGGCAGCCCTGGACCTTGGAGACCACGACCTGACATCAATAATCTGCTTGGACAGCAGAGGCAAGTTTAAAACTGTCAATATTTTCTCAATGATATCGATGTCCGGTGTCGCCATCTCGGGGGGTAATCCTGTTAAAAGTACCTCACAGGTATCCCTTAGGGCGTCTGCAGATGAGAGGTCGCGGGGTGCGGATATATCCCTACCATTCTTCGTAGACTCCAGAGTGACAACGCGGGTTTCAAGTGTGTCGAACCGCTTTTCATGGTCTTGTAGATGTATACTGTGGTCATCTCGAGCCGATCGACGCGTGCATTGAGTGCTCGCAAATCCGCCCTCATCTCGTCTAGCTTCCCCTCTATTCGATCGGCTTTATCAACCACCGTGCTGATATCTTTGTGAAAAGAGGTTTGTAGCTTACGCACGAAAACCTCCATCCACGGCGGCGGAGCACACGCCATTGAGTCGGTATCAAGAGCGGTGGTAGCGGGGGAAACGCTATTGGGCGTTGTGGGCGCGGCGCCGCGAGGTTGCTTGGCAACCTGCGACAATGATGGCGACGGAGGCGAGGCAATACGTTTGGCGCCGGTGGGGAGCTGGATGGGCGTGTCGAAGAGCTCGGTCGAGCAGATCGCGCTAGTCTGTCGCGGCAACCCAGGCGGTGGCGCCCTCACATCAGAAGGAGCCGCGACTAGCGATTTAGTTTTCGCCAAGAGACAGCAGCGGCGCTCAGAGGAGCCCAGCGCTGCCTCAAAGCAGTGCGCGTACGTGATGTTATTACACAGGCCATAAACCTCCGTGTAATCCTTTCTTGTCAATCGCCCGCTACACACAGAGCATCCGCGCGACGTTGCCATTTTCCGCAGCGAAATGACCGCTCCTGTAGATCTCGTAGTGCGCAAAATTGACCGTGCGAAAGTTGGCGAGCCTGTAGACGCTGTACACTGCGGAGAGCCGCCTTTTCCTCGATGCTCACGGATAACCTCAAAAAGCCAGCAAACAAAAACGACCAAAAAACGGGATAACCGTCTGCAGCAGGACTCGATCAATTATATTAATTGACGCTGCAGTCGGTAAGCATCCCCTCAGCACTCGCTAAAATAATACTCGAGGCACCTTGGTGAGCAGGCGTGCAATAATAATCAGAGCAAGGTAATAAGCGGCTATGTACTCACCAAGAGAGAGAGAGAGAGAGAGAGAGAGAGAGAAAGCGAGAGAGCGAGAGAGTGAGAGAGCAAGAAAGAAAGAGAGAGAGAGAGAGAGAAAGCGAGAGAGTGAGAGATCGAGAAAGAGAGAGAGAGAGAGAGAGAGAGAGAGAGAATGAATGAATGAATGAATGAATCTAGTTTATTGGGCCTTTTGGGATAGAAACCCCGTAGGCACTTCAGCAATACATTTGAGTTATTATACAAATAAATAAAAATAAACAATGAATAAAAATCCTTAAAACTACGCAACAAAAATAAAATATATATCGTCGTTCCCCGATAAGAAGGTGCTATCTCGGAATCCGATTATAAAAGGTGCTACCTCGGAGCCCGGTTATGAAAGGTGCTACCTCGGAGTCCGGTTATAAAAGGTGCTACCTCGGAGTCCGGTTTTAAAAGGTGCTACCTTGGAGTCCGGTTATAAAAGGAGCTAACTCGGAGTCCGGTTATAAAAGGTGATAACTTAGGAACGAATTTTTCGTCTATGATTTTAAGTTGGTACTACTGCCAGTTTAGCTCAGCAATAATATTGACAATTGTTTTTTGGCAATTTTATAAAAGATTATTTTTATTTATCTATTATTTAACGTTGTACTCTTATTTTTAATGCGGAATTTAACAATATATCGTAAAACTTAATACCGTAACATAATGTTTATAATATTTATAATTAAAACAAAATAGATGAAATATACACTTTAGTCAATTGTTGGTTTTAAATAACTCAATTTTTATAATACATTTTGACACAACTGCCGAAGGTTCTGTTTTACGGAGTGAGATTTTTTCGCTAGAGTTAAACAAGGGAGAGAAATGGAATAAGGTACAAAATGATTCGAATACAACCGCCAAAATTGAATAGTTGACATGCTTTAAAATTGTTTAAGAGGTATCAGTGTTAAATTACATTTGTCAAATTAAAATTAAAATTGCGAAAAATGGCAGTTTGCGAGAAATTATTAAAATTTACGCATTTAGCTTATATTTTTATCATTTAAACATACTTAATTATTATTTACCATGTATTTTCTGCAGTTACTACTCATCATAATTAGTTTTTTAACTTTTGCAGTAGTATAATTTATAATTTTATAATTTATCAATGATTATCTATTGAATCTATATATGAAATTATCAAAGTTTAGTACATATATATGTCGACGTAATTTTCTTATTTTGGAGATTAAAATATAAAAAGAAACAGTTTAAAATATATTCAAACAAAATAATAACTTTACCTGAATTACGTTTATTTAAATTTTTTGATGATATACGCATAGGTACTACTAAATAATAATAAATATAACTAATAGATAAATAAAAATAATCTTTTATAAAATTGCCAAAAACAATTGTCAATCTTATTGCTGAGCTTACACTTGCAGTAGTACCAACTTAAAATCATAGACTGAAATATCGCTCCTGAGTTATCACCTTTTATAACCGGACTCCGAGTTAGCACCTTTTATAACCGGACTCCAAGGTAGCACCTTTTATAACCGGACTCCAAGGTAGCACCTTTTATAAACGGACTCCGAGGTAGCAGCTTTTATAACCGGACTCCGAGGTAGCACCTTTTACAACCGGGTTCCAAGGTAGCACCTTTTATAACCGGACTCCGAGGTAGCACTTTTTATAACCGGACTCCGAGGTAGCACCTTTTACAACCGGGTTCCGAGGTAGCACCTTTTATAACCGGATTCCGAGGTAGCACCTTTTATAACCGGATTCCGAGGTAGCACCTTCTTATCGGGGAACGACGATATATACAAACATAATAAAATTAAAATTTGATAGAAGTTCAACAAATGAATATCTTAACACAATATAAAAAATAAAATAAAATACAGTGATCGCCATACAGTAACATATTTACAAGCATTGAAAAATTTCAACATAACGCATGATAATACTGATTTAATTATAATAATAAACTATAAAATCTATGCTACTCCGTTTGGAAACGAGGGATGGACCGCAATACTATTCGCTCAGTGTTTACCCGGTCGGACCAAGCTGCCTGGTCGAGTCCAAACAGATGATCGAAAAGGGAACGTTTGAAATGGTTTAGAGAGGAATTCATAAAAATGTCGATGGGCAGGGAGTTTATTATGCGGGATGATGTAATGACGAATGATTTATTTAAGGCTTTTGTGCGAGGAGGTAAGTATGTAAGTGCTTTAGGCGGATGGCGAGATGAGGTGCGAGGATTGGTGACTGGGTTATTCAATAATGAGAAATGATTTGCGAGGTATGATGGTGAGTTATGTATTATGATATTGCGGACCTCGGACGTTGAACCGAATCGGAAGTTGAACCGACACTGTGAGTGGGGGTAAAACAAAAACGAATTGGGGAAGGAGAAATGTAGGTTTTCGCGATTTATTGGAATTGTCGATGTCTTCTTTACCGATTAACATAATAATGAGTTTAGACGCGAATTACCTCACCGACTTAAATAACACTAAATTATTAATTAATTTTTATTTTAATAGCCCGTTTAAGTTAATAAAAAATTACTCGTTTATTAAACAAATAAAAAATTAGTAAGATCCCTTTCTTCCCCTAATTGCTTTGAAAATTAATAGAAACATACTTGTTGTAACGTTTACAATATTAATAAAAAACTGGTTAAAACCTATAAATTAAATAAATAAACTCTTAACCTCTAATCTTTAAAATCATTGATATACCGTAAAAATATTACAGAATTAACAGAATTATTTTAGTTTCAAACAATAAAATAGATATTTCTAATGTCAAATCGTTAAAATTACTAAAACAACCTCAAATAATATCAAAATTTCAAATTAGTAGAAACACTCTTATTATAACCTGTTAAATTACTAAAAAAAGGTCTAATTATAACCCATAAAATATATACTCATAACCTCATAACTATAAATAATTGAAATAACGTAAAAAATACCAACATTAGAGAATTAACAGAACTATTTAAGTTTCAACCAATGATTCTAATCACAAATCGTTAAAACTACTAAAACAAGCTCAAAAAATACCGAAATTTGAAAATTAGTAGAAACACTCTTATTATAACCTATAAAATTACTAAAAGTGGTCTGTTTATAACCTAAAAAAAACATTCATAACCTCAAATCTATAAAATAATTAAAATAACGTACAAAATATCAACATTAGAGAATTAACAGAATTATTTTAGTTTTAATCAATGGTTCTAACCTCAAATCTTTCAAATTACTAAAACAACCTCAAAAAATATCGAAATTAGAAAATTAGTAGAAACACTCTTATTATAACCTGTAAAATTACTAAAAAAAGGTCTGATTATAACCTATAAAGTAAATATTCATAAACTCAAATCTATAAAATCATTGACAAAACGTAAATAATAACAACATTAGATAATCAAAAGAATCATTTTAGTTTCACCCAATAGTTCTAACCTCAAATCGTTAAAATTATTAAAACAACCTCAAAAAATATCGAAATCGGAAAATTAATAGAAACACTCTTATTATAAACTATAAAATAAATATTCGTAACCACAAATCTATAAAATAATTGAAATAACGTAAAAAATATCAACATTAGAGAATTAAGAGAATCATTTAGTTTCAACCAATGGTTCTAACCTCAAATCTTTCAAATTACTAAAACTACCTCAAAAAATATCGAAATTAGAAAATTAGTAGAAACACTCTTATTATAACCTGTAAAATTACTAAAAATGGTCCGATTATAACCTATAATATATACTCATAACCTCAAATCTATAAATAATTGAAATAACGTAAAAAATACCAACATTAGAGAATTAACAGAACCATTTTCTCATTTTACTCAAATCGTTAAAATTACTAAAACAAGCTCAGCAAATATCGAAATTTAAAAATTAATAGAAACACTCTTATTATAACCTACAAAATTACTAAAAACGATCTGGATATAACCTATAAAATAAATATTCAAAACCTCAAATCTATAAAATAATTTAAATAACGTAAAAAATATCAATATTAGAGAATTAAGAGAATCATTTAGTTTCAACCAATAGAATAGATATTTCTAACCTCAAATCGTTAAAATTACTAAAACAACCTCAAATAATATCAAAATTTGAAAATTATTAGAAACTCTCTAATTATAACCTATAGAATTATTACACGGTCTGATTATAACCTATAAAATAAATATTCATAACCTCAAATCTATAAAATCATTGAAAAAACGTAAATAATATCAAACGTAAATAATATTTTGATTCAAATTATACTTATTATTAATTTTCATTGTAAATAACTTATAATTTAAATTGATAATGTTGAATATTTTAAAAAAAGTTTCAACTTAAAACTTTAAAATTGTTGTAACCTCCGTAGAAGTATAAATAGTAGGTTTATTTACCAGCTACCTATAACTGATTCACTGATTGCTTAATTATGTAGTGGCTTAAACATCCATTGAACGGGATGTAAACCCTAAAAAATAGAGAAAATGATTTATTTTTTATTAAACGAGGAATTCAATTTATCGAAAAAAAACGTTCTGTAACCATGTTGTGTATTCTATGAAGATATTCTGCGAATTTTTTCACATCTTTCTATTGATAGATCAGCGAAATTTTTGGGCTGCCATGAATCACTGTTTAATTATAGCTATATATTACCAACAAAAATGCTTATTTACGTATAATTAATTAATAATTTATTATTTCTTAACAATCTTTCTATCACTGTATTCTGTTTATTTTGAACAGTATCTATAATTTTTTCAGATTTTTGAGATGATATTTTTTGAGGTTATTTTAGTAACAAGCAATTTGAGGTTATGAATATCAATTTTTTGGTTGTAACTGTAATCATTCTGTTAATTCTCTAATATTGATAATTATCACGTTATCTTAATGATTTTATAGATTTAAGGTTATGAATATTTATTTTATAGGTTATAATCAGACCGTGTAATAATTCTATAGGGTATAATTAGAGAATTTCTAATAATTTTTAAATTTTGATATTATATGAGGTTGTTTTAGTAATTTTAACGATTTGAGGTTAGAAATATCTATTTTACTGGTTGAAACTAAATGATTCACTTAATTTTCTAATGTTGATATTTTTTACGTTATTTCAATTATTTTATAGATTTGAGGTTACGAATATTTATTTTATACTTTATAATAAGAGTGTTTCTATTAATTTTCCAATTTCAATATTTTTTGAGGTTGTTTTAATAATTTTAACGATTTGAGGTTAGAACTATTGGGTGAAACTAAAATGATTCTGTTAATTCTCTAATGTTGTTATTATTTACGTTTTGTCAATGATTTTATAGATTTGAGTTTATGAATATTTACTTTATAGGTATTATAATCAGACCTTTTTTTAGTAATTTAACAGGTTATAATAAGAGTGTTTCAACTAATTTAAAATTTTGATATTATTTGAGGTTGTTTTAGTAATTTTAACGATTTGTGATTAGAAATATCTATTTTACTGGTTGAAACTAAATGATTCACTTAATTTTCTAATGTTGATATTTTTTACGTTATTTCAATTATTTATAGATTTGAGGTACGAAATATTTATTTTTATAGTTTATAATAAGAGTGTTTCTATTAATTTTCCAATTCGATATTTTTTGAGGTTGTTTTAATAATTTTAACGATTTGAGGTAGAACTATTGTACTGGTTGAAACTAAATGATTCACTTAATTTTCTAATGTTGATATTTTTTACGTTATTTCAATTATTTTATAGATTTGAGGTTACGAATATTTATTTTATAGTTTATAATAAGAGTGTTTCTATTAATTTTCCAATTTCGATATTTTTTGAGGTTGTTTTAATAATTTTAACGATTTGAGGTTAGAACTATTGGGTGAAACTAAAATAATTCTGTTAATTCTCTAATGTTGATATTTTGTACGTTATTTTAATTATTTTATAGATTTGAGGTTATGAATATTTTTTTTAGGTTATAAACAGACCACTTTTAGTAATTTAACAGGTTATAATAAGAGTGTTTCTACTAATTTTCAAATTTCGGTATTTTTTGAGCTTGTTTTAGTAGTTTTAACGATTTGTGATTAGAATCATTGGTTGAAACTTAAATAGTTCTGTTAATTCTCTCATGTTGGTATTTTTTACGTTTTTTCAATTATTTATAGTTATGAGGTTATGAATATTTATTTTATAGTTTATAATAAGAGTGTTTCTATTAATTTTCCAATTTCGATATTTTTTGAGATTGTTTTAATAATTTTAACGATTTGTGATTAGAATCATTGGTTGAAACTTAAATAATTCTGTTAATTCTCTAATGTTGGTATTTTTTACGTTATTTCAATTATTTATAGATATGAGGTTATGAGTATATATTTTATGGGTTATAATCAGACCGTTTTTAGTAATTTTATAGGTTATAATAAGAGTGTTTCTACTAATTTTCTAATTTCGATAATTTTTGAAGTTGTTTTAGTAATTTTAAAGATTTGAGGTTAGATATATATATATTTTATTGGTTGTACCTAAAATGTTTCTGTTAATTCTGTAATATTTTTGACGGTATATCAATGATTTTAAAGATTAGAGGTTAAGAGTTTATTTATTTAATTTATAGGTTTTAACCAGTTTTTTATTAATATTGTAAACGTTACAACAAGTATGTTTTTATTAATTTTCAAAGCAATTAGGGGAAGAAAGGGATCTTACTAATTTTTTATTTGTTTAATAAACGAGTAATTTTATTAACTTAAACGAGCTATTAAAATAAAAATTAATTAATAATTTAGTGATATTTAAGTCGGTAAGGTAATTCGCGTCTAAACTCATTATTATGTTAATCGGTAAAGAGGACATCGACAATTCCAATAAATCGCGAAACCCTACATTTCTCCTTCCCCAATTCGTTTTTGTTTTACCTCCACTCACAGCGTCGGTTCAACTTCCGATTCGGCTCAACCTCCGAGGTCCGATATTGCATGCTAATGATCCGATGAGGTAGGAGCGTCTGGACTCAACCGACAGCCATTTTAGATCAAGCCTATGGGGCGTCACTAGATCATATCTAAGTAGATCACCCCTCACAAATCTTACGTAATCAATGTCGTCATAAACCGCACACGCATAATCAAAATGCGGGAAAATGAGGGCCTCCACCAGGTTTTTCCTGAGTTTACGCGATAGAGTTCTTCTATAATATCTTAAGGAATGAAGGACTCCATGAACCCGTTTAGAAATTGCTAAAACCTGTTTTGACCAATCCAAGGTAGGCGAAATAAACAATCCCAGAGACTTAACCTCGCTTTCATACTGTAAATATTCATTCCCTATTTTAACTCTCGGGGCAGTGTTAAGATCTATACGGGAAATAAACGCCTGACTGCCCAGGATTATAACCTTCGTTTTATTTACATTCAATTTGAGACCATATTTATTCGCCCAAACGGCAATGGCATTTGCGTCTTCCGAGATTTGCTGAACTTCTGTTTCAAACTCCGCCGGATAAAACGACGAATAAACCTGGGCATCATCCGCGAACAACATACATTTGCTATATTTCAAGACATTCGGTAAGTCATTAATAAAAATGGAAAATAGGATCGGACCAAGTACACTGCCCTGAGGTACACCCGCATTTATATTCAACCAGTCGGACAGTTCACCACCCTCACCCTCCACTGCCTGAGAGCGACCTACCAGATACCTGTAGAACCAATTTAAGACACTTCACGTCATTTTTCTGAACAACCAATATTACTTAATTTGGTAATAAGTACATCATGAGGCACTGTATCGAAGGCCTTGGAGAAGTCAAACAGCATAAGAATCGTAATCTTCCGAGAGTCAATAGCTCTTCTGACATCATCCAGGACCCCCAACAATGCTGTCTGAGTGCTATGGCCCCTACGAAAGCCTGCCTGTCTCTCTGTCAATAAATTATTGATCTCTAAGTAATTAGAAAGTTGTAGATGCACTATGCGCTCGAGTACTTTAAATAGTTCGCATGGCTTAGCAATTGGTCTGGTATCCGCACACGTTACAATTTTACTAGACTTAGCAAAGGGAAATAAAACCACCCTCTTCCAGCAGTCGGGAAAATAACCCGCAATTAACATATTGTTATATACTTCGGCTAGCGGAAAGAGAAAGCGAGAGAGCGAGAGAATGAGAGAGCCGGAAAGAGAGAGAGAGAGAGAAAGCGAGAGACCGAGACAATGAGAGAGCGAGAAAGAGAGAGAGAGAGAGAGAGATAAGGAGAAAGGGAGAGTTATTGATACAGTCAATATGTTGGTATTAAAATCATTATGTTAAAAACTGTAGAATTGCTTACTTTTTATATTTGATTTATATGTAATAGAAACTCATTAAATTTATGTTATAATTTTTTTTACTATAAAATGTATATGTATTGTTTGAAAGACAATACATTATGTTTTTGTAATAAACCTCGACCCTCTCCTCCTTTCTCTGTGTCTCCCTCCCCTCTCCCCTCACTACACCTCTCTCTCTCTCTCTCTCTCTCTCTTTCTCTCTCTCTCTCTCTCTCTCTCTCTCTCTCTCTCTCTGGTGAGTACAAGTTTGCTTATTTTCTGCTCCGTCTTGTCTGGTATTATTTACTCACACACCTGCTCCGAGTTTTTCCAGAGCAACGTCAACAAATTACAAATTGCAGCGTCTATCTATATTAAATTAGTGTTACATTGCTGCAGCCAATAGTCCTATAACTCGCAAATTTCATTTAGCAACATTTTGGAGGTTAGCTTCGAGAGAGAAAAGGCGACTCTTCGCGTTGTCCATTGTGCGCAGTGCTCCCAACATCTAGACGGTTTTTGCACACATTTTGACCTTTGTCGGTGGACGCCGCGTGGATATTATGGCAACATCGCACGGCTGCTTTGTGTGTGGCGGGAGACTCACCAGGAAAGACTACACAGAGGTCTGTCCGCTTTGTAACAAAATCACACACCTGCAGTGCTTTAATGTCGCGCCAGGCTCTTCTCTTCTCTAGCTCAAGCTAAAGCGCTAGTCGCGGCTCCCACTGATGCGAGGGCGCCCCCGCCTGGGTTGTCGCGACAATCGATGGAGACCTGCGCTACCGAGCTGACTGCCAGGCCCACTCGGTCTCCTTCCAGTGCCAAGCGCATAGCCTCGCCCCCGTCGCCATCAACGTCGCAGGTTGCCAAGCAACCTCGCGGTGCCGCGCTCACTGAGAGCTGCTCCGGCCTACCCGCACGAACGACCGGTGCCGTGGATATGGCCACTCTATTTACAGAGTTCGCGAGCTGTTTGGAGTCGAAGCTCGAGAGTTCGGTTTCGCGCATCGAGTCCTCAGTGCAGGGACTGGCCAGCGAAATTCGTGAGCTAAGTTCGCGGGTTTCGTTGATGGAAGCAGTGACGGATGAAAGTTTCACCGGCGTGTCAAACCGCATAGGTGCCGTCGAGAGCGCAAATGAGGAGATTCGTGGACAAATCAGCGAGTTACGGGGAACGAGTCTGGGGACTACCGCGTCTCCAAATACTGACACGTGTGAAATTCTTAGTCGCGATATTCCGGCTAACCTGGCCATTCCTGAAGGTGAAGCTTAGGGAAAAATATTTGACATTTTAAATCTCCCTAGGATTAGTTCCCAGATCGTAGAAACTCGGCCCTGGCTCGTTCGAGATAAACCTTCGACCTCTGCCGCGAACAATAACAATAATATTAAAAATATAATTTTTTTCGACCAGGCACAAAGTATTTCAATTAATATAGAATTTTGTCGGTCTTGCTGAGCTAACGTCTAACGACTCTAAGAACTCCAAATTGCTCGCTCGAAAAGGCACGACAATTCGCCGCGTATCAATCCCGAGGACAACATTATGAAGGCCACAAGCCTAGTAATAACAATAATAATACTAATAGTAATAATAATGTTAAAAATGGAATTGTTGTCCGGTTTTCGTCACCCACTACTAGAGATCTTATTCTGGAGAGAGCGCGCCTTCTCAATGGAGTCTCGGCGGATTCTCTATTCGGTGCGGGTGGATCTTGAGGTTAAGCTTGAGGTTAAGCTTGTGGCTCACTCTGACCCTGTCTTTTCCAACTCCTCGGAGTTCATGATCTTTCAAATCCATAGTCAAACTAGTTCGTTACTCTTTTGTGTAGTTTACAGGAGGCCCTCAGCGACTTACCCATCAAAATTCTTCGATTCAGTGACTAATTTCTTGCACACTTGTGATCAGATTGTCATTACCGGAGATTTTAACATTAATATGTGCAACAAGGATGGGTCGTCCGCCATGTTGGAGTCGTACTTCGATTCATTAAATCTTTTCCTGATCAAATCCGATCCTACTCATCATACTCATACCTCAATTACCTCATCTCACACATGGCTTGACCTGTTTATCGTACGCAACCCTCCGCCAGTTTTTAAATACTTTAAGTCAGCTGTGCCCTTTGCAGCAGGGCACGACTACATTGTTCTTGAACTTGAATTTTCTAAACCATTGCCTGTTGCAAAGAGGATCTGGTCGCGCAATATTGCCCGGATTGATCTGGCGGAGGCCGCTGCGATTTTCTCGGTTGCTTTCGATCGTGCTTCATCGCATTCTATCACGTCCACTATCTCATCTTGTTCATCTACATCTCCTAAGTCACCTATTTCGCATGGCCACACATTCTCTTTCTCTCGTTCTACCTTGATACCACCCTCTCCGTCTCCCATCCCTATCAACATCCTCCTTTCCAACCTCGTATTATCTGTTTTAGATACTTTCGACTCCCTTGCACCGGCAAGACTCATCACCATTAGAAACTCCATCAAACCCTGGATCACCCCATGTATAAGGCATAATATCAAAGCTCGCAACATGGCTTTTAAGAGGTACTTGGCTACGGGCCTGAGCTCAGACGACCAGATCTTTAAAGATCTTCGTAGTCTTGTTGAGGACTCCCTAGATCCTAGTAAATTTATGCATCTCAATAACAAAATCAACTCGGCATCCAACTCTTACAGGTTTGTGAAGAGAGCTCAGGAACATGGGTCTCGCACCTCTTACCATGTTTTCATTAGATCAGCTCAACACTCATTATGCATCCATTTCCCATTCATCTTCTCGCTTCATTCTTACTTATCTTCAGTCACTCATCTTATCCTCGGGCGTCTTGCCTCCCTTTTATCCCTCAACTTCCTTCCACTTTGTTCCTATCACTCCTTACAAGGTCCTTTCTACCATCTTCAGGGCTTCATCTAAGGCCATAGACCTTGATGGAATCTCCGTCTCCATGCTAAAATGCTTAGCACCCCAGATTGCACCCCATCTAGCTGATTTATTCAACTCCTCTCTTTCAACCGGATCTTTTCCGGAGCCTTGGAAGAAATCTCTCCTTTTTCCATTGGCCAAGTCGGGCAGGGTGATCTCGCCTTCTGATACTAGACCCATCGCTAAGCTCTGCGAAATCTCCAAGATTCTTGAGAAAATTGTACATGAGCAGCTTATGGATTACCTAAACAAAAATAATTTAATCATGGAGAGACAAGCGGGCTTCCGCCGGGGGCACAGTGCTCAGACGGCCCTAATTGGCGTACACGATGATATTAGGAGAGCAATTGATAAGCGCATGATCACCGTCCTCATCCTGTTCGACTTTTCTAAAGCGTTCGATTCGGTTTCTGTCCTGGTTTTTCCACTACCTCGTAGGCCGTTCCCAGGCAGTGGTGGATGAACTAGGTTCTAGTTCGGCTTGGCTTGACACATCCAGGGGGGTTCCAAGGGAAGTGTCCTGGGCCCACTTCTTTTCTCTATCTTTATCAATGACTTGCCGAGGGTCTTAAAACACTCAGATCACATGGTTTTCGCGGATGACACCCAAATCTATCACTCTTTCCTTCCTGCTGATCTCACCTAAGGAGTCCAGAGAATCTCAGAGGATGCAAATGCGGTGGATAACTGGGCGAGATCAAACGGATTAAAACTAAATGTGAACAAAACGAAAGTGTTGATATTGGGTAGTCAGGCCTTTATCTCGCGCATTAACTTAGATTCAGCCCCTAAGATTAAGATCGGTGACAACTTTCTCGAATATGCTACAGAGGTCAAATCATTGGGCGTATAGATTACCCCTACCCTGGATTGGTCTCGTCAGGTCGCATCGATATCGTAGCGTGTCCATGAAGTCTTGCACTCTCTGAGATTTTTCAAACGTGCTCTCTCGCGTCAAAATAGGAAACATCTAGTAGAGGCGCTTGTTTCCCACACTTCGACTATGCGTGCGCAGTCTTTCACGACTTAGACGCCACTAGAAACTTAAAACTTCAACGTTTATTAAACGCATGCATTCGCTTTGTGTGGGGAAACATACCTTGGAGAGAGCACGTAACGCCCTACCGCCTCAAACTGGGCTGGTTGTCGGTCGAGCTCGGGAGATCCCTCTTCATCGGCTGTAGTGCCTATAACATCATCTCTCATAAATCCCCATCCTATATCGCTCGCCATTTTATCCTACGCGATACTTCCTTTTCATCTCGATCTTCTTCCCGTCACCCACCCCTGTCCCTTTTCTATCTCCCTCCTAGAACCGAAGCCTTCAATAATTCCTACCTAATCACTGTCTCTCGCTTTATTAACTGTGTATTCTTTACTAACTTCGACCCGCTCCTCTTCCCTTCCTTTAAATCCTCACTGGCAGTACATCTCTCGGAGCTTGATCGACAGGCGTGGGAGTCAAGAGTGGTGGATGAAGGATTGGAGTGCCCGATCTATAGTCATTATTCTCTATTCTAGTCACGGTTTATTATACTTTGTCTTCTTTGTATGTATTTATTTATTCAACTATGTTTTTTAGTCATATTTATATTTTACCATGTTTTTATGCGTTTTTATTATTTTTTACCGCTTTTATTTTATTCTGTATGCGACCACAATTTTATTCTAAATTTTATTTTAGTTGTTAAGATTTAATTTACTTTATTTTATTTTATTTTATTTTATATTACTTTTTATCATTTTATTATGTTTTATTTTGTATTTTGTATTTGCCAGTTATATTTTATATACTGTTATATTATTTTGTTATATTTTATTGTTTTTCCGATACTTCTTTATTCTTATGTTTCATTTTTCTATTGTTTTTAAGTTATATGCATCTCTGTAACTACTGTGTATACGGGGTTTTCCCTAAAACAACGAAATAAATAATCAATCAATCAATCTCGAATTCTCATTCTCATTGTCATTCTTACTTTTTTTTTTTTATTATTTTAACATCGCTCTTTTTATGCTCCCAAACCGGTGCTAATCAGCGACGGAGGTCATACGATGTCTTAGTAAAGAAAGCACTTGTTGAAAATACATTCGCCAGTGGTGCTTGTATCAATCGGCCGGGGCCGGGAATCGAACCTGGAACCTCCAGATTACGAGCCTGACGTCCTACCGACCAAGCCATCGCAGGCCTCTTATTCTTATTTTATAGTAAATCCATTTCATGACCTAGGTGGAGAAGGTAGCATTTCACGGCCTGATGACAAAAATATTATATTTCCTTGAAGTATGTAAAAATATGCGAATTAATACACGTGTAGTCCGTGTACCCGTGTAATTCACGCAAATACACCGTACACGGGTTTGTGTACGTCATTGTATAATACACGCGTGGTACGTGTACCCGTGTACACGTGAAATTGAGAGCTCTAATAGGTGCAACATAACTATAGGGATACAAACAAAAAAATGATCAAAATAAAGTCCTATAAGGCATAACAATTGAGTGGTGGCAAACCGGGTTCAATAAATAGAGACCTATATATATACATAATGAAGAAAAGAAGATTTTGCGCATGTGCAACTTATTGTGACAACGTTTGAGCAACGTTGAAAATACCTTTTAAAAATGTATTTCAAATAAAAAATTAAAAAATGTCCTGGGCAAGCGAAAAAATAAATTTTTAAAGGCACAAAATTTTAATTAATAAAAAAAGATAAAAAAAAATTTTCAACCCGCGCGAATTGAACCTGGGATCTTTTGATCCGGAGGCTTACTCTCTACCAACTGACCTATTTTGTTGTTCCTGTCATTAAATTAACTTTTGGTTATAAACTACTATCAAAATATGCTCCGAGATTAATAAACTAAAGTTAATTTAATGACAGGAACAACAAAATAGCTCAGTTGGTAGAGAGCAAGCCTTCGGTGCTGAAGATCCGAGGTTCAACTCCCGCGGATGGGAAATATGTTTTTTTATTTTTCTTTTATTAATTAATATTTTGGGCATTTAAAAATGTATTTTTTAGCTTGCCCAGGACATATTTTAAATTTTTATTTGAAATACATTTGTAAAAGGCATTTTCAACGTTGCTCAAACGTTGTTACAACGTTATTTCCACCTATCGCGGCAACTTACAAAAATCTTAGCGGACATATCCCACGTTGTAGCAACGTTGCTCCAACGTTTCAACAACTTTTATAACAACGTTGTAACGTTGTCAAAACAACGTTGCCACAATGTTGTGTGCTAGTAGGGAATGTTACATTACTGTTGTATTGTGTGATTAGAATTAAAATTTAATAACCGATTTTTATTAGTTGGTTTTCTATACCAGTTTGTAATAATACTTTTTTTTTTTTTGATAAATGTAAGGTCAAGAAAATTTATACAATTATTATTTTCTATTTCATATGTAAATTTGAGGTGTTCATTATAATTTAAAGATGTTGAGAACTATGTTTATATGACTTTTTTCTACGCATAAAATTGTGTCACCTACATATCTATAATAAAAAATTGGTTTGCAATTGTGTTTACTTTCTAATTCTGTTAAACAGTGGGTCTCAAGATCATCCATTACTAAATCCGCAAATAATGGTGATATAGGCAATCCCATTAGAGATCCGAATATTTGGTTGTAAATAACATTATTGAAACTAAAATAAACATTATTAAATAAAAATTCTATATTTTTGCGGATATTATGAAAAGGTATTTTACATTTATTTTGAATATGAATAAAACGTTTATCTAAACTATTGAGAACCTCATGACTTGGGATGTTTGTAAACAAAAAGAACTAACGTCTAATGATATCAAAACATAACCTGTTGGTATATATATATTTTCAAGCTTTGTTTTAAATCAAAACTATTATTTATTTATGATTTTGGGACTGGTATTGCTTGATTTGGATCGTTATAAATTACTTTTGCTAAATAGTGCGTAGGACTGTTTATATTGTCGAAATTATTATAGTCTGAGTGGGAAATTATCTTTGTGTATTTTTGGTAATCCATATGCTTTTGCTAATGTCGTATTAGTTTGGGTTTTTTTATTTTTTATTATTATTTAACGTCGCTCTTTTTATGCTCCCAAATCGGTGCTAATCAGCGACGGATTAGTTTGGGTTAATTCATTTTTATGGTATTCTTTTTTTAAAAATTTATTATCACTAAGGTCTTTTAGTATTGAATAAACATCTGACTGTAGTTCTTTTAACGGACTCTTTTTTATCATCATGTACGTATTATTATCTAATAATAAAACGTTTATTTTTTCTATATATTCAATTTTATTTAAACAAGCTGTTACCTTTGTCAGCATGTGTAAAAAATATGTTAGGGTTTTCTTTTAAAAAAGTTTTAGTTTTTCTCAGATTGTTTTTAAATTCTCGTTCATAATTTGTTGTGTGGAGACTTTTTTGTTACCGATTTTATGTTGTTTACATTGATATCCCTAGTTTCATTTTCAGTTTCTGTATTAGTTTAAAATATTAATTAATAATAATAAATTAATAATGATAAGTTAATAATAATTAATTCTGTAACACTATTCCATTAATTAATCACAATCTTGATACTATTATAAAATTGGACAAAGACAAAACATCAAAATGGGAGGAGACAGGGGTAGTTTACAAGTTATCTTGCATTATATGCCCGGCTTTTTATATTGGAGAAACATAACACTGCTTAAAAAATCGAATAAAAGAACATCAGAACAATAAAAATCCAGAAGCCGTTGGTACTGCACATATTTTAAATAACGTGAAACACAATTTTACCTGGGAAGATGCAAAAATCATTGATAAAGAATCTTGTTATGAAAAATACTCATTTAGAAAATGCTACATATCAATCATCATTATTCGTCAATATAGAAATGTTATGAATATAGTTTGTAAACACACACCTACTTTCACAAGTATTGTAAAATTTGATATAAATGTTTATAATTTTGTCCAATAAATTCAGCACCTGAAGAGGTCTGCAAACCTAGCAGACGAAACGTTGTGCACTTACATAAATAAATTGGATTTATTTATTATTGACCCTCAACAATCGATTATTTACTAACTCAAAAGTAGATTATTTATGAGGGTTATGTGGGTATTTGGAACTTATGTGGACAGTGGTTCATAACCCTTTTTAATAACCTCGGAGAGATAGTTTATTTTTAAAAACACAAAGCAAATCAATAATAAAAATAGTGTCCACATAAATACCTTTCTATACAATTATATATATATTATACGATGCTTTGCACAATCACATTGCGCGATAGACCGTTTTGAGCGCTGTTATTTTTTTATTTAAAGCTATTTATTTATTTACTTTTATAATAAAATTATAATATCAGGTTGGGTGCTATACGAGCACGTTGCGCGCATGCTAATGAGATTATATTTAAACTCTTTTTTAATAGTAAAAATGTCATTTGAGACATGGGTGCTGAGGCAAGTATAGTACCCATTTCATTTTATTATTTATCTTAAAAGCATAGGGTCGCGCATAAAGAATTTATATAGAATTGTGTTTATAATTTTTATGTGCAATTGATTTAAATAGGTCATAATTAATAATTTTATGTATGGGTACTAACTTCTTAGACCTGATTGGGCGCGGCTTGCTTTCGCTCGCTCTTATTGCGTCTTTCCCTACTCTTGCCAACTTCGCAGGGCTGGAGCTCACACACACGCTTTTTCCGTCTTCATCGGTATGGTACGGAAGGTATGGATAGGACAGCACGGAACTGTAAGGGACGGTACTGGATTGGTTTATGTATTGGGCACAGCCTTACACCATGATACATTGACGAGCCACTCAATTTCCAATACTATAAGTCCAACTGCCGACATTTATTCAAGTCCGAGGTAAGATGTGCACGAATTAGCCGGGACGAGCTATCAATTAAATTGTATTGCATCTCTGTGCCTGAAGTCAAAGTACAAGCTCAGAAACCTTTTTTTGTATATGTATTTTCTACACAAGTGAATTATTAGTTTAAAAAAAAACAAGTTTCACAAGATAATAGTTTGTTAATGATGGTAGGAACAATTGTTTTACAGTAATAGTCATTTTTAAACACTTATTGTCTAGATTTTTCTACATTCTTTAACATTTTTTTACCATGAATGCATTTATAAAATATAGTATGCAATACTTAACTGTCTTACTTATGTAGTAATCATAAAGAAGTTATACTTAACAATTATATTGCATTGACTTTTTTATATATATTTTATTATAGATATTTTATTTTGGACATCATCTGCATTAAAGATATTTTATCACTGATATTAAACTTCTAATTAATTATAAAGTTAATATGAGTGACGAAGATTTACCTTCTGGTTGGGAAAAGCGTTTAAGCCGCTCTACTGGTATATAGAATTTACATTCTAAGGAAAATAATTTTATTCCAATGAAATCAATATTTGTATGTTATTTATAGGACAACATTATTATTTAAATATATATACCAAAGAAAGTCAGTGGGATAGACCAGATAAGCCAGCAGATTCAGAATCTGGTGGTAGTGGAAAATCAGAAGGGCCTGATGAAGTACAATGTTCACATATACTTGTGAAACATACAGGGTCTCGTCGTCCTTCGTCTTGGAGAGAACAAACAATTACTAGACCTAAAACAGAAGCTCTAGAGTTAGTTAAGTGTAAGATATCATTCAAATTAATTATAGCAAACAACTAAATATTTTGCATTTTAAGTTAATTACACTTGTACACAAAATCAGCCAATTAAAAATTGAAATAACAGAAATGAATTTTATTGTGTTAAGGGGGCTCCATACTTAATTTTTATTGATTAATTAATAAAAGAAAAGAGAATAGAGGCCTTTGTTTATCGATAATCGAACTGTGTACTGAATTTCGGATGAAAATATTGGTATTTTAAAAAAAATCTTTCCACCTTGTTAAGGTTAAGTTCATATTTTTAGTAAGATTTCTGTAAAATGCAATAATATTTTAATTTCAAATTCAGCAAACAATTAAATTATTGCTAAGCGTAGGCATCTCTTCTCTTATTTTTTCATGTTTTATTTACAGATTTATTACCAATTATTGAGCTTGGTGGAAACGTAGGAAAGATAAAAGTTGATTTTGGCACCCTCTTAATTTACAAAACAACATAAATTTTATTAAAATTAGAATCTTTTAAATATAAAATAATTAAAGATTATATTATTTCAATTAGCATATAGAGAACAAATTGTTTCTGGAGAAGTAAGTTTTGGATCATTAGCTTCAAAATACAGTGACTGCAGTTCTGCTAAACGTAACGGTGATTTGGGTCCTTTTGGTCGTGGAGTAATGCAAAAGCCATTTGAAGATGCTGCATTTGCCCTCAAAGTGGGTGAAATTTCACAACCTATTGATACTGACAGTGGAATACATATTATACACCGGACTGCATAAATTATAAAATTATTTTATATTCACATGAATATTCAACTTAAAGTAATTAATTATATAATGATTTATTACATTAACTATATGCAACTAATGAAAGTTAAAATGAATTTAACTTTGTTCATATAACCTTCCAAACTTATTCATTTATTATTTGTATGTGTGTGTGTGTGCATGTGTGTAAATAATAAACATGTCAATCTTAATAATTTCAATAAATTTGTGATACTACATATATATATATATATATATATATATATATATATATATGGGTGGTTCTCTGTGACATCGAAGATGAAAAGAATAAATGTTGCTATAACTGTGGGAATATGTTTTAGAGGTATCCAGTAGTTCTCCTGAATTTTTTTAGATTTTTTCTGGGCCATTATTTTAAGTTACAGAGAGTCAAAGTTGACATTTTAGCACTTTTTTGCATTATATGCCCATTTTCATGAATTTTTAGTAATCCTTCAGATTAGTATTATAATTCTTGTAAGGAATGTAAAACTAAAAATTCAGCATTATAAATGTTTAAAAATTATTTTTTACATTTGTATAATAATATTTGTATTTTTAGCAGCTTACGAGGGATTAGATGGATACTGAAACAAGTGGAGATACTTTTCTACCACTCCAAGGTAAGTGCATAAATTATTTTGCAATGATCATGCTAATAGATTAATCGTTATAAGGTAACAAATATACATTTCTATTAATATTTCGGGCACTTTTCCCGGATATTTTGACCATAAGTGATCTTAATGATTTAGACCCACTCTAGAAATTTTTAGGCAGTTTCTGACTATAAAAAGACATCTTTTAGACAGTATTAGGTTACCAGAGTCCGGAGCAGAATTGCTGATTTTCACTATTTAAGGTTTAAATGGCTTACAAGAGTCTGACAGCATACATTTATGTCTTTAAAAGTATTTTTAATGGAAAGTTTGGAAAATTTCACAGAAAAAGTCATAGTTATGTTTTTAGTGAAAAATGCATCCCCTGGGAGCTAAAAATTCATGAAAATGGGCATATAATGCAAAAAAGTGCTAAAATGTCAACTTTGACTCTCTGTAACTTAAAATAATGGCCCAGAAAAAATCTAAAAAAATTCAGGAGAACTACTGGATACCTCTAAAACATATTCCCACAGTTATAGCAACATTTATTTTTTTCATCTTCGATGTCACAGAGAACCACCTATATATATATATATATATATATATATTTGTAATATTGAAACTATTCTGGTTAATAATGATTGTTCTCTTTATATTCTCAAATTTTTTTTGAAAATCAAATTTCATAATTAGAATTAAATTCATACAATATGGAAAAACAATATCTGCTTTTTGGCATTATTTTGTTTAAAAACTCAATAGGTATTTTGAAATAGAAAAATATATTTCAGCTTGATTTCAAAATATAATTTAAAGTTCTTAATTATAATTCATAGGCATTGTTTAATCCATTTATTATAATTTTTAAACAGAAACTTAAATTTTAAAGAAAATTATAACAACAAATTTTTAATAAACTTTAAATGTTACTGTCAGAGAGATATAAGTTAACTTTTACATTTATTAATTATAGGTATAAAAATGTAATTAGGATTTACTTTTATATCTGTAGTGATATTCAAATATCTGGTACCTTAATGTTTAGAATTTCTATAGTGAAGGTTATAGTTTATTTACTGTATACTTATATATGTTGTACATAAGAACTTTTTCCTAAAGTACAAGTTTTGCAAATAAGAGATTATAATGGTTATATATTATTTATTTTGAATATGTACACTCTACCCACTAAACTACAAATGATGGCAACTTTTAAAAATATTTTAATTTCAAAATTGGTTTGCCAACTTAAAAAATTTAAAGAATGACATTTTTTTAAAAACAAACTTGCATATTTTTAAGTTTTAAACAGGTGTAACTTTCTTTTTTAATATCTAATATTTGAAATATAAATATATAATTAATAAATTATATATAATTAACTAGTCGATTGCTATCTGATTTAAGTAATAATTATGCATGCAATTAAATCAGAAATTATCGTTATAATTAACAAACTTGTTTTATGAACTTAAATACGATTTTATATGTAGATTAAGGTGCTTCGGCATCCTTAAACCTTGTTCCTATTGGTCAAATAGTAACTCGTAGCGTGCTTAAAAATATGTTAGTATTATATATATTATTAATCGAATTTCACAAAGAAAAAAATACCAGATGATAGATTTTAAATAGCTCCCCCAATAGACATTGGGAATTGCGGTATTTTCATTAACTGGTTTTTCCGGGAATTCCGGGAAGTTTTAAGGTGTTCTTGGTTATTTGCACTAATTACGGGATTTTTTGGAATTCCCAGATATTTTTATTAATAACTGAATTTTTCGGATATTCCAAGAATTTTTCATGTACTTCGCTTGATATTTTCGACGGGTTGGCGAGCGTAGTGAGCAGTGAATTCCCCCTAGTATACTGTAGTATGTGATTTAGCACGTTATTTTTCACATGGCAAATAGCATGATTATTGCGAACCAATTTGGCATACAATTTATTTTTTTGATAATTTATTATCAATTCTTATATAATTTATTATAATGAATGTGCTCAGCTAAATTTTAACCTTTCGATCTAATAGGTTTTTTATATTTTATATTTCAAAAAATATCTTATGTAAATAATGAAGAAATGTCGTGAAATTATGGATAAAAATAAAAAAAAAAATTATAGGCATTTTTCGGTTTTACTTTTTTGAGCACATATCAGCGTACAAACCGTGGTTAACGCTGCTTAACACATACAGCTCGAAATAATACAAAAAAATATTGCATGTAATATTTCTAATAAAATAATACAGAAATATTTAATAAATATTACAAATAAGATTACATAAAACAATATTAATTAACTGGATAAATTATTGTTCTTTATCCTTATAATACAAAAGCTTTTCTCTAAACATTTCTATAAAACAGATGTGTGAGGTATTTGGGAAGTGCAATATTCATTTGGTTATTTTATGAAATTTTGCACGTATACAATGATTTTTATTCCAACGCTAAAGGATATTAATGTTTGATATAGTCATATTGAGTTAAATAATTTAGAAAAAAAATGTCAATTTAGTTGTAAGTTATCATTCTCTATCCTTGTAGTTATTGGACCACTTATTTAACATTTCTATATAAAACTAATGTGGCAGTTCTTTGACTAGTGTGAAATTCATTTGAAAGCTTTATGAAATTAAACAACTCTGAGTGATATGACTGCTTGATAATCACATTGAAATAAATAATTTGGAAAAAACAGTTAAGTGGATAAATGATTGTTCTCCATCGATATTATACAAAAACTTTAATATTTCTATAAAATAAATGTGTGATCTTTGGCAAGTGTAATATTCATTTGGACATTTTATGAACTTCTGCATCTATTGGATGATTTTATTCCAGTGTCGAAGAAAAAGATGCCCGATTGATAAACAAAATTTGTGATTAACTGATTCACTGGTATTGTATCATATTATGTACAAATTATTTTCGTCCCAATACTGGTAATGTATCATATATATGTACAAATTAGATTTTTGTCTGATTTTGACAGCGGTTTGAATCCAAACTTTGTATAATAGAGTTTTTGGGTATGCTGAATCAGATTCTGAGGTCAGATTTGGAAAAATCAAAATGGCTGATTCAGAATGGCTACCCCTAAAGGTGCGTCTGTGAAATAATGGATATATTGTAAAAATGTAAGGGTGTAGAAAAAATGGTCTACCAGTATTGGGACGAAAGCTAGAAAAAGCCGTACCAGTGAATCGGTTAAACAAAATCATAAAAGATTTAATTTCCAATAAAAAATTGGACAGTTACAAATTAGAATCGAGAGGTCTAATTAAAACAAATAAATTAGGTTAAAAATACGTCTTATCAAACGAAATAGCTCTCAAAATAATCCATGCAACTCATGAATTATATGGACACATTGGTTCTTTATTAAAACGCTATAAGATGATCAGCGAGGACTTTAACTACCCTAAACTGAAATGTATTAGTATCAAATTTATAAATACGTGCGATTCCTGTTAACGGGGTGCCATAGTCAATATTTATCCTCCCTACCTTATCGGCATACGTGATTATTAGTAATAAATTTGTAAATGAAATAGTATGTGAAAAAATAAGAGAAGAGGCGCCTTCGTTTATTAATAATCTAACTCTGTGCTGAAGTGTTAGTCTGAAACTGAGGTCTGGTTTCAGATAACAACCAGGTAAAAAATTCCAATCTGAAATTAACCGTGAAATACGGATATCGCGTCGAGCACTTGTCAATTAAAATATACGGGCTCTTAGGATCATGGATGGAATCGTACGTGGGACAAATTCAATTAAACAAACACCAAATTGAATTTAAATAATAAATAGAATTTATTAAAATTAAAAGGTGAAAAAAACAATAAACACAAATGTAATTAACTGCTGCCGAGGTTACGCTTAAAAATTTAAGTCGGTAAACGGCCGACTTTTAGAGAGAGGGGAAAAATATCGTGAACTAAATATACAGTCAACGGGATCGGTATAGCGTGATAATATAACTAAATATCGTTAAGCGACTAAAACACGATCCCGTGAAGCGATACCACTTACTTTATTAGCTTCTGTAATCATTATTAAATAACGATCAGCCGATCGGTCGCTCTCTCTCTCTCGTTCTCGTTAAAGTGTAAGCCGAGTGGCCCTGGCGTCTGTACATCGAGATTGCGATAAAACAAGCACAGGCGATACTAAAGCACGGGAGGTAAGAAATAACACCTGTCGTATGTCAAGGCGGCTATTTCTTCACATATTTCTTCACATGTCTCCTATTCGGGTGCGCGCGAAGAAGATTTCGCCCGCGTAGCCACGACGAACCGAGCAGAGCCGAATCTTGCCGGCACGAGCCGATGCGAACATTAAGATACTGTTCGCTCGTGTTGCTCGAATTCGTCAAATGGTAATGTAAACAATAACTTACCATTACAGCTAAAATTAGTACGCAATTATTTTGATTTGAATATAATTTTAAATTTCGGGGTTTATGACGCCCATGACAGAGAAGGAAGATACGTACTTTAGTACGATAAAAAGAGACAGAAAAGATTATGGAGCCCCGGCTCCATAAACCTGCCATATTAACAATGAGTGGGAAAGGGATAGGGTTATTGGAATTTAACCTACACCAAATGTATATATATATATATATATATATACAGGGTGGTCCAGAAACATACGTAACATATATATATCTCTCTATAATATATAAATATTTCGAAATTCAGAATTCAACATATATATATGTTTTATATATATATATATATATGTCATATATATGTTATATATATATATGTTATATATATACATGTTATATATATATGTTATATATATATGTTATATATATATGTTATATATATATATATACTCTGGCTCAGGAAATTAATTCAAGTATAACCACCTAGGAATTTTTAAATTTTAAATTAAATGTTAAATTTAAAAAAATATTAATTAGGTAAGGCGTAATTAATTTTTGAAATCAGCCAAACAGAGGCCGGATTAGAGAAGAAAGTTGTAGGACGTTGCCGCGCGAGACTAATGCAACAGGTGCACGAACGAAGCGACCGAGGCGCCTGAACATAGCTAATGCGTATAGCAGATCTCAATCTGATTAGCAAATACTACGTGCGCACACGTATATTTGTGAATCAGATACTCCGAATATCATCCGTTTTTCGGTATTTCCGAAACCAAGATAACTAGAGTTCCACGTACGCACACGAAAATCCTCGTTATGCACTCGATCTGATTAGCAAATACCGCGTGCGCACACGTGTATTTGTGAATCAGGTACTCCGAATACCATCCGTATTTTCGTATTTCCGAAACCAAACTAACTAGTGCTCTATGTGCGCACACGTATATCCTCGTTATGAATCCGACCTGATTAGTAAATATTACGGGCGCACACGTGTATTTGTTCATCAGATAGTCCGAATAGCAACCGTCATTCCGTAGTTCCGAAACCAAGATGACTAGAGTTCTACGTTCGTACACGTGAACCCTTGTTATGCTCTCGCTCTGATTAGCAAATACCACGTGCGCACACGTGTATTTGTGAATCAGATAGTCCGAATACCATCCGTTTTTCCGTATTTCCAAAATCAAAGTAACTAGTGCTCTACGTGCGCACACGTATATCCTCGTTATGAATCCGACCTGATTAGTAAATATTACGTGCGCACACGTGTATTTGTTCATCAGATATTCCGAATATCATCCGTATTTCCGTATTTCCGAAACCAAAGTTACTAGTGTTGTACGTGCGCGCACGTGAACCCTCGTTCCGAATCCGATCCGATTAGTAAATATTACGTGCGCACACGTGTATTTGTGAATCAGGTACTTCGAATATCATCCGTTTTTCGGTATTTCCGAAACCAAGATGACTAGAGTTCTACGTGCGCACACGTGAACCGTCGTTATGCAATCGATGTGATTAGCAAATGCTACGTGCGCACACGTGTATTTGCGAATCTGATACTCCAAATACCATCCGTTTTTCCGTGTTTCCGAAATCAAAGTAACTAATGTTCTACGTGCGCACACGTATATCCTCGTTATGAATCCGACCTGATTAGTAAATATTACGTACGCACACGTGTAGTTGTGAATCAGATACTCCGAATACCATCCACATTCCGTATTCCGTACTCCGTAACTTGAAACCGATAGGAGCGGAAATCCAATTTAACTTCGAGGAACCGAGTGCATTCCGAGTAAACCGGAGCGTAGAATATTTAGATTGTAAATTCGAGTACATATATCTATTATAAGTAAATCTCCCGTTTTGTGTTAGTTTTAGTTTCAAAATAACGAGGATGCGGAGAATATTATTTTAGATTAAGGGCTAAAATACATGAAAATTAGTGATTTTATGAGGTTTATGAGACATAACTTTCACCAGCGGTCTTGGCCAAAAATTTAACCACCGCCATTCAATAGCTCTTGTAAAATGTGATTTTTTGAGCGTTGTTAGATCAAAATCGATTGTGGCGTGGTCGCCTTTTTTTGATATTCAATATTTCCAGGTTTTCTATTTCTTCGAATTTTTAAAATTAAGAATTGTAACCCAGGTAGATAAGTTCTAAAGATTATTTTGAACAAAAGCTGTTTGCAATGTTTTTCAAAAAAAATCAATAGATTTTGAGATAAATGGCTTTGAAAATAACAATTTTTCTAAAAGATTGAAAATTTTCCATTTTTTATGGTGGAATAACTCTTTGGCAAATTATTTTTAACACCTAACATTTTCTTTCTATCTTATGGAAGATATTTCCAGCCTGTTTTGAAATTTGGGAGCGATTTAAAATTTTCATTGTACCACTTGACCTACCCTTTTTTTTGTTTTGGAAAAATTCATCTCATCTGATGAACTATTTTTTAATATCCGGATCGGAACAAATACTTGATTACTTGTAATCGATATTTTATTTATTTATTTTTTTTTTATTATTTTAACGTCGCTCTTTTTATGCTCCGAAACCGGTGCTAATCAGCGACGGAGGTCATACGATGTCTTGGTGAAGAAAGCACTTGTTGAAAATACATTCGCCAGTGGTGCTTGTATCAATCGGCCGGGGCCGGGAATCGAACCTGGGACCTCCAGATTACGAGCCTGACGTCCTACCGACTGAGCTATCGCAGGCCTCTTATTCTTATTTTATAGTAAATTTATTTCATGACCTAGGTGGAGAAGGTAGCATTTCACGGCCTGATGACAAAAATATTATATTTCCTTGAAGTATGTAAAAAAAAAGCGAATTAATTCACGTGTAGTCCGTGTACACGTGAAATCGAGAGCTCTAATAGGTGCAACATAACTATAGGGACACAAACAAAAAAATGATCAAAATAAAGTCCTATAAGGCATAACAATTGAGTGGTGGCAAACCGGGTCCTATAAATAGAGACCTATATCCATACATAATGAAGAAAAGAAGAAGATTTTGCGCATGTGCAACTTTACTTAATACGATTGCAGCGATCCACAAAATGGCGGAATTTGAAACTACAAGTGAGTTCAGTACAGACGTACCCCCACCACCCAAGTTGCGCGACCTGTGTGTATGAACGTAGTCGACTTCCGTAGCCTTAGGGCCTGGAAGAGAGCGGGGTTAAAACGCCCGAGGTTTACACTCTTGGAGATATTTATGTTTTACTTTATGTAAGACCTGGCGTCCCCACAATTCATCCAAAAAGCGAAGACTAAGTGGTGTGAGGAATAACCTGAATAACGACAAACATTCTATGTACAGACATACTAATTTATTAGCTTATTGAGTCTTAATGTACAATATACTTGGCTAAAGTCCGACTTGCCCGGCAGGTAGCTCGAGACTCTCTAACTCGATTCTCGTTTGCGGTGATTTGTCGGTATCTAGGAAGTTATAAAATTTAGTTCCAAAATAACGAGGATCCGGAGAATATTATTTTAGATTAAGGGTTAAAATACATGAAAATTAGCGATTTTATGAAGTTTATGAGGCATAACTTTCACCAGCGGAAATGCCCTAAAATACATGAAGATTAGTGATTTTATGAGGTTTATGAGGCATAACTTTCACCAGTGGTCTTAGCCAATGATTTAACCACCGCCATTCAAAAGCTCTTGTAACCCAGGTAGATAAGTTCTAAAGATTATTTTAAACAAAAGTTGTTTGTAATGTTTTTTCAAAGAAATCAATAGATTTTGAGATAAATGGCTTTGAAAAAAACAATTTTTCTAAACAATTTAAAAATTTCCATTTTTCATCGTGGAATAACTCTTAGGCAAATTATTTTTAACACCTAATATTTTCTTTCTATCTTCTGGAAGATATTTCCAGCCTGTTTTCAAATTTTGGAGCGTTTTAAAAGTTTCAGTGTACCACTTGACCTAACCTTTTTTTTTGTTTTGGAAAAATTCATCTCACCTGATGAACTATTTTTTAATATCCTGAAACGGAACAAACACTTGATTACTTTTAATTGATATTTTATTTATTTTGTCAATATTTAAGAGATCAAACCATTGTTAAGCCTGCAAAAATATTTAAAAAATTATTTTATTAGTAGATGAATAAAATATTTAATAATCTTGATGTTTAGAAACATAAAAGTACTTTAAAGAATCAGTAATTTCTGTTTAGACTTCAAAATATTAATTTTTATCTGAGTTTTATGTAGCTCACTTTATAGTTATTTTTTGCATTGACGCACTCCAACGCAATGAATTTTCATCAGACTGTGGTCTAATTAGGCTCATTCGAAAGATAATTAAACTAATTCTGGTGCAAACGGATAAGAATATTCAAAAACTCAATATAAAAGTTGGCTTTAAACGTATTTCAAAAATTTGTAAATTTTCATAAAGTTGAAATATTTTTAAAGCCAACATTTCTTGATATTGACTTTTTTAATGTTTAGTTCCATTCGCAGCAGAACTGATTTAATTATCTTTCAAATAAGCCAAATTAGACCTCAATCCAATTAACATTCATTGAGATGAAATGTGATAATGGCAGGAAAGTGTTCCTTTAAGATTTTTGTATTTAATAATTACACATTCAAAGTTGAAACATTTGATTAGAAGCACTTTAATTGTGTTAATCTTTCCTTAATTATGTAGCACTTTATAAACACTTCTTTTGTATCTGAAACATATAATTTTACTATATCAATTGAATGCAATACAGATAATTCTTTCATGAAGCGATAAAAATACTGCTAAATGATGATTTATACAAGTATGCAATTTATTTACTTACATAAATTCTTATGTGATGTGTACTATTTATAACTTTAAATTTTATTATATTCAGATATTCAGTTGAAAATCCATCTTTATAACTTTTATTACATCTTATTATATCTTTTATTATATGTATTATATTTTATTATATCTTGATAACTTTTAAAATGATCACTAAAATTTTAGAATTTATGAAGAAAAGTAAAGCAAGAGAGTAATTGTGATGTTTAGGAGCAAGATCTGAAGTCTTGAAGATTCTCAAACTTCATTGTAAATATGTTTGTAGATGCTGTAAAGGTAAGCTACATACTCTTAAGCGTATGAAGCTATACCTTATAACAAGCGCGAGTGACGATTGGAAAAGCTCGTAGGTGATCGGGAAAGCCCGTGCGCAAGCCGCGTAAGGACTAATAATGGTTCGACGCGCAAGCTTGCTGAGGAGAGTATGTAGAGTTTATGCGAGTCATCGTACATAGACACGTCGCCGGTAATGCCTTCCTTGCTAATTCGTGGCAAGAGAAAAAGAATCGTTATCGCGGATTCTTGCTCGGGTTATGGGTTTCGCGCCGTGAAGAGCGAGTGATTTTGTGGAGTGAGTGTGCTGGTGTCGAGCGCACAGCTCCAGCGACTCCCAGGAACCTGCGAGGACGGCGAAGTTGCTGCGCGCGAGAGCCCGACGGAGAGAGGGGAAACAGGCGAAGTCAAATGCATCGACGGAGAGAATTAAGGTATGTGGTGCACCACTCACGAGCCGCCAAAGCCGTAAAGTCTCTCGCTTTACGGCTATATATTTAAGTTAGGGATCGGCGGATTTCGCCCGCGCGCGACGGTGAGGAAGCTAACGGGCGACCGCGTACGCGCGCTAGAGGGAGAGAAAGTGCGAGTAACCCTAGTGGTTACATCTCGTTGCGAGACCTCACGCGGCCTATATACGGCCTTCGTAATCTCTTAGTTCTTTTCTTTATTCTTTGTTAAACAAAATTCATATTTCTGTATAATAAATAAAATTCATATATAATCAATATCCGAGTACAAATTTAATTATTGATTACCGGCGTACGTTATTCCCGTTATCCCGAATACCACCTTCTTCGTTTCAGGAGCGGCCGAGGTAAACCTACCGCGAATTTATCCCTTCTATTCGCGGTCCTTTTCAGCTCACGACGCTTTAGCTGTACGAAGACGCGAGATCGGCAAGTGATCTCGCGGTTGTTAACGGACATCGCAACGGTAGGTCGTGCGCGGGGTTCACTAATTTGAATCCGCCGCGCACTCTCGGGGCACCGTCTAGGGAGTAAAACTAGGTAGTGCCGTAGCAACCGATCCCTTTATCTCTACCTACGCGAGAGATTATACTCTGTTACAATGCATAGAATTAAAAATAATATTTTAAGAGCTTTGTACATAATTGTATTTTACGTTGGAAAGGTGTCTGATTCCCGTAATAAAACTTTTTACAAATTTCTGGAAATTACCAATAACTTTTTCTGCATTGGTAACTAAATTAATATGGTCGTTATCTTTTGTTAAATTTTTATTTATGGGAATGAATATTTTCGAGGAGTTAATGTGATTTTGAAGATTTCTGGTACTTAGATCTTCCGCTAAAAGATAATGCTTTATTTAATTTATTTTTGACATCAATTCTTGAGCTTGAAGCTCGGGTATAACAATTCATTAAACGATTAATTTATCACCTGCCGCGACTAAAAACATGAATTAATTTATGAAAAATGATAATGTAAACTGAAATAAATTTTATATTATAAATAGAAATATCACGACATTTATAATAAATAATTAAAATGTTACCGATATTTTTGTTCGTCCTCCCCCCGAAAAGCGCTTAGTGTCTGGTGTCGTAACCATAAGTGTCTGGGTCCCGACGGTATGTGTTTAATGACCCTCCAGTAAGTGTTTGGTGCCCCAACTGTAAATGTCTGGTGTCTGAAATGTCTGGTATCGCGACTACAAGTGTCTGGTGTCCCCGCTTCTAAATGTCCGGTGTCCCTGCCGTATGTGTCCGGTATCCCAGCCGTATGTGTCCGGTGTCCCGGCCGTATGTGTCTGGTGTCCTCGCTATAAATGTCCGGTGTCCCCGCGAGAAATGTCTGGTATCTCGACTACAAATGTCTGGTGACCCGCTGTTATGTGTCTGGTGTTCTTACACTGACCACCTGGAAATCTGCTGGAAGTAACAATTTTTTTTTAACGTGACGTGCGATCCAATAGATGATGCCCCGATGACCTGGATGTCACCCTGTTGACCTTGACGTCATCTGCTGGAAGTAACAATTTTTTTTAACGTAATGTGCGATCCCGTAGATGATGCCCCGATGACCTGGAGGTCACGCCGACGACCTGGACATCCTCTACAGATAACTCCACCACTTTCGGGATTGCCTGGATGTTACGGGATTTTCTGTGGTATTCCGGGATAAATCCACCAATTTCGGCATTTCCTAGATGTTTCGGGATTTTCTGTTTTATTTCCGGATCTATTAACTAATTCAGAGATTTCCTGGACGCGTTTCGGGATTTTCTGTGGTATTCCGGGATAAATTCACCAATTTCGGGATTTCCCGGATGTTTCGGAATTTCTGTTGTATTTCGGGATAAATTCACTAATTTCGGGATTTTCTGGTTGTTTCAAGATTTTTATGGTATTTCGGGATTTTCTGTGGTATTTCGGGATAAATTCACTAATTGGAGGATTTCCGGGATGTTTCGGGAGTTGCAGACGTATTCCGGGATAACTCCACCAATTTCGGGATTTTCTGGTTGTTTCAAGATTTTTATGGTATTTCGGGATTCTGTGTGGTATTTCGGGATAAATTCACTAATTGGGGGATTTCCAGGATGTTTCGGGATAACTTTACTAATTACGGGATTTCTTCGATATTTCGGAAATTTTTTATGTAATCCGGGAGAACTTCACCAATTTCGAGATTTTCTTAATATTCCAGTAATTTTTGAGGAATGCCGGGATATCTTCACAATTTTCTGATTTCCTGGATATATCGGGATAACTTCATTTATTACGGGATTTCCTCGATATTTCGGGAATTTCTGAGGTATGCCGGGATAACTTTTGCAAATATAATACACTGTTATTTTTATTTTATTGACAAAAAAATTGTTTGTAACTGAATACTAGTTCAATTAATTACACATTATATTATATTTTACATTTTTATTCAATTAAATTGTAAAATTATAAATTTAAAAAAATATAAAAGATAAGTATATATTTAGTGTAATTTCGACCGAGGGAGCGTTAGCGACCGAGGAATTGTTGAATGGCTAAAATTGTTAAATATTTTTACATGTTTATTGTGGTATGTAATAAAAATTCTTTTAGTAAATCTGCATCTTTTAAAATATAATTTTTACGATTTCTACAATATCTTGAAATCTAAAATTGATTAAAATTTAGTTAAGTACATTGCATTATCGCGAGAGAATGAAATTTTACATAAATTTGTTCTGAGATATTTTTTTGTTAAATCAAAACTGACTTGCTCAAAAACAATTAAATGTTTGAAAACGCACGGAACAGGTGGGGTTCAGCCATAGTTTCGGCGGAGCTCGGGTTTTCTCCACCGCTTTATCCCCTCTCCTTATCACCTCGCCGGGTTATTTGCTTTGTACACTTTTTTGTGCACCCTACTCATTACCAGTATTTATTATTTATTATACAAGTTAATTCAGACTCATTATTTTTTTACTTATTAAAATGAACAACATAAATTTTACTCAAAAATCTTTTTCAATAAAATATATTTCTTTACATGAAATTAACATTTCTACTGGGCTATTTATATTTTATTTATACATACATTTTAATCATTAATATATATTTTAAAAAAAAATAAGCACATTTGAATACCGGGATTGCACAAAACATTATCTATGCTCAAACTTTTCATAAAAATTTTAACTTTATTGTACGTCAATTAAAATTTCATTAATTTAATGAATCAAGCTAAAAAATTTGCAGTATTAATTGATAGATTTAAGCATATAAAATAGTATACATAGAACTCATTTCTCAAAAATTTGAGTAAATGTTAAATATCCATTAAATATTCTTATATCACTTGTTTAATAAAACTGTTCATTTTACTAGTTCATCGTAATTAAAAATGAAATCCAATAATTTTAATAATTTTAATGTTTGATATTAGGAGATTGTGTTTCAAACACTTGCTATAAATTATAATTAAGTACTTTTTAACGCAAGTATTTATTTATTATTTTAAACTATTAAATGTGATTAAAATCGGACACTAATACTTAGTAATAATAATAACATTAGTTTAACTACTTAAACAAAATACAAAGTTTCAAGTTCATATATTAATTCGATTTTTTAGCAGCCACGAGATAAATGTGAAAGTTTATAATTACACTAAAATAGCTATTTTATTCCTATAAGTGTAACGTTTACGCAGTCAGACGCGGTTATGTGGAAGGGCCTATAGATTGGTGCATTATGAAGTTTTAAATACCACATCCAAAGCTTGCGTAAATTTTACTAGATGTACAAAAAAGCATGCAATTTTTAACCTCTAGACTGCCGGCATTTTTGCCTTATAAATTGATATTTTTGATGTGCAAAATTTATACATAAAAACACCTCACATCTCTAGAGTAGTTGTCAAGGTCACAGGTGGCTCATCCAGTCCGGCAGTCTAAAGGTTAAAAACATTTTTCACAAATATAAAAGTTTTTATATGAAAGTCATGAATTTGACGATGTATATTACACAGGCAAACTTTCTACTATCTAATTTTAATCTATGGTCATACTTATTAAAACTTTACAATTTACTGTACTTACTATTTTTATAATTTCATCTATTTTACGTGTGGGGATACAAATAATTATATCATCTGCATATTTCTAATAAAATAACGGTTTTACAATTTTAATTATTAAACATAACACTTGCTATAAATTATAATTAAGTACTTTTTAACGCAAGTATTTATTTATTATTTTAAACTATTAAATGTGATTAAAATCGGACACTAATACTTAGTAATAATAATAACATTAGTTTAACTACTTAAACAAAATACAAAGTTTCAAGTTCATATATTAATTCGATTTTTTAGCAGCCACGAGATAAATGTGAAAGTTTATAATTACACTAAAATAGCTATTTTATTCCTATAAGTGTAACGTTTACGCAGTCAGACGCGGTTATGTGGAAGGGCCTATAGATTGGTGCATTATGAAGTTTTAAATACCACATCCAAAGCTTGCGTAAATTTTACTAGATGTACAAAAAAGCATGCAATTTTTAACCTCTAGACTGCCGGCATTTTTGCCTTATAAATTGATATTTTTGATGTGCAAAATTTATACATAAAAACACCTCACATCTCTAGAGTAGTTGTCAAGGTCACAGGTGGCTCATCCAGTCCGGCAGTCTAAAGGTTAAAAACATTTTTTCACAAATATAAAAGTTTTTATATGAAAGTCATGAATTTGACGATGTATATTACACAGGCAGAACTTTCTACTATCTAATTTTAATCTATGGTCATACTTATTAAAACTTTTACAATTTACTGTACTTACTATTTTTATAATTTCATCTATTTTACGTGTGGGGATACAAATAATTATATCATCTGCATATTTCTAATAAAATAACGGTTTACAATTTAATTATCTTAAACATTCAGTTTCAAGGTCTTCCATTACTATGTCTGCAAATAACCGGGCAGTTGAAAACCTCATTGAAGAACCATATGTTTATTTATAATATTTATTACTAAATCAAAAATAGATACGATTTATAAGAAAATCACAAGCATTAATTATTTCTTTTATCAGTACTGTTGAGTTAAGTTTAATATGGTTGCATCTTTTCTCAATGTTTTTTTTTCTTAATATGCCGCCTATGTTTGCAAATAGAGATTGAATCTCCAAGCTTATAAGCGAAAATCCGTCTTTTATATTTGTATTATTAATTTTGCAACGAACGATAAAGTGTTGTAAAAGAAACGACACTATCTCTCGTTGCGAAAGTAGAGTTATGGAATGGGTACCCTAAGGGTCGTCGCACTTAACGCATTATAGCGATATCGTTTGCAATCGCCAGGGGGCGTTTGCAACAGATAGTACGCGCATACGCAAACACAAAGGGCGCACGTATCAACCTTACGCATGCGCAGTAGCCGAATACCGGCTATAAAAGGCCGAATCCAATTCTGATTGAGGCAGTTCTCTGATCGACTCGAACTCGACAGGGTTAATCACCTAGAGGACAAAGTTGGAAGGTACTCTGGATTATATACATGCGTACACGTTATAATTCGGATGCTTGAGAACGCCTTAGAGCTAACTGCGATACCGATCCCGTGTCTACTCCCTTTTTCCGTATTTCCGAAAACGAATTCGGTCTGATTAACAAATATTCCGTGCGCACATGTGTTTTTGCGAATCAAATATTCCGAATACCATCCACATTCCGTATTCCATACTCCGTAACCTGAAACCGATAGGAGCGGAAATCCCGTTTAACTTTGAGCAACCGCGAGCATACCGAGTAAACCGGAGCGTAGAAAATCTAGATTGTAAATTCGAGTACATATATCTATTGTAAGTAACTCTTCCGTTTTGTGTTTGTTTTAGATTCAAAATAACGAGGATCCGGAAATTATTATTTTAAATTAAGGGTTACTTCGTAAATTAGTATAAGCTTAAAATATATTATGTTAATTATTTTGAATAACTTCTTTAATTATTTAAAGACCTTTCCTTATCGAAATCCTGGCACCGAACTGAACCTTCCCGAGCAGAAGGAAAGGCGGACCGTTACAACTTTATATAACTGGTTTAATAAAAATTCTGTTGGAGAACTTACAGTTGAAACTACTAATCTCAAAAGTCTATTTTCTTTATGTATTTTTGGTAATCCTAGGACAGAATACGTAAGCCTATGCTAATTTAAAGTTAGACATGTCCTCGGCTAAACCGATAAATTATATTATTATATAATTATTAAGTGATTTTTTGTCGTCCATGCAGTGTATTTAGGAGTAGTTTAGGTTTTCCTCGATATTGATGAACAACGATATTGTTCATCAATATCGAGGAAAACCTAAACTACTCCTATATATTATTATATATATTGCGACGAGACGTCGTTGCAATGAAATAAATAATACTTAATGTATTATATTATTTCGTATGTATATAGAATATTGTAACTTAAAATCTCGCACGTTGTTATTGTTTCGTGCGTTGCCTCTTCAAGGCAACGAAACACGCGTGTTTATGTCGACGACCGAGGATGTGTGCGAGCATCCGTATATACGATTGTTATTGTGTGTGTGTTAGATACTTTTCGGGAATGCGACAATTCCCGAAAAGCTCAGTACGCTGCCGGTCTTGACCGCGACAGCATTATCCCTTACACATCGACACGTTAGTTTCGCGCGCCACGGGAAGTACCGGACCGGTTCGTCCGTATCCGGGAAGCCGTACGCGAGTGATCGTGAGTTCGTGTGAGTGCAGTGCGAAGGACCATATACCTCGGGTTGAGTGTTCTCGAGGTAGGCGAATCGCCGCGACATCAGGCCGCACCTGCAGGCTACCGTCGAGGACGACGGGAAACCGGGCCGACTCCACCGGCCAGCAGACGTCGGGGCGCCGACGTACACCAGGGCCAATGGACCAGCCAGCCCGGTAAGTACCCGGCATCGGTCGGTATTCTATTAGAGTGTGTTGTGTGCGTGTGCATGAATGTTTGTTCGGTAGCACACCGGTGCTACCGAAACCGATTGGGTATTGCGCGGGGCGAGCACGGGGGCAGCCCCTGCTTGCCGCGTATATACCACGCGACCGGGAGAACGCCCCGTTAATTATTGTCGGGCACCTCCGTGTAATTAATCAATTAAATAAATAATCATTTATTTTATTTTAATATATCGGTCGCGTTAATAATTTTAATTGTACTTTAACCCGCAAATAACCTTCCGATTCCCGATTTTCCCGCCACGTGTGACGGTATAGAGGAGATCGTCCTTTCTCCGCTACCGTGTCCCGGCGGGTTAATTTATTAACCCACGACGACGATAAAGACGCGTTCTTCGGGGCCGTCGTCCCTGTTTAAATTAATAAATTACTTGTAACTATGGTATTAGGACGAAATACCACGTTACAAATGGCGACCGTGACAGGACGGTAATTGTACCGCCTGCGTGTCGAGGATTTTCGGGTCGGTAAAACTTTTCTTATTTTTTAAAATAAGTACTTACTCTGGGTGCAGGTTTACCTGTACTTAGATAAGAAATAGCGGGTTATTTATTATTAAAATTTTCGCTTTGGAAGTCGCGAGAGAGAGATTGATTGATTGATTGATAAAATTTATTTGGCCTTGGGGTTGAGACCCCGTAGGCACTAAAAATAAAATACAGTCTGATTTGTTTTAACCATATAAACAATATAAATAATATGAAAAATATGAAAAATATAAAAAATGTAAAAAATATAATAATACAAAAATATAAAAATATAAAAAACAACAATAAAACGTATAAAATAAAAACAATAATAACAATAATTACAGAATATATACAAAACTTTTGATTAACGCTAAATAAGGCATGTATTGCACATTCGCTCAGCTGCAATATATACAATAATAAATGCTTAGTAACTATATACAGAGTTAAAAATAGATAGTAAACGTACATAAAAATTATTGCACTTCATGCGTCGAAAATTAAACTATATATGTATATACGCAGAGTTACATTGACAAGTTTTAATCTAAATCGAAATCGAGGTGAGGGATCTGAGGAGGTGCTAAGCCCTCATTTTGCACTCTATTTTCCCAGGCAGTTTTGTCAAGTCCAAACAGATGATTAAATAGTGTATTTTTGAAATGGCTGATGGATGAGGTGTCGAATGAAAATGCAGGAAGTTCGTTAATGATTTTAGATGCAGTGATGGCAAATGACTTATTCATAGCCTCAGTACGAGGGGGAAGATAATGCAGCGATTTTGGTGGATGACGAGAAGAGGTGCGAGGGTTATGGTGAAGCGTATTTAATTTTATGAAATGATTAGCCAGGTAAATAGGTGAATTATGAGCAATGATGCCGTATGCAAGTGAACCAATGAGGTATGAGCGTCTGGACTCAACTGATAACCACCTGAGACTTAACCTATAAGGAGTTACATGTTCTCTCCTTTCTATGTCCCCCCACACGAATCGGATACAAGCATTCAGTAGCCTTTGAAGCTTCAGATTTCTGGTCTGGTCAACATCATTAAACACCGCACACGCATAGTCAAGATGCGGAAAAACTAGTGTTTCAACCAGCTTTTTCCTAAGGCCTCGAGATAACGATTTCTTATAATATCGCAATGAATGCAAAACCCCATGTACACGACTCGAGATGGTTAACACCTGTTTTGACCAGTCTAGAGTGGGAGAGATCATGACCCCAAGCGATTTAACCGCACATTCATAATTCAAAAGTCCGCTCCTAGTCCTACCTTTGGGGCAGTGTTCAAGTCGATACGCGATAAAAATGCCTGACTACCCAGAATCATAACCTTCGTTTTTTTTACATTTAGTTTTAATCCGTTCGCGTGAGCCCATAGGGCTACCGCATTGGCATCTTGTGTGATGCGTTGTACCCCTGCTTCCAATTCTGACGGAAAAAACGAATGGTAGACCTGGGCGTCATCGGCAAACAGCATACAATCGCTGTACGAAAGAACTTTAGGTAAATCATTAATATAGATGGAAAAGAGTATTGGGCCCAGAACACTGCCCTGAGGCACCCCCGCATTTATCTCAAGCCAGTCCGATAACACACCCGTCTCACTCTCCACTGCATGCATACGACCTACTAGATATCGATAGAACCAATTTAATACATTGTCTGAGCAGCCAATCTCACACAATTTTTGCATAAGCCTGCCATGAGGCACAGTATCAAATGCCTTTGAGAAGTCAAACAGGATGAGAATCGTGATCTTCCTACCATCAATGGCTCTCCTAACGTCATCTAGGACACCCAGGAGGGCTGTCTGGGTGCTATGCCCCCTGCGAAAACCGGCCTGTCTGTCCACAAGAATATGATTTTTCTCCAGATATTCAGACAATTGATTGTGTATAAGTCTCTCCAAGATTTTCGAGAGCTTGCAAAGCTTCGCAATTGGTCTTGTATCAGAGCACGATTTTACCCTGCCCGACTTCGCCAGCGGAAACAGTGATACCCTTTTCCAACTCTCCGGAAAATAACCAACTGAGAGCATGCTATTGAGGAGGTCAACAAGTTGCAGTGTTAATTGAGGCTCTAATAACTTAATCATTTCAACAGATATGCCATCAATTCCCACTGCCCTCGAGGACGCTCCCCGAATTGCACACTGAACTTCTCTTGCGGTTATGGCAGAGAAATGAAAAGAGGGAGATGACGGTGATGTGGGACATGAATTGCATGTTATATTTGAGAATGAATGTATGGAGAGGGGTTGAATATGATTTGAAACTGCGGCGTAGTGATAATTTAGCTGTTGAGGTGTGAATAATTTGAGTGGTGATGGATTAGACTTAGAGCTGAGGCCCATGTTTTTTAGGCACTTCCACGACTTCTTCGGGTCTTTCGCGCTACTAAGTTTCTTTGCCAGAAAGTGGAACTTACATGAGTTAATAGTATTCGAGACCTTATTTCTAAGACCCCTGTACACTGCATAATCGTCAACGGAACCTGTAGCACGAAATGTATTAAAAGCTGCATTTCTGACTTTAATGCCTTCTTTGATTTCCCGAGAAATCCAAGGTTTGTGGTTTGATTTGATAGAGTGAAAAGTTATAGGTGCTAGCAGGTCAAAAGTAGATAAAATTGACTTACATATAAATGATAATGAGGATGAAATAGTGCTGTGAATATTATTACACGAATGAACTTGACGTAATTGCGGACTAGGTTGATGATTATGTGGAGACAATGTTAAAATCCCCAGTGACCATGACATATTTGTATCGTGGTAGTATGTCCGACAGGACCTCAAAAAACTCCGTGGGGTAAGCGGCCGAAGGCCTACGGTAAACAATTGCGTAAAAAATTTTTTTTGCGGTTTTAATCACTTTTAAATTTTTTCTTGTGAGATCTTGTTTTGAAAATTCTTTTCTTTTGAAGCTAATTTTCACAAAATTTTCTTTTGCATGAGATTTACATTTTGTGTAAAATTATAATTATTTTGTTCGTCAAAATAATTATATTTGTGGCTTCCAGAATTTTTTTTTAATTTCCTTTAATATTTAATTTCTCGTGTCAGCGAATTAAAATTTTTTTTTATTACTTTTGTTTGTAAGTTGCAATCGATGGCAATTTATTTTTAAATTGTTACCAAATTAATTTGTTTGTCAAATTAATTCGGTTTTGGATTGGTCCAAATATCTTTTGTAATTTTACTTAGGTTTAAAGAGAAGATCGACAACAAGAATTTTTTCTTTTGATCCGAAAACAGATTCGATTAAGCTTTCGAATCTGGTGGCAAACAAATTTTTTTTTATAGATTAAATTAATTTACATTAATTTTTCATGCTTTTATTTACATTTTTTATTATTTAATTAGTTTGCCAAACTCGGATCGGAATTTTTTTTTGTGTGATTCTTTTCTCTTTATGTAAGGTATGCCCTCTCATATAGAGTAGTTTTGTACTCTATATTTGAATCTGGACTCTGAGCTATCTCCTCAGTTGTCCAAACTTTACAGGGCATACGGGGAAGCAGTTGGTGTGCCAGCTGAGAAGAAATCCCCAGGTGCACAACGCCGTCTCTGCCTTATCAAAAAAATTACGATGGGCAGCTACGAGACGCGTATGTGCAAAATACTTAGTGACTCGCGGGATGCGAGGCACATTAAAAAGGACATCAGATCACTTCCTTTGGAGGAGATCTACGCCCAGCTCGATCGTTTGCACCTTAATGCTAATAGCGAAGAGTTTGAGTGTAGAGAGCGCCTTCTGAGACATAGGATTAAGTGTTATGATCCTCAAATTGACGTGCCTTGGTATCCCAATTACGACGAGGATACTTCTGCCCAACCAGCGACGAAGCCCTTAGCTTGTCCACAGTTCTGGCAGAAGCACCAAAAGCGCTCCAGAAGAGGTAGTGTGATCCCTTCTGGTACCGACAGGTCTATAGAGTCTGAGTTGTCAGACGATAGACCAACAAGTGAGCACATAACCCCCATTCAGGAAGAAGAGGGAAATGTGACTACACATAGTAGAGTGCCCACGCCGACGGGTGAATCGAGACCGCTTTCTGATAATGTAGCTGGCATTAACACAGAAGCGGCGATTCTGACGGCTAACTCACCACCTTCGAGACAAGTGACGGTGTCGACCGCCACATATACTGGTCTAGGTGAGACGCATGCTGTAAATTCATCACATGCGTCACACCGGGATCAGCGTAACTCGTTGGTTGGTAACCACAACCCAGTGGAAAAGGGCACCATTCGTCGTAACGATTTTGGACTAAATTCCGATGCACATGGACGGTCTATTCCCAGCCATTTTAGTAGTTCTGGAGCTATTAAAAAGCGCGTTTCGGAGATTCAGTCAGATAAGTCGCGGCAACAGACGAGCAGGGATTATGAACTCCCTTCCAACGATCGCAGGCAGTCGACTGATAATCGGAGGGAAGCTCCAGATTATCGTTCACATAATCGCGATCAATACGGTACCTGTCAGAGGAAGGTTAGTTATGACAAGCATAACAACAGGACCTCCTCACACAGATATGCGCCAGCACCAGAAGAAGCAGATGAATCGTTCTCGGAAGGTGAGCGCTATCACAGGAGTGAAACATCCACTTCTAGACGGTTACCGAATGAAGGGAATCGTAAGTCTCACACGTCCGATCGTAGCCAAAGGACTTACACTAAGAGGGAAGCCTCTACACAGTGTGACAATGGTTACAACAGATCCCGTGAAACGAATAATGATCCCGTCGAGCACGAGTGAGCTGTCGCTAGACGCGATCAAGGTACTCAAACCGATTCTAATCTTAGTAACTTAGATTCGGACGAATATTACACTACGAATAGGGAAGATGCAACCGCTTACTATGCGGGTAGATATCGCAAGGAGCGCCTCCCTGACAGACGTAGCAGAGTACCATCGCCGAGTCGAGATATCCACCGGCGTGATACGTATAACCAAAGTGAGGACATGGGTGCATTAGTCCCTTTGGGATACAACCAGCCACCAGTGAGAGATAGAAAGGAGCGGCCTGGTTGTGCAAGAGCCCTCAGAGACTGGGGTCTGTCGTTCGATGGGGAGACCAACGACGATGCCGAAGAATTCCTAGATAGTTTACAAGACTTCAGGAATGACGACCAGTTCTCTGACCGGCGTATTCTCAGCGCATTGCCTTGCGTGTTTAAGAAGACAGCCCTATTTTGGTATAGGGCCGTCCAATCTTCTTTACGTAACTGGTATGACTTCGAAAATGAATTTTTGAATGAATACGGTCAGGAGTTGCGAGATCAAGATTTGTTCGAGGATCTACAACGCCGCACGCAAGGCAAAGGAGAGAAGGTCGTAAAATACCTGAATTGCTTTAAGGCTATTGTGCGGAAATTCCGCCGACCTCCTCCGCTGCGCCAACAAGTAGAGATGGCATATTCTCAATTGAGACCGGAGTGCCGCAAGTTTATGTCCTCGAGATCCATAAATAAATTCGAAGACATAATGAAGTACGGTAAAGAATATGAACAACACTTGGTATGGGACAAGAGGTTTGCGGAACCCACACCAAGAGAACAAGTTCATATCCCACAAGCTTTCCCAAAACGGAGTTCGTCCAAAGTTTCGGGGAAAGTGGCCTCATTAGTTGAGAATAAGAAGAGCCAACCGGTTCCTCAGCCATCTCCACCACCGAAGAAGAAGACGTTGAAAAAGAAAAGGAGCAAGAAGAATAAGAAACATTCTTCTAGCCCATCTTCAAGTGATTGTGAAGTAGCCAATGTGTATGGTACTCGCAACACTAGTCAACGTCAGTACTTGCGACAAAATAAAAATTTTGTGGGTGCACAAAATATTAATAATGCAAGACAATCTTCGGGAAATAGGCAGACAGGGTCAAAGCAGCAACAATATAACGGTGCTAGGCCGAAACAATACGTTGCTCAAGCTCAGACGACACCCGTCTATACGCCTCAACGTAGACAAAGCACGGTATATGATCGTACTACGCAGAGGCAGACCCAAGACGCTGGTTTGCAAAGTAATCCGAACAGTCCCTTCTTTGGCATATGTTTTACATGCCACAAAGTAGGACATCGATATTCCGATTGTCCCAATCAGACTTGCCTACATTGCGCAAGTATGGGACATACAGCGGACCAGTGCCCGAACGTGGCAGCGCCCATTGAGTGTCAGGTGTGCCACACAACTGGGGTAACCCTAGATAATTGCCCAAAGTGTGAGCATGCACGGCAATATCTGGGAAACCTAGCGGCAGGGTACCAGAATCGCCCCCTGGGCCCTGCACGCAATTAAAAGAGCGTAATAGCTCTAGGGGCAAGAGATACGGGTTGGTGAACCCGCGAGGTTGTTTGTTAAGAAGGACAAACACCTCACTGAGTTCGCTGAACTGCTAAACGGAGAGCAAACAAACGTTCAGAAGGTAAGAGAGAATACCTCTGAACATCCGAATTTGCCGAAATCTGCTGAGTTACCTATGGTTAAGGCTGAGACTCCTTCCAAGCTAACTCCAACGTTCGAAGCGCCGAACAAAGCAGATTTAGAACTTCTAGAGATCAAGAAAAACAAAGAGTCTTTCTGGTCTGAAGTACTCCGTAGGCAGGCTGTTAACGAACACAAACGGTTACTGAAGGAAATTGAGAACGAGAGAAAAACTCTAAACTTGTGTAACCCCACCAATGAGAATGATGATACTCGTTACTCATTGTCACCCCAACCTACGATCAAAGAAAAGAGTATAAAACAGTCTAATGAGAGTAAAACGACTGTCTCTCTTGATCAGGTGATGAACAGTTCAAAATCGTTGCCGATTAGAACAGTTCAGGGGGGGGGGCAGGAGCCGTCCCGAAGACGTCCAGAGAGACAAGTTCGACTCCAGCTCTACTTGACAGTCAAGCCGAAGACATGGTTGCGGGAGTGCAATCCGAAAACCGTTTGTTCTTCTCGGTAAGACTTGGTGGCAAGGACTTTAAAGCATTGTTCGACCCAGGAGCAATGGTTTCACTTATACGCGTTGACGTAGCGGAATGCTACAGGGATAAGTGGAAACCGGCCAAGGTAGTCGTGCGGGGTGTCGCAGGACCGGCACTGAAAGTCCTAGGTTTGTTAGATGTTCTATTCGGAATTGAGGGATTAGATGGCAACATCCAACTGAGAATAGTCGAGAGTATGGAACACTCGATGATCCTCGGTATGGACTTCCTTCAACATTGGAACATCGAGGTTAAAATTGGCGATGCCCTCTGGCGTGTTGGCGCCGGAAAATGGCAGTCTTTTGTCAAGGATGGAGTCCGAGACGGAGACACGAGGATTCTCGCAGAGTGTGCAGGTATCATCGAGATTAACGATGACCAGCGAGAGAGGGTAAGAAAGTTAGTAGAGAACTTATTACCACCACCAGGCGATGTGCATGGCTTTACTACGTTGATCGAACATCACGTGGAAGTAGAGCCAGGTGCACGACCAGTACGTCACAAACCAAGACGTATGTCGCCTAAAGTCCTCGAATTCGCCCAGCAAGAAGTCAGAAAAATGTTTGAGAGAGGAATAATTGAACCGCGTGCAAGTGAATGGTCTGCCGCTCCAGTGATAGTCCGCAAAGACGAAGGTAGCTATCGTTTTTTCATAGACTTCCGAGATTTGAATGCGGTAACAAAACGTGACTCATATCCAATACCGAATATGGATTCGATTCTGGATAAGTTACATAATGCCAAATTCATCTCTAAGATCGATCTTAAGAAGGCATATTTCCAAGTGTTAATGTCAGAAATTAGTCGACATTACACCGCCTTCGCTGTGCCTGGGTCTGGGTTGTGGCAGTTCACACGGATGCCGTTCGGACTGATGAATGCACCCATGACATTTGCACGGTTGATCGATGCTCTATTTGGTCCCGAAGTTGAACCTCATGTTTTTTACCTGGACTTTCGAGAAACTTTAAATGGTTGGAAATGGTTCTAAGGACACTAGTGGACGCAGGGCAAAGGAGAGAAGGTCGTAAAATACCTGAATTGCTTTAAGGCTATTGTGCGGAAATTCCGCCGACCTCCTCGCTGCGCCAACAAGTAGAGATGGCATATTCTCAATTGAGACCGGAGTGCCGCAATTTATGTCCTCGAGATCCATAAATAAATTCGAAGACATAATGAAGTACGGTAAAGAATATGAACAACACTTGGTATGGGACAAGAGGTTTGCGGAACCCACACCAAGAGAACAAGTTCATATCCCACAAGCTTTCCCAAAACGGAGTTCGTCCAAAGTTTCGGGGAAAGTGGCCTCATTAGTTGAGAATAAGAAGAGCCAACCGGTTCCTCAGCCATCTCCACCCACCGAAGAAGAAGACGTTGAAAAAGAAAAGGAGCAAGAAGAATAAGAAACATTCTTCTAGCCCATCTTCAAGTGATTGTGAAGTAGCCAATGTGTATGGTACTCGCAACACTAGTCAACGTCAGTACTTGCGACAAAATAAAATTTTGTGGGTGCACAAAATATTAATAATGCAAGACAATCTTCGGGAAATAGGCAGACAGGGTCAAAGCAGCAACAATATAACGGTGCTAGGCCGAAACAATACGTTGCTCAAGCTCAGACGACACCCGTCTATACGCCTCAACGTAGACAAAGCACGGTATATGATCGTACTACGCAGAGGCAGACCCAAGACGCTGGTTTGCAAAGTAATCCGAACAGTCCCTTCTTTGGCATATGTTTTACATGCCACAAAGTAGGACATCGATATTCCGATTGTCCCAATCAGACTTGCCTACATTGCGCAAGTATGGGACATACAGCGGACCAGTGCCCGAACGTGGCAGCGCCCATTGAGTGTCAGGTGTGCCACACAACTGGGGTAACCCTAGATAATTGCCCAAAGTGTGAGCATGCACGGCAATATCTGGGAAACCTAGCGGCAGGGTACCAGAATCGCCCCCTGGGCCCTGCACGCAATTAAAAGAGCGTAATAGCTCTAGGGGGCAAGAGATACGGGTTGGTGAACCCGCGAGGTTGTTTGTTAAGAAGGACAAACACCTCACTGAGTTCGCTGAACTGCTAAACGGAGAGCAAACAAACGTTCAGAAGGTAAGAGAGAATACCTCTGAACATCCGAATTTGCCGAAATCTGCTGAGTTACCTATGGTTAAGGCTGAGACTCCTTCCAAGCTAACTCCAACGTTCGAAGCGCCGAACAAAGCAGATTTAGAACTTCTAGAGATCAAGAAAAACAAAGAGTCTTTCTGGTCTGAAGTACTCCGTAGGCAGGCTGTTAACGAACACAAACGGTTACTGAAGGAAATTGAGAACGAGAGAAAAACTCTAAACTTGTGTAACCCCACCAATGAGAATGATGATACTCGTTACTCATTGTCACCCCAACCTACGATCAAAGAAAAGAGTATAAAACAGTCTAATGAGAGTAAAACGACTGTCTCTCTTGATCAGGTGATGAACAGTTCAAAATCGTTGCCGATTAGAACAGTTCAGGGGGGGGGGCAGGAGCCGTCCCGAAGACGTCCAGAGAGACAAGTTCGACTCCAGCTCTACTTGACAGTCAAGCCGAAGACATGGTTGCGGGAGTGCAATCCGAAAACCGTTTGTTCTTCTCGGTAAGACTTGGTGGCAAGGACTTTAAAGCATTGTTCGACCCAGGAGCAATGGTTTCACTTATACGCGTTGACGTAGCGGAATGCTACAGGGATAAGTGGAAACCGGCCAAGGTAGTCGTGCGGGGTGTCGCAGGACCGGCACTGAAAGTCCTAGGTTTGTTAGATGTTCTATTCGGAATTGAGGGATTAGATGGCAACATCCAACTGAGAATAGTCGAGAGTATGGAACACTCGATGATCCTCGGTATGGACTTCCTTCAACATTGGAACATCGAGGTTAAAATTGGCGATGCCCTCTGGCGTGTTGGCGCCGGAAAATGGCAGTCTTTTGTCAAGGATGGAGTCCGAGACGGAGACACGAGGATTCTCGCAGAGTGTGCAGGTATCATCGAGATTAACGATGACCAGCGAGAGAGGGTAAGAAAGTTAGTAGAGAACTTATTACCACCACCAGGCGATGTGCATGGCTTTACTACGTTGATCGAACATCACGTGGAAGTAGAGCCAGGTGCACGACCAGTACGTCACAAACCAAGACGTATGTCGCCTAAAGTCCTCGAATTCGCCCAGCAAGAAGTCAGAAAAATGTTTGAGAGAGGAATAATTGAACCGCGTGCAAGTGAATGGTCTGCCGCTCCAGTGATAGTCCGCAAAGACGAAGGTAGCTATCGTTTTTTCATAGACTTTCGAGATTTGAATGCGGTAACAAAACGTGACTCATATCCAATACCGAATATGGATTCGATTCTGGATAAGTTACATAATGCCAAATTCATCTCTAAGATCGATCTTAAGAAGGCATATTTCCAAGTGTTAATGTCAGAAATTAGTCGACATTACTCCGCCTTCGCTGTGCCTGGGTCTGGGTTGTGGCAGTTCACACGGATGCCGTTCGGACTGATGAATGCACCCATGACATTTGCACGGTTGATCGATGCTTTATTTGGTCCCGAAGTTGAACCTCATGTTTTCGGTTACTTTCGAGGAACATTTAAAATGGTTGGAAATGGTTCTAAGGACACTAGTGGACGCAGGGCTAGAATTGAACAGAGAGAAGTGTCAGTTCTGTTGCTCGAGCGTTACGTTCATTGGGTACCGCCTGGATGGTGATGGACTTCGACCCGATGTGGATCGAGTGGCTCCTGTCCTAAATTATCCGACCCCAAGAAATGTTAAACAACTTCGTTCCTTCCTTGGCATGGTCGGTTGGTATTCTCGTTTTATAAATCGAGAGTCGGATATTAAGATCCCTCTCGTGAGATTACTCCGTAAGGACCAGCCATGGGAGTGGGAACCAGAGCAGGACGCGGCGTTCCGTGAACTCAGGTTAGCTCTAGCCGGCGCGCCAGTGCTTGCTCGACCAGACTTCTCTAAGCCTTTCTCGGTCCAGAGTGACGCGAGTGATTACGCTATTGGGGCTGTGTTAACCAAAGAAGATGAAGATGGTTTCGAGCATCCGATCGTTTACGTCAGCCGAGTGTTGAACAAGGCGGAGCGTAATTACATGACGACGGAGAAAGAGTGTCTAGCCTTAATCTGGGCAATTAAGAAACTTCGGCCATATATTGAAGCGTATCGTTTGAAAGCTGTGACGGACCACAGCGCGCTCAAATGGTTGAAAACTCTTAAAGAGCCCACCGGCAGACTAGCGCGCTGGGTGCTTGAGATGCAACAGTGGGACTTCGAGATTGTGCACAAGAAAGGTGCACTACACTATGTTCCCGACGCACTCTCTCGCGCTGTTAACCTGGACTCGGACGAAGTTGAAATAGCCTCCTTTGACGTGATTACCGACCCATGGTACATTGCCAGATTGTATGATGCGAGGTCCAGTCCTCAAAAGTTTCCGCAATGGAAAATTGAGGATGAAATGCTCTATCGATTCACGACCGATAAGCTGCTGGACCCAATCACGGGTCAAGAGGAGGGATGGAGATTGGTTGTGCCCATTGAACATAGGACGCGCGTACTAGAGGATTCGCATTGCCCTCCATCGTGTGGTCATTTAGGAGTGGAGAAGACCTATGACCGAGTGGCAAGAGACTATTATTGGCCGGGTATCTATCATGATGTCAGGCAATTCGTTGTGCAGTGTATAGACTGCCAACGATATAAAGTCTCACAGGCGGGCCCTCAAGGTTTGATGGGCAAGCGTAATATTGAGAGACCGTGGGCTGTGGTTGCGGCAGATATAACGGAACTGCCTCGTAGTAAGAACCAATACAAATATATACTGGTCTTACAAGATTTGTTCACGAGGTGGGTTGAATTAAAACCGTTACGAGCTGCTACCGGTAAGTCGGTTGCGAAAGCATGTGAGGAACTCATACTGTTTCGTTGGGAAACTCCTGATTACTTCCTTACGGATAATGGTACAGAGTTCGTCAATAATACGTTGACACAAATGCTTGAGGATTACGGGATAAAACAGATCACGACTCCTCCTTACCGACCGCAAGCCAACCCCGTCGAGCGAACAAACAGGACATTAAAGACGATGATCGCGGCCTTTGTGGATTCCGATCATCGCAGCTGGGATGAACATCTACATGAATTCCGTCATGCTATTAATACGGCAACGCAATCAAGTACGAAGGTTTCCCCAGCTTTCCTCAATTTTTGACGTCATCCTCAACCGGTAAAGAGTCTGCGTAGAGAGGTTGAGAAGAGGGAATTTAAAATTCCTATCGATCCCGAGATGTGGATGGATCGACTCAAACGTCTTGATGCCCTTCGAGATCTAGTGCGGAAACACATAGATGAAGAGCAGAGACGTCAAGAGAAAGTCTATAACAAAAATAGACGCGTGGCTTCCTTCCAAGTAGGCGATTTAGTCCTGAGGAAGTGTAGAACGTTATCGCACGGGGCCAAAGGTATTTCGGCCAAATTGGCGCCTAAGTACGACGGACCCTTTGAAGTCAAGGAGATACTATCACCAGTAGTCTTAAGACTTGAAGAGTCTGGACGGAAGAGGTCTGAAGTGCACGTATCCGATTTAAAGAGATACGTCCCACCAAGGAGAAAATCCTAGGCCAGCGATGATCGGCTAGCCACGGGGAAAATTTAGAGTGGGTATCCGAGTGTGTGATTGATTGAGTACGAGTGATTGTATATGATTAATGTAACTATTATTTGTTTGTAGTTAATTAACAAATTTCTTTCTTTTGTTTCAGCACCCTGGACGAGGACGAAACCAAACGGTTGATCGCTCAGACCGAGCACATGCTCGGTAAGCGAGAGACCGAACGGAGCGCGGAAAGCTACCGCCGATTCCAACGGCAAGCAGTCCGCGACCATAATCGTTTCGGGGATTCCCACTGTCTGGACGCAGATAATAAGGAATCCACGTCCACCTTTCTGGCTAACTCGCCACCAGAAGCGAGGGAGATGGTCAAGAGGAGTTATGCCGAGGTGGTGGGGTGACCCCTGCCGGCCCAACCATCGGGTCTTGGCAACAACCTCCAGGCCGCTTCTGCGGTAGAGGCTGTTGACTTGCCCTTGGAAAGGCCTAAAGGTGTGTCAAGTCCGCCACAGGCTGGCGAATCCAGGCCAAATCCCAAGACGACGGTAGAGCGAATGGAGGTCGATCAGCAGACACCGACGGGTAGTGTTAATTATCTGCCTGCCGGATATGCAGAGGACCTCCGCCAAGAAGAGAGGGAGCGGCAAAGGGAAGTCGCTGAAAGCCGTCGAAGGCGCAAGAAGTATAATCCCTTGCGCCAGTTGACGGTCGACGACTACTATTCGGCAGTAGACGATGGGAATCTGGCACAAGCCGTGCCGAGTACCATCGCGTCGGTAGTAGTGGTTCCGCCAAAGGAAGAGATGTCGCCCGCTAGGAGCAGACCCTTCCCATTGTCCAAACCACCGACGCAGGTTCGGAGAGAGATGTCGCCCGTTAGGTGCCGACCCTCTCCACGACCCAATCCGTCAGGAGTGGACCAGACGGAGAAGTATAGGCGTCGCGGGGCGATGTTCAAGAAGTTGGATCCTATCAAGACGGATCCAACCATCGACCCCCCGGATACCGCCTGCTTTAATTGTTGGCGTCCGGGACACAACCGCCGGGAGTGTGCGGCCATGCAGACGCAGGAATTCTGCATCAACTGCGGCCGCCGAGGGGTGGTTGTCACCAAATGTCCTCGCTGCATGAATGCCTACCGCGCATGGTTGGCTAATCGCAGGGATCGAGGACTATCCGACCCGCCAACAGCGGCTTCACAACCTTCAACGTCTGGGACACAGGAGAAGTCCGTGTCCAAGAGAGCCAGACTGAGAGGAAGCCGCAGTAAAGCGAAGAAGCGGCGAGTGGAAGAGACCACCGGCGCATCGGTCCGAGCAACTTCGGTGGGTATTGTGGACGCACAGCCCCAGGAAAAACAACCATCTTTCGCTTCCGGAGTTATTGCTCGACGAATCGAGGAAGCAGACCGCCGACAGGCGGCAGAGTTCGGTCTGCACCATACCGGGCCGATTGAGAAGGTGCGACGCGCCTTGGGCGAGCATGCTCAAAGGCTGGTGGATCGACGCCGTAGGGAATACCAGGACTCCCTGGCCCTTCCTCCTACACCGCCTCCTCCAACGATATCTGGCCAGCAAGAGGCCGAAGAGGACAAGACCCGTGGACGAGAAGAGAGCGTAGCTCAGCCAGTCCACGTCGAGCGGATCGAGGATGTACCCCCGCATGAGACGTTTTTACGTCACCTGGCGCAGGGTTTGGGAGTACCAAACTCTGCACCTTTGGATGAGGTGCAGGCGGGCCTCAACAACGTGTTCCGACAAGTAGGCTACCCAGCGGAGTTGTCACTACTAACTCCGTACCCTGCACCACCGATTCCATTGGTCGAACCGCCCTCCGTTCCGACCAGGATGGACATGACGTCGGGGATGAGCAGCAACGTCATCACCGGGCCATCGAGTCAACCCAACAACGACGCTGACCTCCTTCGGGAGTGTCGCTTGTTGTTGGAAACGGTGGCAGGAGACAATCCCGCAGCGAGAGACGTCGTCCTGCGACTGGTGATGGCCACCCTGGAGAAGAACCTCACCACCCCTCGACCCTAGTTCGTCTAGGCGAGGAATTTGATTGCGTGCGTGTCATTATTTATTTCATTGCCCTCTTTTCAACTCTCACATCAGTAGGATGATGTGGAGTTTAGTGGGGGGCTTTGCGACGAGACGTCGTTGCAATGAAATAAATAATACTTAATGTATTATATTATTTCGTATGTATATAGAATATTGTAACTTAAAATCTCGCACGTTGTTATTGTTTCGTGCGTTGCCTCTTCAAGGCAACGAAACACGCGTGTTTATGTCGACGACCGAGGATGTGTGCGAGCATCCGTATATACGATTGTTATTGTGTGTGTGTTAGATACTTTTCGGGAATGCGACAATTCCCGAAAAGCTCAGTACGCTGCCGGTCTTGACCGCGACAGCATTATCCCTTACACATCGACACGTTAGTTTCGCGCGCCACGGGAAGTACCGGACCGGTTCGTCCGTATCCGGGAAGCCGTACGCGAGTGATCGTGAGTTCGTGTGAGTGCAGTGCGAAGGACCATATACCTCGGGTTGAGTGTTCTCGAGGTAGGCGAATCGCCGCGACATCAGGCCGCACCTGCAGGCTACCGTCGAGGACGACGGGAAACCGGGCCGACTCCACCGGCCAGCAGACGTCGGGGCGCCGACGTACACCAGGGCCAATGGACCAGCCAGCCCGGTAAGTACCCGGCATCGGTCGGTATTCTATTAGAGTGTGTTGTGTGCGTGTGCATGAATGTTTGTTCGGTAGCACACCGGTGCTACCGAAACCGATTGGGTATTGCGCGGGGCGAGCACGGGGGCAGCCCCTGCTTGCCGCGTATATACCACGCGACCGGGAGAACGCCCCGTTAATTATTGTCGGGCACCTCCGTGTAATTAATCAATTAAATAAATAATCATTTATTTTATTTTAATATATCGGTCGCGTTAATAATTTTAATTGTACTTTAACCCGCAAATAACCTTCCGATTCCCGATTTTCCCGCCACGTGTGTCGGTATAGAGGAGATCGTCCTTTCTCCGCTACCGTGTCCCGGCGGGTTAATTTATTAACCCACGGCGACGATAAAGACGCGTTCTTCGGGGCCGTCGTCCCTGTTTAAATTAATAAATTACTTGTAACTATGGTATTAGGACGAAATACCATGTTACAATATATATGGGGCATCTACGTCAAGTGGTCCGATCAAAATTTTAAAATGCACCAATTTTTAGGTAAAGACTGGAAATATATTTTAGAAAATAGAAAAAAAATTTTAGGTCTGGTATATATTTGTTTAAAAGTTATTCTACCCACAAATGGTAAGTTTTTACAAGTTTTTTTCAACAGTAGCTATCTTTACAGCTATATAACTCGAAATCTATCGACTTTTACCAGGTAGTATTATATGTAACATTGTTTGCTGATTATGCCTAGAATTCAACCTTCCGGGTTAGAATCTCAAATTTCAAGGTCAATGTCTCAAAAATTACATATCAACATTCACCTTAAAAAAATTGTAGATTCGCCACAATTGATTTTTTTTTCAAAAGTCTAAAAAAAAGCTTGAAGCAATACCTTTTTAATAATCTGTAGCTTGTCATTGGCCTCCAAGCCAGTAAAAAATTATAATAATTTAAATAACTACAAATTTTTTTAAAAAATTTAAGTGGAAATTACCATGTTAACTTTTGAAATTTTGTTGTATTTTTTTAAATTATCATAACTTTTTACTGACTTGGAGGCCAACTACGAGCTGCAGATCATTAGAAAGATATTGCTTCAAACTTTTTTTTAGACTTTTGAAGAAAAAAAATCAATTTTGGGGAACCTACAATTTTTATAAGGTGAATGTTGATTTGTAATTTTTGGGACATTGACCTTGAGATTTGAAATTCTAACCGAGAAGTATGAATTCTAGACATAATCAGCAGAGTTTCGAAAATTAGTGTGCATTTATTGACTAGTAGAATTCGGTATCGCGCCCATTCGTGGCAGAAGCAGTTCATTTTTGCACCATACCGTTAGCGTCCGAGCATTGCGACATAAGGGGATAGGCTGGATATGATTGCGAATTGGTCACGCTGTGCTATAAAATAATTTAAAAATGGTTATATATATTTTAAAATATTACTAATGAATAATTTTACTTTCTGCATTAGTTATTAAACCATTCTTAAATTAAAATAAAAAAGCACACACACACACATACAAGCCTAACCAAACCTATCCTTGCCTAATTACCCTAGGAGCCTATAAATACTAAACGATAACACCCTCCCAGTAACCGAGCTCCTTAACACATGATATAAAACCACCGAGCCCACAAACAAAGGTGCACAGGGGAGCAGCCGAGCAGGACACAGTAGGAGTTCACTGAAGTATAGATTACTCTTGAAGTAATCTAATAATAAGCCTGACGAAGAGCCAATGAAGCAGCATGCTGAGGTGTTGAATGACAGCGAGCTGCAAAGTCCTTAGTTAATAGCAGCGTACCCAGCAAAGCCAAGGAAGACCGAGCCAGAAGAAGGAGCCAATGTAGCAAGGAAATCCATCAGCCAGCAATAATCCAAGAAACCTGGAAGCACCAGCTAATATAGCAATGTTCATTATAAGGGAGCAGACAGGAGCACACACTTACTTAAACAAGTGTGTATAGGAGGACTCTTGGGAAGAGGTTAAGTGAGCATTATAAGTACTCACACACACAATATTAATAATAAATACACAGCAAGCCGTCTTCCAAGTTGAGATTTACCTGATTATCGCCGTGCGTCCGTCCAAGCAGCTCGAGCCCGCCGTTGCACCTGTTACACTGTGCGCCTCAAGGAGAGTGAGAGAGAAGGAGATATCGGCCGCGGCAATACCCAAGAGACCCTATCGACCTCCCGCGGCCCTGTAAGCATCGATATTATTAGCCGATGGGTTAACCATAAGGAACGAGAGAAATGTTTACCTGGCAGGCCGCTTACGTCGCCGTCAACGGCATTGTTGTTGTTGTTGGAGCCGACGAGATGTACACTACTAGACGGTGCGGCGGCCATGTTACTCAAGCCGCACTCGAGTAAGGCCGCGTACGCACCACAAGTGGGCCGGCGCACAGTGGTTCCAAATGCGAAAAAAATGGGCAAAATTCTCGACCCGGCATGCATTTTAACGTACGGATTTTTTTTCTGTGCGAAAAAGTATCTTTTACTACATAGAATACGAAACCGTGCAGGCGAAATCGCCAAAAATAAAGGTACTAAAACCCGCTGGAAGCGAAACTCGAATAAACGAGTTTTTGAGTGTAATTTCTTATATAACTTCATTTTTTCGTGTTTAAAAGCACCTTGAAGCCATGATTTTGATTAGTATTATTGTTAGTAAACGTAGGGTAAGGTGCCCGCTATAAAAATAGTGTAAATAATAATTTTGGACTATCAAAATCATTTTTTCTTATGGAAATGTGGAAAATCCCTATTTTCATGCGTTAAAGCACACTGCTGAATACCTATATCGTGTGCGTACGAGCATTTACGCACGTGTATTTATGACTCTGTTTGTTTACGCGTGTATGTGTGTGTACGTATGTGTGTGTGTGAGTATGTATGCGTGTTATTTTTGTGTTTCATTATTCGCTTGTATGTCAAAATCCTCGAAAGCTAGCGATTTTTGAAGGATTAATTAACAATAATTAATTTTAATATTTTAATCCACAATAATAATTAATTACCTAAGCCTGTACATTTATTGCATCCTACAGATACTTTTTTTTACACCTTTAGGATTATATTTGTGTATTTATAGCTAATGCACATATTTAATTTTTATTAATTTCATGTCTAATTGTAAAAATTCCCAAAACTCCGTAAATCTTGGAGGCTCAATTAACAATAATTAATCAACGAGTACTTTTTTTTAGATTCTTAGAACACTTTTAGTTTTCAATATTTTCACAGTTATATATGAAAATTCGCGAAATCTAGCATAATTTGGTTTTTTAGTGATATTCAATAGCTTAACTGTGAATCAGTTTTAAAACTGCTGCGCGCGGAGCGGGACTATCCCAATTCCCGCTCCCATCTACCAGCTAATTTTAGACTTTTTAATAAATTTGTCCGTACAAATTAAAATATTACCAAAGTTTCTTTCAGTTTTTATGTTGCTCAATAGCATTTATTTGCAAGAAAATTATTTAATGTATTGTATAATTACGAAAAAAAAAGTACTCATAAGTTGCAAGAAATATGCAGGGTTAGTTGATTAATTATTGTTAATTGAACCTCCAAGATTCATCGGATTTTGGGCATTTCTACAATTGGACATGAAATTAATGAAAATTAAATATGTGCATTAGCTATAAATATATACACAAATATAATCCTAAAGGTGTAAAAAAAAGTATCTGTAGGATGCAATAAATGTACAGGTTTAGGTAATTAATTATTGTTAATTAATCCTTGTTACGGAGGGTGGTAGTATGAAATTTGGATTTGTTTATGTCAAAATCTTTCAATTTTCATAGTTGTATGTAAATACAATTTAAATAACAAAATAATATTTATTCACAACAATTTTTGAAGTCAAAGTTCATTTTATCAATTGTAATTGTATTATCCTCTTAAGGGAATAAGCCTGGGTTAAAATTGATTAACATAGTTATGTGGCAAATAAATTAGCTAAAAAATGTTTGACAACAGTTATTAATAATACAATTTGTTGTAACGGTCACGCTGGGGAATAGGGCGTGGCGTCAAAGGCGAAATAAACGTTTACATTTAAATAAAATAATATTAATTTATTATTAATATAAAAGTATGGTTTGGGCGCCAGCCGCGTACGATCGCGGCGAATTTATACTCAAGCTCGGCTGCAAACGAGCTGCTGCTGCTACCTGCTGCGCGAGGGGAGGGGAGGGGAGAAACAGGGGAAGCACACTTACGGTATGAAGGAATACGCGTATCCACCACAAGGCGTACACCCACCTTATTAACGTGGAGATCGTCTCCTCGGACTTCGCTGCTCTCGGTCGATTGCTTTCGCACACACACACACTCGATATATCGATCGGTATACGGTTACCCGATGTTGCCTCGATGGCGTCCCGATGAGCTCTCTCGAGCTCGGGCTCGTTCGCCGCTTCGCTGCTCGGGCCCGACGTGCGCGCGCAGCTTCTCACGTCGAGTCGCCCGTCGGCCGCCGTCGTCTCGCGCGCCTCGTGTAGTGAGTGCTCGCGGCCATGTTGATCAAGGCGGACGACGTTGCCGAGCTGCTGCTTCCCACGGAGAGGACGATGTTCCCGGTGATGCTGTTAACCCGGTAAGTCTATATGATCGTTCCTCCGTGTTATATAATGTATCGGCTAATGAGTCTGCTCTGTTACAGGTGCAGACGGGACGGCCGATCTTCGAGTCTTTTCTCTCTCTCGCTCTCACGGTGGCTGCTCAGCTGGTGCGCGTCGGGTCGGTGATTGCTGCTCTTCGTCGGTGCTGCGTTGCTGCGGGGATTCTGGCTGCTTCTCAGGTGAATATCTATCTCCCGAGGGAGTGCTGCTTATTATTTACTAATTATTAACTGAGAGTTATGGTAATGTTATGATTACCATAACCTCACTTCCAATCCTCTCCTAGCATGTAGCTGTCAGTTAGTATGTGCACTACATGCATCCTTGTTTCCTTCTAATTAGGATTCTTATTAATTGTTTAACTGTTTCACAGCTTCCTGGATATCTTGTTGCTGCTCGTGCTGCTCCATCTGGCACCTTGGGCCATCGTAGGCTGCTTCATGGTCCTGGTGCGAAGCCTCCTGGAAGTGGTATCGCCTCTCCTGACATGCTGCTTCATTGTGCTACGTGGAGGGAATCAAGAGAAGTATTGGGGATTTGGGGAGTTTCGGGTAGGCTAGGTAGGCTTAGAGATGTGAGGGTAGGTAGGTTAGTTTGTATTGGGACTCGCTCGCTTATTACTTTGACAGGTATTACATACCTTGTCACAACTCCCCCCCACCAAACTGAAGTTACGCGGAAGTCGTAATTGAATTTTAAAACTAACTAACTAAAAGATAATAAATTAAATAAATACTTATTTTACTAAAAATAAAAAAAAATGATATGCTATTATCGCTGCGAGTAATGGTGGGGAGAGTAATGCTGCTTCTTAATTAACTTATTTCTAACTAGTAGCCGGTGCTACTGTTGCGGTGTGTTCGTGTTTAGTCTCCATGACTATTCTGCTTGGCTGCTATCTGTGTTAGTGTACACGGTGTATGTGATTTAATTTTGCTCTTATATTGCGCTTATAAGTACGATTGGCTGGCCCTTACATTATATTTATTATATCTTACCGCTTTGAGAGCTCATTTCGCGTTCGCGACACTCTCATACTGCATACTTACATGTTTTCTCTCATTCCTATTAAACAATTTATTAAATAACAAAATTTCAATTTTTAAATGCAAATAAAATATCGATTATATATATATTATGCTGCTATTAAATTATAAGATTGGTGCATGCCTTGCTGCTTATTTGCCATATTGCTGCTACTGCGTCATTATTTTGCTTGCTCATTAAAAAAATTTCTTTAAGACAACGTAATTAATAAAAAAAAATTTGTGCTTATTATTTCTTGGCTGCTGGGTTTTGTTAGTACTGTTAGTACATTACGCTGCTGTTAGTAAAGTAAATAGGAAGAGAGAATGTAGGATTAAATAATCACCAAGTTTAGTTTGGTTGTTTGATTATTTATTTAAAAAAAAAAAAAAAATAATAATAAAATATATTTTTTTTCTGCTCTTGCTGCTGCTGCTGCGTATGGGTGGGATGAAAGGGGTGGAAGGGAGATCTACAGTCTTCCGCGCTTCCGTTGCATCTCCCAGTAATGTTCGCTGCACCGCGGACAATCTTTAGTGTGGAACCCTCTCATCCCACAGTTTCGGCAGAATAAAAGGTTGGGGCTTACGCAAGCCCGCCAACTATGTCCTCTTCCGCCACAGTTCCAGCATCCAGCTGAACATGTGGATGGTGGCGGTCGAGACATGCGCACGAAACTGGGGGAGGACGGGTCCACACGCTGCTCCCTGGGGGATGCTCGGGAAGGCGGGAGATTTGGGATCGGGTTTGGGAGGGATGGGATCGGCTGCGGTTGGGGTTTAGGTATTTTTAGGGACATCAAGGGTTTGGGTTCGGCTAAGGGGGCTGCTGCGGTTTGCTGGGGTAAGGATGGTGGATGGAAGGGTTCGGATGCTGCTGGTAGGTTTGCGGATAGGAGGTTTTGGGTATTGGGGAGTAGGGGCGTTGGAGGGGGAACAGTCACCGGGACATGGATGTACGTATACAACCCGGTGACTGGGTTGTACACGGGATGGGTCAGGACGGGTTGTGGAGGGAATTCTGGGGAAAAGGAGGGTGGACGGATGACAGGTGGGGACGTTGTCTTTGGGCGGCGAAGGGATTTTGGGGCAGCTGCGAGACGGGAAGTGGAGGGTGAGGGGGACATTGGGGCTGCGTAGGTTGTTGTTGCTGCTGGGGTTGTGGCTGCTGCTGGGGTTGTGGCTGCTGCTGGAGTTGTGGCTGCTGCTAGCCAGGAGGGATCCTCGCAGAGGTGCCTCCCTCCTCTTATGCAGCCCCGAGTACCCGGACATGTTGTTGGGTGCGGAGGTATCTCCTCCGCCTCGGAGCTGCTACTGCTGCTACTGCTGCCGCTATTATTGTTGGCGGTTTCCGCCGGTCGGTTGATTGGACTCTGGGGTAGAGCCAATCTCTGGAGCACTTGCTCCAGATCTCCAATAACCGGCCGGCGCTCGCCAAATACTTGGGCACGGCCTCTGCCCCGTCCTCTGCGTAATGCGGAGGCCGTTCTGCTCGTACAATCCATTCTGCAAGGATTTATTTCATTTTGTATTGGTTTTGCATTTGCTTTATTTACCTCATCGCTGCCATTCCATTTATTATTTACATGCTTTTATTATTTTCGCGGTCTAAGCTGACGTTTGGGTGGGCTGCTAGGGGACATGTGGGTATCAGGTATAATTTTCTTGGGACGACCTCTTTTACGGGTAATTGGATTATTGGGCGGATTCGTGATTCGGATGCTTTGCGATAATTGTTGCTGCTGCGTTTGCGGACATTGGGGTGGAATTACATTTCGGGGAGGGATGTACCGCTTTAAATCGCTAACGTGAACTTTAATTTGTCGTTTGCTGCTCTCATCCTCTACTAAATAAATGCTAGGGGAGAATATTTGAATTATTTTTGCGGGTCCTATATATTTGGGTGCGTGCTTAGCTGCGAAGTTATCGTCGGCTGACGATAGCACACGATTACGGCGACAAACTAAATCTCCTAATTGGTACTGTATGTCTCTACGACCTCTATTGTAATACCGTGCTTGCTTGGATGTGGCTATCTCGGTATGCTTCTTTACTAGGTCGTAGATTGCTGGCAATCTATGCAATCGCTCTATCCATTGCTGCGTATCTGGGGCGGGAATTTGGGTTGGGGATTCAATGTGCTTTTTGACCAGAGCAATGGGAATAGGGTTCCTACCAAAATTCAGGAATGCTGGTGAATATTTGGTGGAGGAGTGCACGACCGTGTTCAGTGCAAAACAAAATTCGCCTAGATGGGTGTCCCAATTTCTATGATCATCAGCTAAATAGCTGTTGATCATTGGCTTTATATTTCTATTTACCCTTTCCACAGGGTTGGCTTGCGCGAAGTACGGAGGGATTGTAGACTGCGTAATCCCGTAATATGCTAGCTTTTCTGTGACCATCCGATTAACGAATTCTGTTCCGTTATCGGTGATCAAGTATTTGGGACATCCCCATCTATTTATTACAAGCTCGTCGAAAGCTTGCAATACGCTCTTTGCATCAGCTCTTCTTAATGCCTTCATCTCCACGTATCTCGTGCACAGGTCTTCAAATACAATAATGTATTTGAAGCCTTGTTTCGATGGTGGCTTTGGGTCCATAATATCTGCTGCTACTACTGTCCAAGGTGCACTGATATTCCTGCCTTCCATAAGACCGGCGGGGGCTTGTTGGCTGCTTTTATGGGCTTGGCACTCTTGGCAAGCTTTGACATATTGGCATGTATCCATATATATCCCTGGCCAGTAATAATATGTGGCCAATCTAGCATATGTCTTGTCATTACCTAGATGGCCTGCTTGCGGCGTATAGTGGGCTTCGTAAAGGGCTCTTTGTCGGTCGTTTTGGGGTAAAATTAGCTTCCAGGCATCGAGGTCGGGGACAAGGGGATCTACTAGGGGATTGGGACGGTGGGCATATAATAGATTATTCTCTATTCTCAGGTCGGGGTATTTATTGGGGAATTTGGCTACTGCTATTAATTTTGTTTGATACCAGGGATCGCTGCTGTCTATTGATATGGCTGCTGCTGCTTCGGTGTTCTCGTACGCTCGAGATAGTGCATCCGGCACTTTGTGTAACGCTCCTTTGCGGTGCACAAATTTTATATTATAATTTTGGAGGATGGTATTCCAACGGGCCAACCTCCCTGTTGGATCTTTAATATTGTGCAACCAGAGAAGACTGTGGTGATCCGTTCCTACCGTGAACTCTTCCCCTTGCAAATAGCCCTTGAGTCGGTCTACACACCATAACACGGCCAAGCACTCCTTTTCCGTGACGGTGTAGTTCCGCTCAGCTTTGCTTAGGGTTCTGCTCACGTAGTATATCGGATGCTCCTCTCCGTTTATCTCCTGCGTGAGAACTCCGGCTATTGCGTAATCGCTGGCATCAGTTTGGAGGGAAAATGGGAGGGAAAAATCGGGTCGAGCTAAAATGGGGGCTTGGGTGAGGGCTAACTTCATCTTCTCGAACGCTTCTTGCTGCTCCTTGTGCCAGTGCCATCTGACATCTTTCCTTGTGAGATAATTCAAGGGTGCTCGGTATTCTGCCAATTTATCGATAAATCGGGAATACCAACCGATTAATCCGGTAAATCTCCGTAGCTGCTTTAAATTAGTGGGGGCTGGGTATTCTAATATCGGCTTTATTTTATCATTGTTTGTTTTTAGGCCATCCTGGTTAACTTTATAACCTACGTATGTAACCTCCGCGCAACAAAATTCCGATTTTTCACGGTTTAGCTGCAGATTGGCTTTCTTAAGGGCTGCTAATACTATTTTGAGCCACCGAATGTTTTCTTCAAAGGTTTTGGCTGTGATGATTATGTCATCTAAGTAAGCGAACACATTCGGTTCCCACTCCGGCTTTATTAAATTGTCCATTATTTTCTGGAACATTGCTGGTGCGTTTGCTAGACCGTAGGGTACGCGGGTGAATTGGAATAAACCCTTTCCTGGGAGGGCAAAGGCTGTTATTTCTCGGCTTTCGGGGGCTAGGGGGACTTGATGATAAGCTTGGGACAGGTCTAGCTTGCTTATGTAGCGGCTTTCTCGTAGCTGGTCTAAAATATCGTCCATGTTTCGCATGGGATAAGCTATTTTCTTCGTAACTGCATTGACTTGCCTATAGTCAATGCAGAAACGATATGCACCGTTCCCTTTAGGGACAATAACGGGGCAGCTGCACCATGGACTATCGGAAGGTTCGATGATGCCTTCACGTAGCATTCTATCGACCTCCGCATAGCCTGCTTGTAGCATTTTAGGCGAGTACCGGCGGTTCCTCTGCCTACTTGGCTCGGCTCCTTGCGTATCAATTCTATGGACAGTTAGGTTTGTAGTGCCTAACGTCTTGGGGGCTGCGGGAATCATTTCGTCTAAAAGCTGCTGCAAAATTTTTTCTTGGGAAGGGGTAGCTCTTTTTAGTCCTCCGATGCTGGCTAGGGCTGGTATGTAGCTTGGGTCTTCGCCATGAGGATAAAAATGATGCGTAATGCCTTTAGAAGTCCACCACGTATCCTTTTCATAATTTATCCTCATGTTGACCTTGCGCTTAAAATCGATCCCCAGTATGCAATCATACTGTAGATCGTCTGCTACTTGAAAGGGCATTATGATATTGTCGCCGTCAATACATATAGAGACGTCTACAATACCTTGGATTGGTACTGTTGTACCGTCTGCCACTTTCACTGCTTTGCAGTCAGATCTCCTGAGCTTCTGCTGGAACACCTTACTCATTCCTTTGCCTATAAAGGAGTGCACTGCTCCATCATCGAGCAGTGCTATGAGTTTGTGTCCATTTAGCTCAATATTAAAAAATAAACGGGGATCAATGCCGGGAATTTGCTGAATAAGGGACTCGTTAGCTGCTATATGGGAGGGGTGAGACCCTATGGGGGGTTTGGGTGAGAAAATACGGGTCTTTATTTTCTCTGGCTGCCGTTTCCCTGCTGCTTCGTGCTGCATTTAGGGCAGTCTCTAATGTAGACTCCCTGGTCTCCACAACCGTAACAGAATACTTGTGAGCACTCTGCTGTCCAGTGACCCAATTGGTCACAAATAAAGCAGGGCTCTTTCTGCTTTCTAGGGTGGTTGGGGATTATTGGTGCTCTTGTTGCTGCTCTGTAATTGCTCTGGCTTCTGGGTTGCTGCTGATTGTGGCTCTTTGGTGAGTCGGGTCTTTGTGGGGTCGTTGCTGCTTTTTGCCATTGCCTTTGGCTGGTATTGGCGACTACTTTATTCCAAGGCTGCTTTTGTTGTGTGTTGCTGCTGCTGGTTGGCCTTGGGGAATCGCGTTTTGCTGCTTCTTCGTATTTAGGGGAGTTCGGCGCTGCTCTTCTTGGTTGGGGGCTGCTGGGCTTGGTATATCGCTGCTCATTACTGTATTTGGGGTTGGATGTGTGCTCTTTGGGGGTCTGGGGAGGGTATGAGGCTTTGGCATTGCTCGGGCTGCTTACTGCTGCTAAGCTGCGCGGTTTTTGCTGCTTTGGGTCGACGTAACCATACTTTGCTAAGCCATAACCTTGCAATGTTGGTGGTGGCTTGTATGTCTCGTCGAGTAACCGCCTAGCTTCTTCCTTTTTGCCTAGCTTTTGTAGCTGCGCAAAATTATCAAATTGGCTTTTTTCTAATTTGCATCTGTAACTAGGATGCAAATTTCGAAATGCTCTGTCCAATTGGTCTGCTAGCGGAAGCGGAGGTTTAATTTGGTCCAATATCCCTCGTAATTTTGAAAGATATGTCGAGATGTCTTCATTTGGACCTTGCGTGCGATTTTCTACTATTTGCCGCAAGTTGCTCTGGATTTCCTCCGATCCATATTGCAATCGCACTGCGTCGACAAAATCAATAAAATTTCGCCAGCTGCTCTTTTCTCTCTTGAACCAATCCCATGCTTCATCGTCGAGCACGGATGGGAGAGCTTTGATTATGTCGTCCATCGAGAGGTTATATGTCTCCTTGCATTCTTGGAGATTGCTCAGGAATGTTTCGGCATCGCTTTTCCTTGTCCCTTTGAACTGGATGTGATATCTAGAGAAAATTTCGACCGTTCTTTTCTCTCTAGTGAAAAGCGAATCCTCTAAGTTGCTGCAGTTGGAATAACAATTCCTAAAAGATGGAACCGACAAATTTGCTTGCTGCTGCTGCTGCTGCTGCTGCTGGGGATATTGCTGCTGAGGATATTGCTGCTGGGGATATTGCTGCTGGGGATATTGCTGCTGCTGGGGAGGGGGAATGCTAAATGTTGTATTACTTTCGGGGTTTCGATTCTGGATTTGAGGCTCTTCGACTATGCTGCTTTGGTGTGCTTGTTCTCGTCGTTGCTGCTGCTCTGCTAATTCATCTTCCCATTGCACGCTGGGGAGAATTTTTCTGCTGCTGCTTGTGTGTGTGCTGCTTCTCGGGTCGTTAGGGTTCATTTGGTTACGTTCATTCATTCTTCGCTCTGTTGCTGTTTGTTGCACTGCTCTGAATGCTGAAGGTTGTATGCTGCTTGTCGTTCTTGGCTGCGAGTTCGTATATACGTGTGTGCTTTGTGTTGCTGCAGGAGTTGTATTTGGTACGAAGGGGTTATTTGCTAAATTTTCATCTGTCGGTATGGTTGGAGCAAGCGTAATAATTGGGTAATACGACGTTGAGTTTATTCCCAATAACGATACTGTTGTGCTCGGCGATGTATATAATAATTCTGGAATAATCGGTTCTAATAAGAATCTTTGCTGCTCTTGCTCAGCTGGGGACGGCGTTCTTAAATGTCTGCACGTTGATTGTGCTTGCGGACGATATGCTGGATGTAGCAATCTTTCATTTATTGCCTCATTGCATTCCGTTGGCTCCTCCATTGTCAGTGGATCCTGGTACCGTCCTTGCGATTGTCCGGTTTGCAGTTCCACATATAACATCCGACCAGATGTAATATTTTGTGCTCTAGCTGCTCGGGGAGGGGGAGGGAAATTTGTTATTTCGGATTGTGTTAATGAGAGATCCAGGAGAGATTCTTCTTCATTTGGGTTAAATTCTTCCAAGTGTCGTCCATCTTCTTCTGGTCTCCATTCTGCTGCTGAGGGGCCGTAATTTCTAATTAATTCGTATCGCGCTACGCGATCACGAATTGTGCGTATATCGTCGTCGATGTTTAAATCCAGCTGATTACAGTAAATTGTAATTTTCCCATCGGCGGTATTATTTATGGTGCGCCTAATTATCGCTGCACCTTGTGCTACATTATCAATATTTATTTTACTACCTAATTTGTAGTTAGCTGCCATTTTGAGTTTTAACTTAATTATTCTATCAATAATTAAGAAGGGGAGGGTATAAGTTTGGCGCAATAAATTTGCAGCTCAATACTTATTGCTATTAAACTAACAGCCCAACGTTAAAAACGAAAAATTAAAGCTGAAGTTTCTTATATGCTAGTTATCTGCTTAAATACTATTTAGGGGAGAAACAATCCAAAATAAGGTAAATTAGGCAAGGGTAATCAAAATATATCGGGTTTTTAGGTTTTTGGCTGCTGATAGGGAAAGGTGTAAAAATTATCAAGTTTGCTGCGAATTGGGGTTATTAAATGCAATTAGTTGAAAGCAAATGAAAAGAAGGGAAGAAAAAAATTAAATTGATTTTTTATGTGCTCATTTGCTAAATTATTACTTTGTTAAAAGCAAAATTAAGGTTTAATTAATTTTAATTAATTGGCTGCTAGCTGCGAAAATAAGAAAACAAAAACAAAAAAAATAATATTTTAATTTGCACTAAAAAATAAAAATTTATTTATTATGTATTATTTAAATACTGCTTCGTAAAATTATTAAATCATTAAATTGCAGCTTCTGCCAGAAAAGAAAATGAAAATATTAATGTATTTTTATATATAAGTGCTAAATTATATTAAGCAACAATAAAAAATATTAATTTTCACAATGCAAAAATAAAATAATGCTTATAAATAATATATGGTATGGCTGCGATGAGACAAGGGGGGGGGGGAAAGCGAAACAAATGTTAGATTGTGTGTTATAAAATATATACAAGTATTATAAAATATGGAAATATTGTGCACAATTTCAAAATATATATAAGGAGAAGAAAACAAGTTATATTTATTTAATTATCGAGTTAATTAAATTTAATCACGTGTGGCAATATTTTTCCACGTGTTAAAAATTAAATATGGCCGAAAATATGGCCACGCGGCTTCTTCCTCCTTCCCGTATGTGTGCTTCACGCGGGGGGAGGGAAAAATGGCTACGGCTTCTATACTTATAATTAATTATTCCGTCACGCTTGACGTGTACATTTGTTCTAATATAAGAATTGCTGCTGCTTACTCTATCATAAATATATAATCAAAATTTAATTTCAATATTTCAAATTTTAATTTTTTTCTTTTGCTGCTGCTATTTTCCTAAAAAAAAAAAAAAATAATAATAATCCCGTAATTTTCAACATCGGCTAAATTATGCGTTACGACGCCATTTTAATGTAAGGAGAAAAAAAAAGAACGTGCCGATGCCGAGAAAACCACGTTGGGCGCCAATGTAACGGTCACGCTGGGGATTAGGGCGTGGCGTCAAAGGCGAAATAAACGTTTACATTTAAATAAAATAATATTAATTTATTATTAATATAAAAGTATGGTTTGGGCGCCACCCGCGTACGATCGCGGCAAATTTATACTCAAGCTCGGCTGCAAACGAGCTGCTGCTGCTACCTGCTGCGCGAGGGGAGGGGAGGGGAGAAACAAGGGAAGCACACTTACGGTATGAAGGAATACGCGTATCCACCACAAGGCGTACACCCACCTTATTAACGTGGAGATCGTCTCCTCGGACTTCGCTGCTCTCGGTCGATTGCTTTCGCACACACACACACTCGATATATCGATCGGTATACGGTTACCCGATGTTGCCTCGATGGCGTCCCGATGAGCTCTCTCGAGCTCGGGCTCGTTCGCCGCTTCGCTGCTCGGGCCCGACGTGCGCGCGCAGCTTCTCACGTCGAGTCGCCCGTCGGCCGCCGTCGTCTCGCGCGCCTCGTGTAGTGAGTGCTCGCGGCCATGTTGATCAAGGCGGACGACGTTGCCGAGCTGCTGCTTCCCACGGAGAGGACGATGTTCCCGGTGATGCTGTTAACCCGGTAAGTCTATATGATCGTTCCTCCGTGTTATATAATGTATCGGCTAATGAGTCTGCTCTGTTACAGGTGCAGACGGGACGGCCGATCTTCGAGTCTTTTCTCTCTCTTGCTCTCACGGTGGCTGCTTAGCTGGTGCGCGTCGGGTCGGTGATTGCTGCTCTTCGTCGGTGCTGCGTTGCTGCGGGGATTCTGGCTGCTTCTCAGGTGAATATCTATCTCCCAAGGGAGTGCTGCTTATTATTTACTAATTATTAACTGAGAGTTATGGTAATGTTATGATTACCATAACCTCACTTCCAATCCTCTCCTAGCATGTAGCTGTCAGTTAGTATGTGCACTACATGCATCCTAGTTTCCTTCTAATTAGGATTCTTATTAATTGTTTAACTGTTTCACAGCTTCCTGGATATCTTGTTCCTGCTCGTGCTGCTCCATCTGGCACCTTGGGCCATCGTAGGCTGCTTCATGGTCCTGGTGCGAAGCCTCCTGGAAATGGTATCGCCTCTCCTGACATGCTGCTTCATTGTGCTACGTGGAGGGAATCAAGAGAAGTATTGGGGATTTGGGGAGCTTCGGGTAGGCTAGGTAGGCTTAGAGATGTGAGGGTAGGTAGGTTAGTTTGTATTGGGACTCGCTCGCTTATTACTTTGACTGGTATTACATACATTGTCACATTGTTTAAAAAAGTAGTTAACGTTTTAACTTGTTATATAATAAAATGTGAATTATTAATAATAAGCTATTTTTTTTAATTGGAACTCACGTTGCAAACGCAGAAACAAACTCGGAAGAAGAGATCGAAAGTGAAGAGTATGATGCCAATGAAGCAGCCAAAGCGGCTGATTACTTATATTTTTGCAGCAACATCCCGATAAATGCAATACCGCTAGATTTGATATAATTAAAGCAGCTAAAGCTGTCACTCTGGAAGTAGCCAAAAGTAGCGTTGTTAATTTTTTATTTGAATTTTTTATATAATTATTTAATAGTTTCTTATTTGAAAGTTTATTGCTATAAAAAATTTATTTGCTTAAAAAAATGTATAATTGTTTATTTAGAAATAATAAAAATATTTTACCGGTATAATCAAATTCAAATTTTTCCCGGCTATCTATCAAGTACACAAAACACGAAATTTTTTTAAAAAATTTGAATGGGAATTACCATGTTAATTTTTGTAAATTTTTTGTCTTTCTTTAAATTATCATAACATTTTACAGAATTGAAGGCCATACAAATGCTACAGACCATTTGAAGGGTATTGCTCCAAGCTTTCTTTTAGACTTTTGGATAAAAAAATCAATTGTGGCGCACTTACACTTTTTTCAAGTTGAATGATGACATGTAGTTTATGTAACGTTAACCTTGAGATTAGAAATTCTAACCCAGAAGAATAAATTCTAGACATAATTCGTAACGAATGTTACGTATAATGTTCTATAGTAAAAGTTGATAGATTTTGAGTTAAACAGCGGTGAACCCAGCTGGTGTTTAGAAAAACTTGGAAAAATTTACTTTTTAATATTAGAATAACTTTTGACCAAATAGATTTCAGTACCTAAAAATTTTTTTCTGTATTCTAAAAAACATTTGCAATGTGTATCCAAAATTTGGTGCTTTTGAAAATTTTGATAGGACCACTTCACATGGAATACTCCATATATATATAGGCTTTATTTATATATGTATAGGCTTGACAGTCATATTCTCTTGTGAGAGAGAACTGACATCTGAGGGCCAAACGTATTAAACCACTTATTTATATTTGAGATAAAATATTTAGTATTTTTTTAATTTTGATAACGTAACTATGTATTTCTGTTTAATCATAATTAATTATTTATAATAATTATTATTATTTATTGCTAATTATTATTTATAACATCTATGTATCATTCTGAATCATTATTCGGTACAAAGAAGATGTTTTACAATGGTTTATTTTCTGACGCATATATGCGTCATACCGGTACTTTAAGGGTTACGCTACTAGTTATATAAATAGCTGAAGTAATATCTAAAGTTCAAACAGTTACGTAAAAATGAACGACTAGTAAATGTAAACGAAACTAATTAAATTTGCATTTAGAAATCATACGCACTAAGACTTAACCTCTGTCTAAAGTACTAGTAATTTGCCGTTTCCTTACAGAATCCAAAAGAGAAGAAAAAATCTAATTACATTTAGTATATAACTGATGTACGCGCGCGTATTGATATATTAATATGCGCGTCTTTTTCTCGGTTGTTCGTCCGCTTAAACGGAGATCGATAATGTAGAAAGTGACCAGCGACAGTTACTCAACACTTTGCTTTATTTCTTCGTTTTGTCGAATGCGCTCGTTTTGCTGCGCTCGCATCAGGACTGAATTCGCCCAGATGCAACGCGGGTATCCCCACCGTCGCAACTGCAGTAGCGTTTGAACCCCCGGACATCGAGCGAAGACGCACAAGCAATCTACGCCACTTGTAGAGCCACTTGTATGCAAACTATTTAATTTTCTGTATTTTGTCGAAATTACCGGTTAGGTAAAGGAAATCAAACAATTTGTTTTCCGGTCCTTCCCGGAAAATCAACGATTACATAAAATTCAGTTACCGGAAAGTCAACCTATATATGGGTGGTTCTCTGTGACATCGAAGATGAAAAAAATAAATATTGCTATAACTGTAGGAATATGTTTTAGAGGTATTCAGTAGTTCTCCTGAATTTTTTCAGATTTTTTCTGGGCCATTATTTTAAGTTACAGAGAGTCAAAGTTGACATTTTAGCACTTTTTTGCATTATATGCCCATTTTCATGAATTTTTAGCTCCCAGGGGATGCATTTTTCACTAAAAACATAAGTATGACTTTTTTGTAAAATTTTCCGAACTTTTCATTAAAAATACTTTTAAAGACATAAATGTATGCTGTCACACTCTTGTAAGCCATTTAAACCTCAAATAGTGAAAATCAGCAATTCTGCTCCGGACTTTGGTAACCTAATACTGTCTAAAAGATGTCTTTTTATAGTCAGAAACTGCCTAAAAATTTCCAGAGTGGGTCTAAATCATTAAGATCACTTATGGTCAAAATATCCGGGAAAAGTGCCCGAAATATTAATAGAAATGTATATTTGTTGCCTTATAACGATGAATCTAGTAGCATGATCATTGCAAAAAAATTTATGCACTTACCTTGGAATGGTAGAAAAGTATCTCCACTTGTTTCAGTATCCATCTAATCCCCTGTAAGCTGCTAAAAATACAAATATTATTATAAAATTATAAAAAATTATTTTTTAAACATTTATAATGCTGGATTTTTAGTTTTACATCCCTTACAAGAATTATAATACTAATCTGAAGGATTACTATAAAAGTATGAACATTATTATTATTATTATAGAGCAATACATTGTTTAGATTTCACAAACTTGTCACTGTCACGTTATCATATTATTCATTATAATTATATATCCGATTTATTTATATCTTTTGTATTAAATACGTATATTCAGTTATTGTAATTATTTCAAAGATATTTTCAACGCTAATGATTTTTTTACTGGTTTTTTTTAATTGTTCCTTTTCCACTGTATATATATATATATATATTATTATTTTAACGTCGCTCTTTTTATGCTCCCAAATGGGTGCTGATCAGCGACGGAGGTCATACGATATCTTTGTGAAGAAAGCACTTGTTGAAATTCCACTGTATATAATTGAGACAATTTATTATAAAGTATTTTTTCAGTAGCTTCACATATTCTGTATTCATGCACTCAATCACGGTCCCATTTTTATGTTTTATATTACGTCAGTAGTTAGGGGGGCACTATAGCGCACCCAAACAAACGTGACTTATGAGGTCAGTCTGATGGTGCATAGTATCCGATGGTACCTATGACACGTGCCCCTCATCGACACAACTTTTTCACCTCGCTGATAGTGCATAGTATCCAAGGTCAGTCGCTACGACTCGTGCGTTCGCAATTGTTTTGATGATCCATCTGTGTCTAATACGCTGATAGTGTATAGTATTCGAATGACACGTGTCCCTCATATTCATTAACGTTACCAATATTTTCTTTAATTTATAACAATAAATTTCATATATTTGGTTGTTTATGGTTTCCTTTCATTAAATCTAAAGTTTATTTCTTAGGTGAAAACAAATTTTTTAAATTCATCTTTTTTTCTATTTAATATTTAAAGAAATGTGATTTTGAGCTATTGCGGTGTCCAGCTATTGGTACTTTTTTACCTTACAATTTTTTCTTAACTAAAATTTTTGGTTATAATTAACGATTGCTTTAAAGTGTTAATTTGAATATTTAAATGCACAACGTTTCGAAGACATATTTGTCCTCATCTTCAGGTGATAATAACTTTATTAATAATAATTAATACATCAAGTAAGTAGAATCGTTACAAAAGAAAGTTTTTTACATTATTATCACATAGCGTTTATGAACTTCTCAAGTATTTCTACATATCATTACATATCTATACAATTCAAATATGTTACTGATTTTAAGTAATAACATAAATAATTAATTGACAGAATACTCACGAAAATCAGCAATCAATCGAAATCACACTTTTTTCTCTTATTCATTTTAATTAATAACTAGCTAAAATCCTCACTCGCTCACGCTCGCTCGATGAAAAATTGTTATATAATAGATAATATTAAATTAAACTAAAAAATATTTTATTATTTAACTACATTCAATTATTATTTATTAAATTGTACCCATAAAGATTTATTATCATATGTATAATAATTAATGAATTTATTATTATTATACGATGAATTAAAATGATAATATTAAAAAAATAGAAATTATCTATAAAAATAATTATTTTTGTATGAAATAGAGTTTAATTATTATTGCAATAGCACTTTTCATAAAGGAATTATTATTGATTTTTTATTGTCATGTAATATGTATACATCCTTTGAAAATAATTGATTTATTTATTTAGCAGTACTTATTAATTTGTGTGTTATTGGTAATTTGGTAATAGCACTATTTATACACTGAGAAAAATATTATAATAAATATTAAAATAATCTATATTAAAAATTACTATATTGTATAGAAAAAGTGTGACATCTCAGCAATATAATAATTTTTGCTATGTTTGTGACGTGCCAACCTTTCTTTGGGTTTTACCGTTACTATAGATTTTGCTGCTTGTTATTAGATTAGATGTAAGTTAGGTACGAAACCATCTTTGCATCTATATCTTGTTGCAGACTTATTAATCCGGGTTTTATGTGTAAATTGAGACACATTATATTAGCACACATTGGCTATTATAACTGGAGTGTGTATTTGAGTATATTAATTATATATATTTTGTATGTATTATACACATTTCTATCACCACGCATTGGGCCATAGAAATGGTAGTGTGTGATTTAATAATACTTAAATGAATAACTATAAATTTTATATATATATTTACAATATTTATTTATTTAATTTCATTACAAATCCTTATAATAAAAGGACTTGTACTAATAAAACTATGAAATCTAATGTAAATGCTACGAAGGCTTATCTATCAATGAATGTTGTATATAAATTTCCGTCCTTTATATACTATTTTTACCTCATTAGTACAAGTCCTTTTTAACCATTTTTCGTCATATTTTACATTAATTTCGTATTTTGATTTTTTATTTTAAATCATATTTTCTTTCTTGTTTCTATATACATGTAATATTATCTAAAATTCTAATTATTTACAAGAAATAATTGCATATTTATTTTCATATCCTATGCATTTTTGTAATTACTTTTATTTTATAATTTTTTTTATTAATTCTATAACCTCAATTATTTCTACATTTAAAAATAATCTTAAATTCATTTTTTAAACTTACAATCGTTTTTTATTCTACTTATAAATTTCACTTTGTCTTTTACACAATTACAAAATTAAATATATTATAATTTTTATTATTTTTAAATGTACAAATATCTTCGCATACTGATTTTGCATAAACATATAATTTTTGTAATTAATTTCTGTTTTGCCGTAAAATTAAAAATTAAATTCTTTTTTATACATTTTAAATTGAATATTTGTATTAATTTTATTGTGTAATAATATTCTATTTACAATTAATTATTCATTTAATTATAAAATATTTATTTTTAGTATAACTGCAATTGCATTTTTATATTTCTAAATTTGCGCTTTAAATCGTGACACGCTATAATTCTAAGAATTTACATGTTAGTCAATTTCAGCTGACAATATTCTTGTGGATATTTACATTTATATATAGTTCATTGATCTTTCTAAGAAATCTATTTTGATGCCCTATATCCTCTTATATAAAATTACGTATTTATGAAATAATATAATTATATGTAGTTGTATACGTCACATGTTATATAGTAAAATTTAGATATAATATCTTTTAATATCCAATATCTTAATTTTTGATATTCAATATAGTAATTTTTATTATATAAGTCAGCAAATTTTATTATTCAATCTGGTATTTTTTAAATGCGAATTTAAGGAAGTAAAAATGAATTATATTTTGTTTTTAATTAATTCGAAATAGTATGTATATATTACGCACATTACGAAATAAAAAAAAATTAATTTCTTACTGTAGATGATGTCCAGGTCATTACTATTACCTCCAGGTCATCGCGGCATCATCTACTGGAAAGCTATGATATTTTACAAACATATTCATTTGATATAACATATTTTTTAGAATTTTTTGATTCTATTTCATTTATTATTTTATCAATATATTCATCCGATCTTTGTAATTTTTTCAAATTTTTAAAACTATCAATTAACTCTTTATCTATAGATTTTTTTATTATAGTTGCAATTATTATTTCTGTATCTTTTAAATCGTTTGATTCATTTATATCTAACCGACTTAAATAATCAGCTGCTTTATTTTTATGTCCAGGTAAATATTCTGGTATTATATTTAAATCTTGAATTGATAAATTCCATCTTCTTAAACGTGAATTTGTAAATTTACAATTTTGCAAGAATGATAAAGCTTCATGATCTGTTCTAACTATAATCTTAGACGCACCCCTTAAATACGTATCCAATTTATGTAATGCCCAGACTATTGCTAACATTTCTTTTTCTGTTGTAAAATAATTTACTTCACTACCTTTTAATGTACGACTAATATATGTTACTATTCGTTCTTCACCTTCTTCATCTAATTGTGATAAAATTCCGGCAATCGCGTAATCACTTGCATCCGTAGTTAATATATACGGTTTTTTCGGATTTACGAAATTTAATATTATCTTATCGTCAAATAATTCTTTTATTTTATCGAAAGCTTTTTGTTGCTCTTCCTTCCAATCATATCTTATATCCTTTTTTAGTAGTTTGAGAAGTGGAATAGTTTCTTTTGAATAATTTTTTGCAAATTTTGTGTAATAATTTAGAAACCCTAAGAAACTTTGTAATTCTTTAACATTTCTTGGCTCTTTAAAATTTTTTATAGTTTTAATTTTGTCTGGATTTAATTTAATCCCTTTACTGGTTATTATATTACCTAAAAATTTAATTTCTTGTTTAACTATATTTGATTTCGCAAAGTTTAATCTTAAATTACATTTTTCTAATCTATTAAAAAATATATCTAAATGTCGTAAATGATCTTCAAAATCTTTTGGCATTATAAATATATCATCTACAAATGATAATATAAAATCTAAATCGTGTATAGCTATATCAAGACCTCTTAATAATGCTGCACTACTTATTTTTATACCAAATGGTACGACATTAAATTCATAAACCTTATTATCGCAAATAAAAGCAGTATATTTTTTACTTTCTTCCGTTAGCGCGATTTGCCAAAACTATTTGATAAATCAAAATTAGACATAAAATCCCGATTTTTACATTGAATAAATATCTCTTCTACACCAGGTAGAGATTCATAATCATCTACGAGTTTATTATTTAATTTTCTTGCATCCAAACATATTCTTATTGATCCGTCTTTTTTAGGTACAATTACACAAGGATTTATATATGGGCTTGTAGATCGTCGAATAATACCGAAATCTAACATTTTTTTCTACTTCCTTTTTCACTCTTTCACGATATGCTATAGGTATAGGATATGGTTTTGAATAATATGTTATTTCATTACGTATTTTTAATTGATACTTGAAATCTAGAAGTTGTCCTGGGGTTCTTTGGAATACGGTTTTATATTTATATATTAAGTTTTTTAATTTATTTTTCTGTGTATTATTTAAAATTACACTAGAATTTATTTGATCATTGATTTCCTTTTCGGATATATCATAATCATAGTCTAAATTAGACGATTTATTGTTCCAATTGAATTCTAAATCTTTATTTTCTAGATCATCCTCAAATTCAATTGACATAGTTTCATACTCTTTTGAGTTTATTTGTATTTCATTAAATTTTATATTACCGATCTTTTCCCAAACTTCGTATATAATTTCATTATTAACCGTATCAATTAACATTTTTAAAATTTTTTGAGAATCATAACCTAATATACAAGGTCTTATTAATTTTGGTATTACTATAAATGTTAAATTTTCCATTAATCCACCTATATTTGTTTTAAGTAAAACTTGTTGCTTAATTCGTTTTGATTTTAAACCCGTTGCACCTTTAATAATTTTTCCTGATATTGGTAATGTAGGTTTATTTTTGAATTGATTTTTATTTTTATTATAAAATTCTTCTGATATGCAAGTTATTTCACTCCCAGTATCTTTTAAGGCATTTATTTCTATTCCTTCAATTTTTATATTTATTTCAGGGCATTTCTCAATTATTTTTCATTTTTAACATTTTCATTATTTGGTTCAATATCATAAATTAAATCTTCACGAGGATCTTGAAATATTGTATTTATTTCAATGTTTTTAGGTTCTTGAATTTTTTCAGTTGTATTTTGTGTTTTTTTCCTTATCCGAGTTACAAAATACAACTCTTTTTAGTTTCCCGAATCGGTTTTATGGATTTGTATGCTTGAATCATTTTTTAAACTTACGTCTAGTACATCTATATTATTATAATCATTTTCATATTTTTTTCATATATTGGTTTAATTATTTTTTTTATTGGTTTAACCGTTTCAATAGCATTTATCTCGGTTGAGTTTCTTTTATTTTCCCAAGATCTATTTTGTTTATTATATCTTTCAAAATTTTCTTTTTGTTTATATTTATCTTTATATTTATCATTTTCATTATATCTACTTGGTTGTTCAATTTTCTTTTGAAAATTATCATTTTTCTTTTCACGAATTTTATCTGCGTCAAAATCCGCTAGTATTTTAAATAAGTGACTTTTATTTTTTACTTGTTGTCCCAAAATTGCATATCGTATTGATTTTTCAAAATGTTCACTAATTTTATTTACTATTTCTGTTTCAGAAAAATCCATATCTAATTCTTTTATTAAACCAAATATATATGTAGCATATTCTACTCTTAACCATTTATTATATTCATTATATTGACCAAATTCTACCTTTCTTTTTGCAGATCTTTGTAAAGTTTGATTCCAATATCTATCTTTAAACACTTTAATAAATTGATTAAATGTTTCTATTTCTGATTCTTGTATGTACCACCATTCTTTTGCTGAATCAGTTAATGATTGTGATATGCTAGCACATATTTCATTAAAGTTTAAATTATAGTTATTAACATATTTTTCTAAATCGATTAAAAAACGCATTGGTCGTTCATAAGGCTGTCCCCGAAAACTTTGGTAAATCAATTTTAATTTTAGGCATTGATTCAGTAGAATTAAATGTTTGATTATATTCAATTACTTTTTCATTTGATTCTTTAAAAGATTTTTCAAGATTTTGTATTCTCTTATCATATTCCAATTCCATTTCTTTTATTTTATTTGAAAAATAATTTTTTAATTCTAAATATAAATCATCATTTAAAACTAATACTTTTAATTCATTATTTTCTATTCTCAATTTTTTAACTTCATTGTTCACCATTTTTAAATTATCAGATAACACTTCATTTTGTTCTATTAATTTTGATTCAATAGATTAATATTTTCATTACATTCTTTTCTATAATTATCAATTACATCTATATTTTTATTTTGATTTAATTCAATTTCTGTTTGTTTTTCATCTATTAACTTTAATTCTTCTGTAACAGCCTCCTCCCAAGCATTACGTTTTTTATCGATTTCAGTTGTTTCTTCATTATTAAAAGAATTTTGCATATTTAACAAATATATACTTGATTTTCTTTTTGCCATTTTGAAAAATCTATATAATATAAATTCAATATCTATATATTAACAAACAAGTTTAAAATATTAATATTTAATAAAATTTTTATATAATTAATACTTTATGTTTGAATTTATTATTTAATCCAAATTTTATTTTTTCATTTAATGTTTTGTTAAAATTTATATGCTTTAACAAATTTTTTATTTTTATTTTTATAACTTATATATATACTATCCATATAATAATTATCAGATGTATCACCTATATATAACTATTAGTGCGAGTGAGAAACATTTGACTCTCGGTATATTAACAGAGAGCGCGGTCGCATAGTCGTAATCACTATTTTTCTATAAATTCAATATCCTACGCTGCTAAACTCTTAGACAAACGCGCGAAAATTAATTATCTTAAATTTTCTTAGTTTAAGTTTTCATTTGAGTTTTAATTTATTTATATTATTTTATTTTTAAATTTTCGAATTTTTTAGTTAAATTATTTTTTATATAACTTTCAATTAATACAACTCTGGTTGCTAATTGTACATGTTTTCCTTGAATGAATTGAATATTTTGTTCCGTTATTTCTCGAAAACTTGTTAATTCATGTTTTAGAAATCTATTTTGTTTTTCTAAAAGATCATTTTTATCTTTGATTGATTCTAAATGATTTTCCAAAATGTGTACCTTTTTAACTAATTTATCATAATTTCCAGCAATAAATTCTAATCCTTCTTTATATTTTAATAATAATGATTCTTGATCTTCAATTTTTTCCGCGTTTTCCCATACTAAATCATTTAATTGATATGTTAACGCGTACAAATTATTGTCAAAAATTGACGAATCATATCGATTGATCATTGTAACTCTTTTTGAATTTGTTTAATTATTACTATTAATATTGGTATATCCTATGATTAATTGCAAATACGTAATTCTACTTTTAAATTACAGTAGAAAATTTTGTACGTGTAAAATAAAATTTATCTAAGCATGTGTACTCAATTTTTACAGAATTTTTATTTTACAAATATATTTATATGTAATTTGATTTTTATCAGTCCCTGTCCGAGCGCCATTTTGTGACGTGCCAACCTTTCTTTGGGTTTTACCGTTACTATAGATTTTGCTGCTTGTTATTAGATTAGATGTAAGTTAGGTACGAAACCATCTTTGCATCTATATCTTGTTGCAGACTTATTAATCCGGGTTTTATGTGTAAATTGAGACACATTATATTAGCACACATTGGCTATTATAACTGGAGTGTGTATTTGAGTATATTAATTATATATATTTTGTATGTATTATACACATTTCTATCACCACGCATTGGGCCATAGAAATGGTAGTGTGTGATTTAATAATACTTAAATGAATAACTATAAATTTTATATATATATTTACAATATTTATTTATTTAATTTCATTACAAATCCTTATAATAAAAGGACTTGTACTAATAAAACTATGAAATCTAATGTAAATGCTACGAAGGCTTATCTATCAATGAATGTTGTATATAAATTTCCGTCCTTTATATACTATTTTTACCTCATTAGTACAAGTCCTTTTTAACCATTTTTCGTCATATTTTACATTAATTTCGTATTTTGATTTTTTATTTTAAATCATATTTTCTTTCTTGTTTCTATATACATGTAATATTATCTAAAATTCTAATTATTTACAAGAAATAATTGCATATTTATTTTCATATCCTATGCATTTTTGTAATTACTTTTATTTTATAATTTTTTTTATTAATTCTATAACCTCAATTATTTCTACATTTAAAAATAATCTTAAATTCATTTTTTAAACTTACAATCGTTTTTTATTCTACTTATAAATTTCACTTTGTCTTTTACACAATTACAAAATTAAATATATTATAATTTTTATTATTTTTAAATGTACAAATATCTTCGCATACTGATTTTGCATAAACATATAATTTTTGTAATTAATTTCTGTTTTGCCGTAAAATTAAAAATTAAATTCTTTTTTATACATTTTAAATTGAATATTTGTATTAATTTTATTGTGTAATAATATTCTATTTACAATTAATTATTCATTTAATTATAAAATATTTATTTTTAGTATAACTGCAATTGCATTTTTATATTTCTAAATTTGCGCTTTAAATCGTGACACGCTATAATTCTAAGAATTTACATGTTAGTCAATTTCAGCTGACAATATTCTTGTGGATATTTACATTTATATATAGTTCATTGATCTTTCTAAGAAATCTATTTTGATGCCCTATATCCTCTTATATAAAATTACGTATTTATGAAATAATATAATTATATGTAGTTGTATACGTCACATGTTATATAGTAAAATTTAGATATAATATCTTTTAATATCCAATATCTTAATTTTTGATATTCAATATAGTAATTTTTATTATATAAGTCAGCAAATTTTATTATTCAATCTGGTATTTTTTAAATGCGAATTTAAGGAAGTAAAAATGAATTATATTTTGTTTTTAATTAATTCGAAATAGTATGTATATATTACGCACATTACGAAATAAAAAAAAATTAATTTCTTACTGTAGATGATGTCCAGGTCATTACTATTACCTCCAGGTCATCGCGGCATCATCTACTGGAAAGCTCATAACAAAATTAAAAAAAAAATTAATTTCTTCCTGTAGATGATGTCCAGGTCCCTTATGTTACCTCCAGATCATCGCGGCATCATCTACTGGAACGCACATTACGAAATTAAAAAAAAATATTCCCTTCCTGTTGATGATGTCCAGTCCTTCATGTTACCTTCAGTTATAACTGATCGAGATAAACAAATAAGTAATCGAATTAAATAATCGAGGTTAAACCATTTAAAAAAGTAATTAAACACCTATAAAAAGTTAAGCATTATTTCTAATTAATCTGTGTGGTTCCGCGATCACTATCATTAAAAATAATTCATTTTTTCGAAAATTCAAGAGAGATAAGAAGAGTTAAAAAATTAAAAGTCTGCCTGTACAAAAAAAAATTTTCTTCCTGTAGATGATGTCCAAATCCCTAATGTTACCTCCAGGTTAACGGGTATCATCTACTGAAAGACCTATTACGAAATAAAAAAAAAATTTTCTTCCTGTAGAAGATGTACAGGTTGGTAATGTTACCTCCAGGTCATCGGGGCAATATCTACTGAAAGACCTATTACGAAAAAAAAAAAAAAATTTTTCTTCCTGTAGAAGATGTCCAGGTCCCTACAGTTACCTCCAGGTCGACGAGGCATCATCTACTGGAACCTACATTACGAAATTAAAAAAAAATATTCCCTTCCTGTTGATGATGTCCAGTCTTAATGTTACCTTCAGTTATAACTGATCGAGATAAACAAATAAATAATCGTTTTAAGTAGTCGAGGTTAAACCATTAAAAAAAGTAATTAAACACCTATAAAAAAGTAAAACACTATTTCTAATTAAACCGTGTGGTTCCGCGATCACTTTCATTAAGAAAAATTCATTTTTTCGAAAATCAAGAGAAATATAAGAAGAGTTAAAAAATAAAAAGTCTGCCTGTACGGACGTACGCTCAGACTTAAACTTTAAAACCATTAAAAAATTAATTAAATACCTATAAAAAAATTAAATACTATGTCTAATTATTCTTTTGGATGCCGCGATCATATTGAATTAAAAAAAAATTAATTTTTACAAACTATTTAAAAAAATATTACATAATTTATACTTAAATTGTCATTTTGACAGTATAAAATTTTAATATAATGTGGATAATTGATTAAAAATTAATTAATTTATTATTTCAATTGAATGTTTATTTAAATTAAGTAAATAATCAAACATCAATAAACAGAGAGACTTATAAACATTCAATAAAATTGCGTATAGGACGATACACTCGACTGTAATACAAATATTCAACTGAATACCTTTTAAAAATTGTCACAGAATTTGACTAGAAAAATAACCGATAATGCAGGAAATTATATAATTGTCTAAGAATATACAATCGGCATTACAGATAACTATATCATTCGCAAATATTTGAATTTAACTTTCATTGCGATATATAAATGATCAAAAAATAATTTAAAAGTTATTTATCTACTATTTGGAATTCGAAATATTGAACAGAATACAAAGTGACTGAAAATTTTATTACTTTCGAAATAATGATCATTCTATTTCTCTTAGTAAGAATTAAAGAAACTGCAGTTCTAATTTTTAAAATTTGAAATATCGCAAATATTTTTAATAAGTCTTCGTCAAATTGGATCCCACCTAATATTACTTTATAATAAAAAATTACGTACATTTATTAGTATTATCGACATCGTCTCTTTCACACGGTTTGGTCGTATTTTTACAGTATTGAAATTCCTTTTTTTTTATATTTTAACAATACATTTCTATATATAAGTTTATACTGTAAGGTAATAAGTTCCGTGTCTTAAGCTTTTTAAAACAACATGAACGATGTTTTAAAACTTATAGCCGTTTTAATTTCTCAACCACTCGTTTATAATAAAATTGTACGATACGATGAATCAGTTAAGGTGACAAGGCGGGTATATTTTCTTCAAACGTAAAATATATAATGTTCATTATTCAGCAGTTGTCGAGTGTTTATTTCAAAGTATATAATGTATATTATATTTTACGAAACTACTCAATCAGTTCTTCTGCAAAAATCATGGAACGCGTAACAAAGCTTCACGCGATTAGCGTGTTTTTTTGTGTTCTTCGTATAGTGATCAATTACGAACCTATGATGCGTAGCGCAAAATATGAAAAGAAGCGATTTGTATTCTTTACCAACAAACATGATTTTAAACAAATTGAAACCCATTTTGTTACATTGCCGTTTAACTACCGTAAAAAAATTATATACATTAGGTCTTTTTCAAAATAAATATATTTTAGAAATTGTGATAAATGTTATCAAACGTTTGTATACTCAAGGACATCCTGAAGCAAATGAGATTTTACAAAAATATAGTAAGTACCCATCGAGATTCTTCGTCATTATTACGCTGAATTTATATGAATCAGAGTAATGTAACGACAAATTAATTATATTTGCAGTGTTACTTCAAATGGAGGAGGATTTAGAAGGTGATAGTTTAATATCAAAATGTGATTTAGAAAATTGTAATTTAAAAGTGTTTCATATTTATTAAATATATTTAAAAGTATTAGTAAATTACTTTATTTGTAATTATTTACTATGAAAGATAGTAAACCATCGACAAGTAGAACATCGGAATATGATAATTTAATATCGGAACGTGCTGTAAAAATGGTAATTTAAAATCGTTTTATATTTATTTAATATATTTAGAGGTCTTAGTAAATTTTTTTATAATTAATTATAGTACGAGATATTAAACCGTCATCAAGTAGAGTATACGGAGATTATTGAACTATCATCAGATAGTGATATCAGCGAAAGTGAAACAGAAGTCTGTAAAAATGAGACCAAACCATGTGAAACAGACGATGTCGAGAATACTGATGAAGGTACGTAATTTTTATTATATAGTAATATTGAGTGGAGTGCGATTTGTCGAAGACTCATTAAAAATATGTACGATATTTCGAATTTTAAAAATTAGAATACACAATAATATACAAAATAATGTATTTATTACTTGGAATTCGAAATATTGAACTAAATACAATATAACTGAAGATTTTATTACTTTCGAAATAATGATCATTCTATTTTTCTTGGTTCAAATGAATGAAACTGTACTTTCAATTTTTAAAATTCAAAATATCGCACATATTTTGAATGAGGCTTCGACAAATTCGACCCAAACCCAGTAATATTTATACCGTAACAATTTTGAGTAATTTATTGAGAGGTGTTAGTAAGTAAGTCTTTATGGTTAATTACAATACGAGATATTAAACCATCGTTAAGTAAAGTATGTATGGACAATATTGATCTGTCATCATCGGATAGTGATAGCAGCGAAAGTGAAAAGGAAGATTGCGGAAGTGAAACAGAATCATGCCAAACCGACGATGATGATATTAATAACAAACGTACGTAATTCTCAAATTGTAAAATGTATTTTAAACAATTTTTAGAATAAAAAGGTATTCAATCTACTTAAAATTTCATATACTGATTCTTCAGAACCAAACCCTAATTTAAAATGTAATTTTTCTGTAACATGAAATTAATTTTTCAATTTTTGATATTATTCAGAATTTTCTATGTCAGTTAAGAAAAAATTTGTAAGATAAAAATGTACCAATAGCTTGTAAATTTATAACTAAAAAAAGAACAAAATTTTATATTTGTATTATATAATGTGACACAATTATTTTGACGTTGCTACGAACCAGTGAATTACTAGTCGTCTTTTTTAATAGCTATGAAATCATTTTTAAAATTTAGAGTAAAAAACGTTAAATGCAAATTGTTATCTTTAAAGAAATAATTAACAAAATTTTCAGAAGGTGAAATACAAAACGGACAAGGTGGTGGTACCAATAATCCACGATTTTTAATCCAAAGTGAAACGTCACGTTTTTATCAACGTTTTGGATAAGAAGGTGTTGAGATTCAAGGATGTATAGCTAATGTTCCAGAAGGATACAATATTTTAGTATGGCTGGAAAGTGCAGTAAGAGAATTGCATACAAAACTCATACTGCCACTAATTTTATTGGTATCACGATCGAATAGTCTCAGCCATGGACCTCTTTGGTTATCTTATAGATCTATTCATGCTTTTAACGTAGACGAATTATGGAATATGATATTTAACGTAACACAGAGTGGAGTAGAATTTGGTATGGACAACCTATTGACTTTTAAATGCAATATTGTGAATGACGTGAGAGGTGCAGGTCGCGTAGCATTAAACGAAGAATCGGTAAGCAAAAGATCAATTTTATCCATCAAGAATGATGACAATCTGTGTTTACCGCGTTCGCTCGTTACAAGTTACGCATAACATGATAGAGGTCAAATTCGTTCAGGGGAATTTGCATGAACGTTGGAACAGTTAAAACACGTTCACTGGGGATCAGGGTGAACGGCTCCCATATCATAAAATAACAACACTTTTATTTATAGCTAGATAATTTAATATTAATAAAATAATAAGAATACAATAAATAAACGGATAAACTAGTCACGGTCGCCAGCCGCGTTCACGCGGCAAAATTTATATATTTAGCACACGCGATTACCGCACACACACGCACAATCGCAGCTTGACGGGAAGCTGGAAGACAGGGAATTTAGGCAGGAACTCTCACCTGCAGATGCTCGAATTTAACAATTAATAAAATATAATCACTCTCGTAATAACTATAACAAGGGTTTATATGAAACGTCTCGTTCGACGGCCCGACTCGGAATCCCCGAATTCGTCTCGATATACCGATCAGCGAGTCCGCGCGCATGCGCCACGCGCAACAGTTGGCTCTCGTTCGCTTGACACGGCCGATCCGACGTGCGTGTCTTGTTTATGTACAGTGTACACCTCCGTCCCCGTGCACCGTCTCAACTGCTGGATACGAACAACCCGGAGTCGCTTCTACAGGAACAACGTCAATAAACGGTAAAATACTCTCGTTCCATACAATAGCCTGTATTAATGTTAGTTCGTCCGAGTTTGTTTATTTGTTTCAGGTGCGGCATGCGGGAACGACGACGTCAACACTATATTGCAGACTTCCTCAGCTACTTCTTCTTCACCAGGTTCCGGAGATGCCTGTTCTATTCTCAAGTCAATATCTAGCTAGATTGTCCGAGGTAATGTATAAATAGCGTTGTTTCTTCCTTTAAACTTAATCTCTTGTGTAAGTAAGTTCCTAACCTCAACTCACCTCTCCTTCTCCTTACCTGCAACTAGGTTTTGACAACCTACTGCTTTCCTCAATTCTAATTTTATATTCAGTATGATTTATTTAATACTGTTGCAGGTACTCGAAGGAGGTTTTGTACCAACGAAGGATCATTACTTCTTGGAGGAGGCTGGATGTTTACTGGTTGTCGACACTGTCCAATATTACATGTTCTACCTCTACTGCCACCTTCTACGATCACCTTCTCCAGGACATAAGGAACAGGATTTATAGCAGGACCTCACTCAACTACTTCAGGATTCAACTTCAACTACCGGATAATTATTTACAGGACTGTTATAAGGATAGTGATTGTGTGCTTATGCGTATCTTGCTGGAGTGCGTACTCCTTCCTCACGGTCTAGCCTATCTGGATTCCGAGTGAGTTTTATAATTAATTCCTATAAGCTACGGGGCTTTGGAATATTAAATATATAATATAAATATAAATCAAGTATGTGACATGCAGTTAGAACTGCCATGTCACAACTCCCTCCCGCCAAACCGAAGTTACTCCGGTAACTTCGCGTTTGCGAACGCAAATTACTTCATCAATTACTTCAACGCAAATTACTTCAACGCAAAAATAAACAAAAAATTCTAAAATAAGCTGTCCACTAATTCTATTCTATTAACTTATCTACTACTCTATCTCTAAGATAACCGGTGTTATCTACCACGGGGTATTTGTGTCACTGTTTGTGTTGAGTGTATTTTAAGCTGGAACAACTGCTTGGCTAGAAAGAGATCAACTGGAACGTGTACGCTAGAGTAATGTTTTAAGGCCAGTGTATCGCGCTGAGGGTGTATTTCCTATCTCATTTTTAATCACCACGTTACTTAACAAACAAAAAAAAATATAATATGTATAATAACATTAAAATCAAATTACGAACGACTGGCGAACCGTTACATTAACCAACTTAATTGTAATACCTAACGCAATTCGCGAACTCACATAACCCGTTACCCAAAATAAAATTCATTCAATAATTACAGATTCTTTTACAACAATTCGTCATATGTTAAAACAAATAAATAGAATTAAAATTCACACTCATACCTGGTGAGATTCCCTTCCACCGACGAATCAGCTTTGGCAACCATTCTACCTTTTAATGCTCAAAGTCAATTTAAATTCCTTTCTGGCTAGATTTATTTATTCTCTAATTTAACCTTACTCAACGACAAAACTCCTAATTCTCTGCTAGAACATTTATTACAGCTACCTTAATTATAACTTTATCATTCGTTGACTTCTTTCCAGGCTAGAAATTACTGAAGGGACAATAGGAAATATTAATTAATAACAAAAATTTTGTTCAAACTCATATTTATTTATTCTTGGGATGCATATCCAGGGAATTCTCCCACTCCTCTCTACAATCCGGACAGGCATTAATTTTTACCCCCGGTCTTCCGCACCCCCTACAAATTATTCGCCTTGGCTGCTGGCATTGAACCCAACTGTGGTTCCGCTGTCCACAATTCCAGCAGCCCTGACGTCGCCTTCCGCTGAATACGGAAGGACGAGGAGCGGAATCATGCTCGACTAAGAGATTCCTGGGACGCCAATCAAATTCCGTTTGGTTCCTTTCATTGGGCTGTATCAAGGGACGGGTCCAGGGAAGGGATAACAAGGACGGAATATTGGAGCTGGAAGGGTGAGTAGGGTTTGGGTTACTAAGGTGGGAGCTAGACAGGTTTTGGGAAATAGAGGCGGTACGGGAGCTCGAAGGTCGGGTGGAGCTAGAATGGGGAATGGGGAAGCTAGACAAACTTTGGGGGTGAGTGGAGGGAGGGAAGCTAGAAGAACTTTGGGGTTGAGGGGAGGGAGGGAAGCTAGAAGATTCGTTCTCCGGTGGATCTATAAAGATAACAAAAAAAAAATTCCATTTTCATATAGACCCTTCATCCTATACATCATGTACAAATTCCTCAACCCACCATTCAAATTATCCACTATACCGGGAATTGGACCCAATGGAGCCACTTCCGGAAGCACCTCGTGAGAACTCAATTCGTCCTCTGGGGGATGGTCCATCCCAATCTCAACATTTTCGGGGTCTGCCCCTCTTTCGAGCTGGACCTCCCCCAGGGACAGTGTTGACGTCCCCACCACTACTTCCTCTTCCCTGCTCAATTGGCCCCTTTCCACCCTCTCTTCTTCGGGGGGTGGGAATCGATGGGTCGGGACATACACCCCTCTCCTTCCCGGTCCCCTCTCCATTCCTCGCCGTCTGGACGTTCTCCACATCATTAACTGGAATATCAACATTGGGATTACCTCTCCGAGGTAAATACTTTTTCAAATCATTTACATATACTTCTGTGACTTTTCCATCTTTTAAATCCTCAACTACATATAATACCGGAGATAAAACTTTAATAATTTTTGCTGGACCTACGAACTTTGGAGCATGTTTAGCTGAATAATTACGGACCGCAGAAGATAAGGTATCATTTTTACGAAGCACCAAATTATCAATCTCGTACCTTACTTCACGTCTATTTCTATTATAATTTTTGCTTTGTCTTAAACTTGCTTTGTCTATAAACCTCTTTACTAAATCATGTAAAATCGGTAACCTGGTTATTCGGCTAGACCACTTTTCTTCATTTTGTTGCTGGACAGGGATAGGACTTTCAAGGTGTTTTCGGATTAAGGATACGGGAACTGGATTCCTACCAAAATTCATAAAAGCTGGAGTAACCTTCAACGATGAGTGAACCATAGTATTCAACGCAAATCCAAATTCATTCAAATGTTTGTCCCAATCTCTATGATCCTCGCTTAGAAAACTATTAATCATCGGTCTCAAATTCCTATTAACTCTCTCAACAGGGTTAGCTTGAGGATGATATGGAGGAATTGTAGACTGCTGGATACCTTATTCTTGCAGTCTTTTCGTTACCATTGCATTCGAGAATTCAGTCCCATTATCCGTCAACAAATACTGAGGACAACCCCAACGATTTATTACATCATCAAAAGCTTGAAGAACATTTTTGGCATCAGCCTTACGCAACGGAACAATCTCTACATACCTAGTAAATAAATCCTCGAAAACAATTAAATAACGAAAACCTCGCTTAGAAGGAGGCTTCGGGCCCATTATGTCGGCTGCGACGATTTTCCACGGAGCATCTATATTCCTTTCCTCCATTAAACCCGATGGAGCCTGTTGCGAACTTTTATGTACCTGACACTCATGACAAGATCGAACATAACACGATGTATCATAATAATACCCTGGCCAATAATAATAAGTAGCAATTCTTGCATACGTTTTCTCAATTCCTAAATGACCAGCTTGAGGTGTCTTATGAGCATCATACAAAGCTTGAGCACGACTTTGAAGTGGCAGAACCAACTTCCATGCATCTAAATCAGGGAACAAAGGATCTATTAACCTATTTGGTCTATGAGCATACAGGAGATTATTTTCTACTTTCCAATCAGGATATTTATTAGGGAAATTCAAAACCGACTTAACTCTCTTTTGATACCAAGGATCTTCAATATCTGCCGGAATAAGTGCAACGATCTCTTGATCATTTTCCCAAGCTCGAGATAAAGCATCGGGAACCTGGTGCAAAATACCCTTCCTATGTACGAATTCAATGTCATAATTAGCCAACGCAGTATTCCAACGACCAAGTCTTCCTGAAGGATCCTTCAAATTATTTAACCACAATAAGCTAGAATGATCGGTAATTACTTTAAATTTTTCACCTAACAAATAACCTTTTAACCTATTCGCGGACCACAATACAGCTAGACATTCCTTTTCTGTCACATTATAATTCCGTTCAGCTCGATTTAAAGTACAATGAGTTTAGCGTCCCAATTTGATAGGGCCTATAACAATTTACATCCTAGTTATCGTCAAAGAATTGATCGAGATCAATTCCAGTCGTTTGATGAGCTCCAGCAGTTAGGTAAAAGAGAAGAGCATAGACGAATTAGGGAAAAATTGTATAGACCACCTCCTTCATTGGAGGAATCTTATTTTCCAAGTGCTGCTTATATACCTCCAAAAGGAAGGAAGTTTAATAAGACCGCTCCTATAGGCAATCACCAGGAAGAGTCGTTGCCACAATTTGCCGAATATCAGGAATTGGCCTCTATCCAGCAACCATCACAGCACTATCGTCCTCCGTCTAACCCTACAAAACCCAAAAATAATATCACCCAAGATTCCAGCTATCCGTCCAATTACAGATTTAATCCTCGTTCCGTTCCAAATTCTAGCTGCCCGACCAATCAAGCTCCTATGACACTCAATCCAACCACTAATGAAAGGGGTAAGATAATAGTTACGACCCATACCAATCCAACGCCCAGGAAAACCGGAAATGAAAATAATTCAAGCTATGGTACAGTTAATAAATGGCAACCGAAAACCCCTATTAAGCCAGGCAGCTCGAGCCAATCCAGTTCTCGTTCCTCTGGAGCACTTAGTAAACCCACTACAGCGGCCCCTACGGTTTCGAATTTGAGTAAAGGAAACGGATCGTGTTTCAGATGTGGGGCTAAGGACCATTGGAGTAAAGAGTGTCCTAGTAATTGCTTTTGGGGTTGTGGTAGGGCAAATACTGTTCGAAGAAATTGTCCAACTTGCAGGAAGAATGATGTTCCGACCAATTTGCAAGAGAAGTCGGGAAACGGTCAAAGGAGGAATCAGTAAGGGTCGTGGATTCCTCCCTATCTAAATTGAATGACCCGAAACAGAGAGAAAGTGTTAATGGATTGGCCAGTTGTGTTAGATCTAGCTCGTATGTTCTAGCCCCCCAATCGTTTATTCAACATTCCGTAGTAGGAGAAATAGAACCTAGGTTATTTTTCACGATTGAGTTGAATGGAAAGAAAGTTATAGGATTAGTAGATAGTGGATCTGTACATTCGTATTTAGAGAAAGGATTAGGTAAAGAGTTTCTGGGAAAATATACCCCGATATCTAGCGCAGTTAATGTTGCAAATGGGAATCCAGTAGCTGTGCAAGGGAAGTTAGATGTAAAGATAACAGTAGATGGAGTGCAAAAAGTTTTAACGTTTCGTGTAGCAGACCAACTGCAATATGAATGCATCTTAGGTATAGACTTCCAAAGGTTGTTTAAAATAAAGATCGATTATGCAAATGATACGTGGTGGACCCCTGATGGGGAGTTGCATAATTTTTTCCCATATGGACATGATCCAGGTTATTTGCCCGCTCTAGCTAGTATAGATGGATTGGTCAAGGCTACTGAGAAAGAAAAGGAGCAAATCCAGAAGTTATTAGATAAATTAATCCCACCCACGCCAGAAGTTTTAGGAACTACCAAATTATTCAAGCATAAGATCGATGTGCAAGGTCATGATCCTATTAGACAACGTCCCAGGAGATGCACCGAGGATGTTGGCTGCAGCTCAAGCTGAGGTAGATCGCATGTTGAAAGAAGGAATAATTGAGCCTTCCGACAGTCCGTGGTGTAGTTGTCCGGTGATTGTTCCCAAACCGAATGGAAAGTTTCGTTTTTGTCTGGATTATAGGGACGTGAATAAGTTGACTAAGAGATGTGCTTATCCCATGAAGAATATGGATGATATATTAGATAAATTAAGGTTAGCGAAATATATTTCTAAGTTAGATTTAAGTCAAGCATATCATCAGGTTTTGTTGGAACCAGAAAGTAGAGAGATCACCGCATTCGCTGTTCCTGGGAGAGGTTTACACCAGTTTAAACGAATGCCCTATGGGCTAACTAATGCTCCAGCAACTTTCCAGAGGATAATGGAAAAATTAATTCGAGCTGATTGGGAACCATATGTATTTGTATATTTGGATGATATCATTATTGTCACCCAAAATTTTGAGGATCATGTATATTGGTTGGAGAAGGTATTAGTAGCATTGAAAGAGGCTAATTTGCAAATAAATAGGGAGAAGTCAGAGTTTTGTTGTGATGAGGTTAAATATTTAGGTTATGGAGTAAATGCCGAAGGATTGAAAACAGACTCTGATAAGATCAAGCCAATAGTGGAATATCCAGCTCCTACCAATATAAAACAGCTTCGAAGGTTCCTGGGAATGATAGGATGGTATTCCCGGTTCATTTCCAATCTAGCCGAAATTAAAGTTCCTTTGACAGATTTAATGAAAAAAGGAGTAAGATGGCGATGGGAAGAAAGTCAACAGCAAGCATTCGAGAGACTTAAGTTGGCATTGACTCAAGCTCCAGTTCTAGCTCGGCCGGATTTGAGTAAACCGTTTTCCTTGCAAACCGATGCTAGTGATTACGCGATTGCAGGTGTACTAACCCAAGAAATTGATGGAGAGGAGCATCCCGTTTCCAATTGGGACGCTAAACTCATTGGAGGCTTAACCTGATCTAATAAAATTCTAAGCTTACTTAAATAAAGTAAATGCTTATTTCCTCCCCCAAACCTTGTGTTCTAGTCTCAATAGATATCCTTAACCTTTCCTGAACATCCTTCATGCAATATTGCAACCTAAAGGACCTTTCGAAATCGTTATAGCTAGACCAGTTCTTGTGTTCTCTCCTATACCAATACCAAGACTCATCATCCAATACGGAGGGTAAAGCTCGAACAATATCCTCTAAGGATAAATTATATGATTCCTTGAACTCAGTCAAGTTCTCCAAAAATGCCTCCGGATCCTGCCTTTTAGTTCCTCGGAACTCTACATGCCATTTTTGTAATAATTCTCCCGTTCTCTTTTCTCTCAATAAAATTGAACTATCCCAGTTGGATGCATTCCTATCACTTCTAATAGTATTATTACTGTTTTCCGGTATATTACTGGGGAATCGAATTCTGGTACTGGTGGCTGGATTATTCCTATTATTTAGATTGTTGTCCGTCCTCGTTTGATTAATAGTATCTACCCTGGGTACGTAGCTCGATCTATTCACTGTACTTTGTTCCGGTTCCAATGGTAATGGGTGTGTCCACTCTGTCCCATCATGGTCAGTACTCCAATGGACTCGACCTGTTTCTTTTTCCCCCATCCTAGGCCGTCCATTAGCCATTGTAGCTGGTATTTCTTCTTGATAGTCATTTCCAGTCATACTACTCCGATGAACATTATTAATCTCACAATGATTTCTTTCCGAGATACTAGCTGGATAATTTTGTAGATAACTGCTCTCGGGTCCAGTAACATCACAGTTGCTTTCATTTATCCTTCTATGTTGGTCTGCTCGATTCAAAATTGGGTTAGCGATTGGGAAATACGACGTATTATCAGCTCGAATCGTGGGGTAAGCTGGATGTACCGAATTACTTGGTTCCGTTAATGTCATTGACCGCTGTTCATAATTAGCTCTGGGTATATTCTGCACTCTTCCTTCGGGAACTGGAAACTGAGTAGATTGAGCTCGAGGGGGAACACTAGGAACTCCATTCCTTAAATCATTTGATTCCTCTATAGGTATTAACGAATCCTCCTGAGGAACATTTTCCGATGGCACATCCTGGGTAAGTAAATCTAACACCTGGGGTCGCCTACTTTGCCATGCAGACAATTCACGATGACTATTCAAGGAAATAGGGTCCTGAAATCGTCCTACGGTTTGTCCGGTTCTTAAAGGTACATTATTTATATCCGATTCTCCTAACAATACGTTATCAACATTCCTCCTTAACTGCATACTGCTTGAATGTAATGTATTTGAAGCTGGATTGATGGGAAAATAGAAAGATGGCTCAACTTGATTGTCATTATAAAACTCCGATTCACTCTCATCGATAGCTGGATTCCACGCGGCTGCCGTCGGACCGTAGTATTGTCGCAATGAATATCGATGAACTCGCTCCCTTATCGTCATCCCATCACAATTACGACTCAAACCCTTCTTATCGGCATATTTAAAAATTTCCCAATCTGTTAACTTATTTAATTCTCTTAAAATAATCCTACTACCTGCCTCTACATCTAAACTAACTAAATCTTCTCCGGGTAATAAACTTAAAGACAAAGACCAAAGGCTACCCGCCATCATATTACACTTCTATTTCGGCTTGAAAAAAAAAATAATTTATCACGGAACGGAACACAAACTTTCACGGATTATTCCTTACAATTAACCTATCCTATCTCAGGTAAATGGTTCCTCGATTTGCTCAATACTACACGAATTCGCTTAATTAAATATAATTCTTAAAAATATATAAACGTAGTCTAAAAATTAAAAACCTTTCCAAATCCAAAGCAAGATAAAAACTACTGGTAAACTAGTTAAAGTCAATCAATTTAAAAAAAAATTAAAACCAACTAAAAAAAAACAAATTTTTAAGGTCGAAGCAACACAAAAAAAATGTAAGCGCTATCAAGCCTTTCTCAAATTAACACCACAAGCAAAATATTTTATATCGAGCAATTATTTTCCAATCAAGCGAACCAAAAAAAACTATTAATCACTATCAAACACTGCATCAATTATCCCATTTAATAATGCAAACTAATTTATTCAGCCGTTAGTTCACAAAGGCAGCAACTCAACTTAGTGCGCCAATGCTCAGGTTAATCGCAAGCAAAATAAATTTTATATACAAGGTGCCGGATAAACAATATGGAGCTAGAATTGGTGGAAATGCTAGAATATTAATATATAAAGCTTGAAAGGTAGCAAGGGTTATGCTTGAAGGGAATGAGGTGGAGCTTGAATGCAAATTAATGGTAGAAAAGTTGTCAACAAATAATAAAATTTTATAATTAATAATAAATAATCACCAAACCTTTAACTGCTTCGGTTACCAGGATAAATATAAAATTATAATTTTACTTTCTTTTCTATTTTTAATTTCGAACAACAAACATTACTTTAATAATTAGTTATTCACTCAAAATTAATAAAATCTAATTTATTTACTAAAATAAAATTTTCTTTATCAAAATTATAAAAAAAAGTCACTTTAATAAAATAAAATAAAATGATAGCTGGAAAATTTATACACAATGGGATTATTTAAATAAACAACTTTACACAATACATGAGCATGTTCTCGGAATCAATTAATACTTCAAGCTAGACAAATAAAAAACAAACACTTTATCGTCGAGCAAAAGCCAAATTAATTAATTTAAACTTGCTGTAATATTATTTACAAGCATTCTTTTTTTAAAAAAAAAAACATTTTCACTTAGCCAAAAAAAAACAATTTCAAATGACTTACCAAGTCGAAATAATAAAAAAAATGAAAAATCAGAAAATCCTCGCACGAGGTCAAAATGGCCGCCCAAAGCCGATTCCTCGGCGTCCTCCTGTTTGTGTGTGCGGTAATGGCGAACCACGCGATCCCGAAATTTCCCGATTAAAATTTAACACCGGGGTCCTGTCACGGTCGCCATAAAACACGTTCACTGGGGATCAGGGTGAACGGCTCCCATATCATAAAATAACAACACTTTTATTTATAGCTAGATAATTTAATATTAATAAAATAATAAGAATACAATAAATAAACGGATAAACTAGTCACGGTCGCCAGCCGCGTTCACGCGGCAAAATTTATATATTTAGCACACGCGATTACCGCACACACACGCACAATCACAGCTTGACGGGAAGCTGGAAGACAGGGAATTTAGGCAGGAACTCTCACCTGCAGATGCTCGAATTTAACAATTAATAAAATATAATCACTCTCGTAATAACTATAACAAGGGTTTATATGAAACGTCTCGTTCGACGGCCCGACTCGGAATCCCCGAGTTCGTCTCGATGTACCGATCAGCGAGTCCGCGCGCATGCGCCACGCGCAACAATTGGCTCTCGTTCGCTTGACTCGGCCGATCCGACGTGCGTATCTTGTTTATGTACAGTGAACACCTCCGTCCCCGTGCACCGTCTCAACTGCTGGATACGAACAACCCGGAGTCGCTTCTACAGGAACAACGTCAATAAACGGTAAAATACTCTCGTTCCATACAATAGCCTGTATTAATGTTAGTTCGTCCGAGTTTGTTTATTTGTTTCAGGTGCGGCATGCGGGAACGACGACGTCAACACTATATTGCAGACTTCCTCAGCTACTTCTTCTTCACCAGGTTCCGAAGATGCCTGTTCTATTCTCAAGTCAATATCTAGCTAGATTGTCCGAGGTAATGTATAAATAGCGTTGTTTCTTCCTTTAAACTTAATCTCTTGTGGAAGTAAGATCCTAACCTCAACTCACCTCTCCTTCTCCTTACCTGCAACTAGGTTTTGACAACCTACTGCTTTCCTCAATTCTAATTTTATATTCAGTATGATTTATTTAATACTGTTACAGGTACTCGAAGGAGGTTTTGTACCAACGAAGGATCATTACTTCTTGGAGGAGGCTGGATGTTTACTGGTTGTCGACACTGTCCAATATTACATGTTCTACCTCTACTGCCACCTTCTACGATCACCTTCTCCAGGACATAAGGAACAGGATTTATAGCAGGACCTCACTCAACTACTTCAGGATTCAACTTCAACTACCGGATAATTATTTACAGGACTGTTATAAGGATAGTGATTGTGTGCTTGTGTGCTTATGCGTATCTTGCTGGAGTGCGTACTCCTTCCTCACGGTCTAGCCTATCTGGATTCCGAGTGAGTTTTATAATTAATTCCTATAAGCTACGGGGCTTTGGAATATTAAATATATAATATAAATATAAATCAAGTATGTGACATGCAGTTAGAACTGCCATGTCACACAGTATACGTCGAAGTAAGCAGTGTACAAAAAAAAGCAGCTGTGGATCTAGTACGACAGACAAACGTAAATATTCCGTCATCAGGATGTGGACTCGACGAAATTCACAATTTTCAAAAGTTTTTTGCTCCGCTCGGTGTAGCTGTAATGATATACTCTTTTAGACATTTTCGTCATGGATATTCACCAATTTATGATGGAACGAAATTTGTCATAGATATAAATAAACAGATTAATTATACTTTAAGGATTATGTACTATGAAACATCGAGGCATTATCAACCTATTTTGAATTTACTAGCAGCAAGCGGGTCCAGAGGTTATTACATTCCTTGCAACAAAATGTACAAAAATGTTGAGGAACATAGATATTCCAATAAATGTTATAAATGTATGAAAATTCCGGCTTGCGAAGTAATTAGTGTTACAAAAAAATGTTTGACGTGCTTGAGAGATTTTTTTAGAGATCATTGTTTCGAAAATCATTTAAGAAAAAATTCATTTAATATATCTTTAAGTATTTGTGAAATGATTAGAAGATGCGAAAAATGTTTACAAACTGTACGTTCTAAAAATCGTAATAAGAAACACGAATGTGAAGTCACTTTTTGTAAAGTATGTAAAGAGTATTTAGCATCAAATCATTTTTGTTACATAAAAACGATTAAAAACGATCAATTAGACGCACCCAAATATTTGTTTTTCATTTATGATTTTTAAACACAGCAAACATTACCGGTAGCGGGTGATGAAAATAAAAAGATACACGTCGTAAATTTAGGTGTAGTTCAACAAGCATGTATTTTATGTTTCCAAGATACCGAAATTACAAATATGTGCAGCTATTGCGGTATAAGGGAATACGTATTTACTAGAGATCCTGTAAAAGAATTTATAGAGTTGGCGGTTACCAGACGAAACACATTCTTAAAAATTGTTTGCATCGCTCACTATTCTCAAAGTTTCGACGCTCTAATTCATTAAGTATCTTGTAGAGAGGTATTTTGATAGGGTTATACCTACCGTCATCCTGAATGGATCCAAAATTATTTCGATGACCATTATGAACGTTAAATTCATTGATATATCAATAACTATAGCTTAAATTTTTTTCATATGCCCTTAAGCAGTCTACCTAAAGTGTTTGGATTATCAGGAATCGAAAAAGGAACATTTCCACATTTTTTTAATACAGCAGAAAACGAAAACTATGTAGGTCCTCTTCCACCTACATCAGCACATGGTGTCAATACTATGGGTGACAAAGAAAGAGCAATTTTTTTGGAGTGGTATACCACGCAAACACAAGTTGGATACGTTTTTAATTTTAAAGAAGAAATTGTAAAATACTGTAAGCAAGATGTAAACATTCTGAGATTGGCATGTCTGACCTTTCGAGAGATGTTTATAGACTACAATGTCGATCCTTTTATTGACTGTACGACCATAGCATCAACTTGTTTGCGTGTATATCGAAAATTTTTTGAAAGATAATCAAATAGGTGTCGTACCAAATGGTGGTTATCGAAGAAAAGACAATCAATCTGTAAATGCCATACAATGGTTGTATTGGATGGAACAAAAAGTTTTAAAACGTAGAGTCATACATGCAGGAAAATCACGCGTGAAAAGGCTTTTGGAAGGTATTTTGGTTGATGGATATTGCGAACCTAATCAGAATGACCAACATCGTGGAATAGGATTAATAGAGATAAGCTTTTATCAACCGGCGAAACAATGGATAAACGGTACGAAAAAACTTGTTTTACCAGTGAGAGAATTAAAACACACAATTATGAATTAATCGAAATTTGGGAGTGTACTTTCCAAGAACACATTTCGAGCAACGATGAAATGAAAAATTTTTTAAAAGGTATTTCATAAACAATTGTAACGTGGTCCTCACTTTCGTGGCCCGTAAACCACGCTACTCGATTCCACTTTATTTAATATATGTATATGGCCTATTAATCCGGTAAAGACTGTATTTATAATTTCCTGGGCGCCAGGTCTTACCTAATAACAAATAGCTTCCCGGTTCAACTCCTCAGGACGTGGATCCAACGCCAATACGGAGGTGGCGAAACCAACGACGAAACTTGTCTCTTTCAAGAATGTGTGACGGTAATTTATAGAGGTATAGGTTTAATAAATTAAGAGAACTCAATAATTCAATTGAATTAAATTAGAAGTTAATTCGATTTATTCCTTCAAAATCACTTGATTCCAAATTCCGATCACTACGGGTGATCACCGTTACAATTTTGATCAACGAGATAAATTTTATAAAGTAAATTTCGCAAGTTGGCCCGATCTTCCGATCACCGATAATCTAGTATTATATTACTTAACTACTCCGATATTAACGTCTTACCAATTCCGGTAATAAATGATAACCCGATTCCCAACCCTTAAAACGGACAAAATCAAATTCGCGGCACGTGCTAATATGGCGGCACGACTCGCAGGAGGTCTATACGCGACGCGCAAGAAATCCCCGACGATTCTTTCAATTATTAAATTAATTGATGGCCGTGCAGCCCACTTACCGCAACGAAAAAAAGCGATCTTCCTCCAATGAACGACTTTGCTATATAATAACGATGACTACTAGTTATATTTCCAATCAACTCCTACAATTCAAATACTTAGATTTTAAGGTTGCGCACGGTGTACTAACTATTAGACTATCCGACTACGAATGACGATCGGGACTCGTAGCATCCCGCTCGTCCTCGTAGTTCGTCAAAGCGCGGCGCTGATTGTCTTCTTCCTTGTTTGTCTACCAATAATATCCTTTTGATTAATTGGATTGATAACTATTACCGCCGTCCGCGCCATCTATTCCCGTACCAATCTCCTTTTCCTCAGTGACGGAATAACGAAATAATCCGTATTCCGTTGAGGAACTGACTTGCGCCTCCACCAATGCAACAGGTGTGTCTTCTTTCCCTCTCGTACACACACGTTGTAAGTGGCTACTTCCTGCTCATTCCGTCGTTCCCCTCCTCGGTGCGCCGCCATGTGCCGCGGCGTGCATACGCGGGTTCAGCGAGCGCCGCCCCCCCCCCCTTTCTGCCGCGCTGACCCTAGTACACGAGCAGACGGCCGAGTTCGTTGCACGCGAGTCGGGTGACGTTTATTTACATGATGGTGAGCGGGTTTTTCTTTTGTGTGTGTGATAAGTGCGCCAGTTCCTGGGTCATCGTCTTCGTGGCCGCCTTCGTTCTTCATCACCAGGTCGTCGGGAGATGATATTGGATCTACGTGGGAACATGGTTGAACGTCGGTGGCGGTATGGTGGTATCGTTCCTTCTTCTTTATTAAACTCCTTCCATTTTCCAATCCTCCGATTTCCTCAACAAATCAATAAAAACCCCATTAATTCCTTTCCTTTACATGCTTAAATTCGGATTTAAACCTACCGACGCGAAAGTAAAAATTATCTCTGAGTTTCCGCGACCGCGTACAGTCAATGAATTGCAAAGGTTTTTAGGTATGGTGAACTTTTATAAGAAAAGTCTACCACGTGCCGCGGAACAACAGCGTCCTTTACATCGACACTTAAAAGGCTCTAAAAAGAAAGATAAACGAGTAATTGAATGGGACGAAGAAGATGTTAAAGCCTTCGATAGAATAAAAAAGAGTTTGATTGACGTCTCGTATTTGTCTTTTCAGAAAGGTTTATGCACGTACATATAGATCTAGTAGGACCTTTACGTGCCTGCAATGGGTATAAATATATCCTCACCATGATCGATAGATTCTCGAGATGGCCTGAGGCGATCCCCTTATACGAGACCTCGGCAGCAACAGTGGCGCGAGCGTTTTACGATAATTGGATAGCGCGGTATGGCGCACCAGCTAATATAACCTCTGACCAGGGCAAACAATTCGAGTCTAGGTTATTTAATGAATTATTGCAATTAACGGGCATCAAAAGAATTCGCACTACACCGTATCACCCAGCGTCTAACGGTATGGTAGAAAGATGGCACCGCGACCTCAAAGCGGCGATAATGTGCCACGCAGATAATGCAGATTGGGCAAGAGTACTTCCGACGGTATTACTAGGCCTCAGAACGCGCGTTAGATTAGAAACGGACGCGTGTCCAGCAGATTTTGTATTCGGAAAATCTCTGCGCATTCCGGGAGAATTATGCGTTTTTGACGAATTCAAAGCCGAGAATAGCGCGTTTCTGAACGAATTCTGCGACTACATGCGAAGAGTTAGGGCCGTACCGGTAAAACACAAAAATAAATCGCGCCCATTCGTATACAAAGACTTGAAATCCTGCACACACGTTTTACAATTAACTAAACGTATTAAGCCAGCGTTAGAAAGACCGTACACGGGACCACATCGGGTAATTGATCGATCCGAAAACGGACGTACTTTTACGATCGAAAGAAATGGTCAAAATGTAGTAGTAGATGCCGAGCACTTAAAGCCAGCATATTTCATTCGCGCTGAGGTGACAGACAATGTAAAAAATAATCAAAATGACATTGACAATGGTAAATACGATGTTAGCAAACAGAATAAACATATTGATGACGACGATGATAATACCGTCAGAAATTTTAATAACCAAAGCGATACTGTCATTGGCAATAGCGCAAATATTGTAATTACCACAGCGCAAATTCACGCAGAAGCGGATAAAGAGATTAGTGTTGACGATCAATCAGCAGTTAACACGCAAAGGAAGGCCAACGACAGTACAGCTTATGACCATGATGTGAGAGCATCAGATAATATTTTAACGAACGAAGATAATTCCATTAATCTCGATATAAATAATGACTCACGCAAATCAGCGGATATCATGCGAAATAGAAATAAAAACGTAGTAAAAAATAAAATTTTAGTAGATGACGCGAAGACGAGTCAATCGCGAAATGTAGTTTTTGATTCGAACGAAAGAAACGCGGAACCGCTTGCAAATTTGCAACCTACTGTGATAAAAGAAGAAAAAATTGATTCCTAGTATTCTAAAAAGCAACAGAAAGACTGAAAATATAGACTGCATAGAGTCACGCGTATCTACCGTAAAAATAAGAAAGAACGTTATGTTCAGACTGTTTTAGGAAAAAACTATTAAAAGAAAAACTGTGATAAATGTAAACGAGACTGACTAAATATAACAATTAATTAACAGGAAAGCGTCTTAACCCCAGTTAGACAGCTGCTCCAAGAAGTGAGCCAATACAAGGCGGAAGCGACGTCAGATGAAATCAAGCACGACTGTTTTACGGTCGAAATATACGTCGAGGATTATGAGAGAGAAGTCAAAGAGAAGTTCGAGGAGCGCAGAAGGCCGTTACAGCAAAAAATGCTACGCGGATCGGTACCTCACGACATTAATGTTGACATGCACCACCCCGTCTTGTTCGTGCAGGGGAAACCCGCGCTTCGATTATTCGCGTATAACATGTTTCGCTATTTTAAAAGGCCTGTAATTATGAAATGTATAACCGACGTAGAAATCGACTCAAACCATTTTGAAATTAAAAAAATTATATGTAAAAATAGTAAGACCACGTTCATTATAGAGTGTAAAACGTTAACAGCATCATTCAGAATTCAAGCAGCATCATGCTTACATAAATTAATGATTAGGGACGATAAAAATCACACTGACGTAGTCAAAGTAAAACCCGATCTAATTCACGATGTAAAAGAGCTCAAGAAGAACAGGAGTAAAAACTTTAAATCGGAAGAATATTTTACCAAGGTTCTTGGCAATTTAGCATTAGCTAGTACCGTAACCTCGCGATTAACGGCTGCAGAATTTTTCGCGCTTTATCACGCGTGTTATTTTAGTACAACGTTACACGGCAATGAGGTAGCCTTTGACGCGAACGTAGATCGATATAAATCTGACGACTATATTGATAAAATGATTTTTGATTTAAAAGTTTTCAAATTCGTTAGCATTAATTTTGAAAGTTGTGACAGAGTCGTACCTACACCAGTGATTATGCGAATAGCCGAAAACCAATACATGTATGGTACAGAACCGGGAAAAATAGGTCGTAAACGCAGGTTGCTTAAATTAGCATTTAATAGTAGTGAAATATCAGTAGTCATGTTAAGAAAAATTGCATCGTACTTTGACGTACAGGAATTAAGCTTGAGAGGCACTAGCGATTTGTGTGACACCGTCCTTAAAGAGTTTGCGACGTGTAAATCACTGACCATTGTAAATAACGATAAATTCAGAGCGAATCAATTACAAGCGTCTCAACAGTTAACTTCTCTAAAACTCCTGGGTTGTAGGATGTTGTCAGCGTCAGCATTGCGAAAGTTCATCCATGATAATAGACAAGTTCGGGAGCTACAAATGATTGACTGCGCGAGCATCGACAATTTTGTACATCTTTCAACAATTATGGAAGATATTTGTAATAAAGATAATGTTGTTGAAGCGTTAACATTTAAGTTTACACACGTGCAAGAAGTGCAGGACACGTTTATTAATCAGAGCAATCTATTTGATACCACTCGTATAAAATACTTGGACTTGAGTAACAATGTATTTATGAGAAATGTGATTTAGAAAATTGTTAGTTGCACCACGGCAGCAAAATATTGCGATTTCTCCGGCATAGTGATCTCTGAATATATTGATTTGTCACTGCACAGCTCGCTCGAGGAACTTAAACTCGATTATTTTGTTCAAATTAATCATACGCTGAATAAGTTAATCAATTCACAGTTAAAGAAATTAAACATTGTAAATAAGTTAGGTAAAAAGCGTACAAAAGTGTTAAATTTAGAGTTTATACAGAGCGTAATGAGACGCACCAAAGAGTGCAATGTGAAATTAAAGAACTGTAAATTAGTAGTCCCGAAATGGAATTTGCGGCAGTTTATGCAACACCAGGAATGCGTGGTTAATGAGGAGTGTTTTTATTTCACCTTTCGGCGTACATAGGAGCGTAGTATAAGTAAAAATATGAATAAATATTTAAACAAATGACAGGACCTCACCAATGTCAATACCGACCTAGGATGCATTTTATGCAGGTCATCATTTAGGGGGGAGTACTGTGGGCAGGCGGCCCTGTAGATTCACCACAACCAGAGGGCGTTACTAGCGCTGTCGAGCAGCGAGCGAGAGCTGCAGTGAAGCTTCTTGTCCAGTCAGTCGCGTCTGAACCTTCGACGCATGAGTCCGCATATTGCGGACGATAGCCACAATAAAGCAATCACTAACGATAAATTTGTTGTAGATTATTACCTCGCACTCCATCCTCTCGACCTGGCAACGCGGACGTGTGGGGCCGCGTAAACGGTGTCTAACACACATACACCTATCCCCACAAAAGTTATAAATTCTTACTAACTATGCAATTTTCTTATATTTTTCAAGGTTTTCTCGGCGACATATTGTTATAATAACTTGAAACTTCGTAAAATGTGTAATGTTACTTTTCATAAAACATTTAAAACAAGTATTATTAACGATTAGTTTAATATAACAAATGAACGGTGAGCAAAAATAAACATTACTAAATATTAATATCCCGGACTAATAGTAGAGAGAGATAACAAGGGGGATATTGGCACTGTAATCAACTGAACGGATATACATGAAATTAACGTTTATTACATTATCAATGAATAATTTACTACATAATAATCGGTAATACAATTAATATCAAATAACAAATATTATAAATCAAATGAAAAATCTCAACACTGATAACACCGAACAAGAACGTATGGCTTGGGTTAGAATAATTAATATGGTGGCTGGAGATCGCGTCTCCGGGCGCGACTCCTTGTTACCAAGGGTGCGTCTCCGGGAGCAATTCCGCTCAACCATGTGGCAAACTAGTACCGACGAATTGCACATTATGGTAAGTGCATTAGACGTCGATGACTAGAAACCATACCGATAAATATATAAAATTATAACGAATAATAATAGCAATCAGCTTGCTTTGGATCAAGTATCCACTAGACCGGTAGGAAATCGACTGCCGAAAAAGGCGCAAATTTTCCCTTTTGTTATCTAACCCAAGCCTCCCCTCCTCAGTTCCAACGGTGGTTGATTCCTCGTGATTGGTAATTCAAGGATTTATTTCCTTGCAAAAAGAATGACGTCACGAGCGGCAATTTCAAAGTCACAAATTATTTATCATCGAACTGCAATTGCAGACTCGACTTAAAGGTGAATAGCGAGCCTCCACCATCAGCGCCACACTGCAGTATCAGAAACCTCCCCCACTCCTCAACTAATAATAAAAAGAATAAAAAGAGAACTGCAGTAGGCTATCCTTCCATGATATTTTTAATGAGCATGCGTCATTAATTACAGCGCCGCTGATGATCAATTTATCAATTAATCACGCAACCGCGAATTGCAAATAATCCAACCAATGAATTGGAAATTAATATTAATTAACCCGATTAAATTAATGTTATCTTATATATAAGTAATATCATAAAATAAAGCAGTATTAAACACTAATAAATTATCATAATCATCAAATCGCCAATGCCAACAATTACAGTTATCTAAATCAACTCGTACGTTCATGTAATCGCGCCTTTAATATTCATGGTACATAAAAGTAAGTCTTAACTATCGCTATCATTGTCTATTACTGTCCTTTTTCATTACTCGTGAAGGAGATGTCTGGGTTACCGGTAATCCCTCGTGCGAGTTCTCCATTACACGGTAGGGGCCGCTGAGGGTATAGCTACGCGGGGTGGCCTTGTCAACGCGCGCGCAGGATCGCGCGCAGCAGCTGACAACATGGCCAACACGTGCGTGGTAACCTCTCTCCCGGTTCGCGAATAACTTGCCTCCGGAATCGGTTCCGTCGAGGCAATAACTAAATTAATTATAACCGAGTGCATAATTAATAGTGACGTGCCGGTGCAACGTCACAAATGATAGATAATTACATAACGGAGGGTAACTATCACGTGGTTTTGCGAAAATTTGTTTTTATTAATTATTATAAGTAAATCATTTATTTGTTCGTCTGCTATTTTGTGGCGCGAAATTTGAATTTTTAATTGAGTATGATACCCCCTTAAATTTCTTTTAGCGATGATTTTCGAAATGCTTCTCCTTTCGTTATAAATAATGTGTTGCAGTTTTAATAAAACATTTTCCTTTTTTTAATTCTTCTTGTTGGGAAATTTCTTGTGCAAACTTTTAGAAAACAAAAAAGTTATAATAATATTTTTTATTAACTTTTAGATTTGCAAAAGTTTTTAATAAATTATAAGTTGTGAAAAAGAAACTGTATTAGAAAATAATTTGGAAAAAGGTTCGGAATCATGTACAACATTTATAAGCCAACGATATTATTGTGGGTTACACTATTATCATTAATTAGTGTAAATAATCTTTTACTTTCGAATATTCAAAGATATTCAGTTCTTTTCAAGGCTTTGTGATACATAATTATTTTGAATTAAGTAACATTTTTCCTTTAGTTGAATAAACGTGTCTACCTTTGAGTGGGTATCATACTCGATTATAAATTCAAATTTCGCGCCACAAAATAGCAGACGAAAAAACAACTAATTTACTTATGACGTACAATTAATAAAAACAAATTTACGCTAAAGCAGGAGTTAGATGTAAGAAAATTATATAAGAAAAAAATACAAGAAAATTGTATTTTTCAAGATTTTCTCGGAGACATATTGTTATAACAACTTGAAACTCTGTATAATGATACATAATTACGTAACGGAGGGCAACTAACTCCTGGTTTTACGTAAATTTGTTTTTATTAATTATTCCCTGGCGTCAATGGTATTCGAAAATAACTGCAAATAACTACAAATAACTAAAATATTTAGTTGGGTTTGAGACGCTAATAACTGTTATTTGTAGTTATTTGCAGATATATACAGTTACAAATAATTATCTGAAGTTATTAGCATTTCTTGAAAGTTATATAGCACAAAATTTGACAGATATTATAAAAGTTATTAGCAATTATTAGCAAATATTAGCAGTTATTATTTGTTTTTAATAGTTATTTGCAATTATTTGCTATCTATAATAATAATTTGCACTTCTATTTTTGTGCTATAATATAATTATAAAGAAATTACATATAACTCCAAATAACTGAATATAACTGCAAATAATTGGTATAATTTATTAGTAACTGCTACAAACTGCAAAGAGTTGCTAATAATTATTTCTAAAAATTGTACAAACCTACTTAGAATTTTGCTAATAATTGCTAATAACTGCAAGAAACTGCAAAGAGCTACAAATAACAGTTATTAGCGTCTCAAACCCAACTAAATATTTTAGTTATTTGCAATTATTTGCAGTTATTTACAGTGATTTGCAATTATGTATAGTTATTTGCAGTTATTAGCATTTACCATTTCCGCTAGGGTTATAAGTAAATTAGTTGCTTTTTCGTCTGCTATTTTAGGCGCGAAATTTGAATTTTTAATTGTGTATGACACCTCCTTAATTATGGCCTAAGTATATAAACTACAAAAGGCCAAAGAAAATCAAGAAGAAGAAGACACCTCCTTAAGAAACATTTCAGATTTATAGAATTGAGTAATATGAAAAAGGTCCAGCTTTTTCAAATTACAAAATGTACCTCGCACCCGCAAATAAATAATTTGATTTGTATGTATAACATGTAAAAAATAATGTAATTATGCCTATAGGTACTTTTTGCGCGTCAGACGAGCAAGTGAAATCGGTATTTAAAGTTATTAAAATATAAACTAGCGATTAAAGAAAAAATTATTTTTTAAATGTGTGCTGCTGCTTTAGCCTTCTAAAGCTTTGAATTTTCTGCGATAAAATAAAGCGATGCGCAAAAAATTATTAATAAAGCTTTTTATTACTTTTTGACGCGCAAACGATTTATTGTTATTAAATTTGCATAATATAATTATTGAAAATTCTGGGTGCCAGCTTCACGAAGCCGAATATTATACATTGTTTTATTTGCGAGATATCCTTGTTGAAGATTCGGCAATCGGGACTGCACATTTACTTTTTTCAAGAAATTGAGAAGGGTGCCGGTTTGAAAATCTTTTTTTTAAAGTGCAATTTAAATGCTATTTCGTAGTATTGTTTTATAGTAATTACATTTTTTCAGAACGGGGTTGTGATGATTTGTCTGTCTAACGAGTGACGGGTTATGATCGTTACTAATTTAGAAATGTCATGAAAATAAATCAGCTGTCTGCTGTTGCCGCTAGTATAGTTTATTAAATTTATTCATCTGCACTTTTTGACGCTTTATCCGTATTCCGTAAACTCCAAGAAGACGCTAATTCATATTTTTCCTGTGACATTGGAAAACAAACATGGAGGTTAAAACGATACATTTTCTATATTAGCATAAGTGTAGTGTTTCTTTATTAAAATCGTTATTTTGAGAGGTGACTAAATCTACTTCTTTTTTATTTTAATTTTTCTATTGTGTTGGATTACTTACAAGGGGAGTACTTGACCTCCGGGAAACAGATCTTATCCTAACTTTGGTATGTCTATTATAATAAAATAAAAAAAAGAAATTATAGATTATTAGGTTAAAAGAAACAATAAATTTTTCATATTAAATTTTGGTTAAAATTTCTTTAATTTCTTTTTTTCTTTATAACTTTGCTCCAAATTAAGCAATTTCTTTTCAAACCATATGTACTTGAACTCAACTTTTTTCTGGTTTTTGGCTTGAGTGCCTATCTTTATTTGTTTTCAAGTTATAAGCGATCAAATCAGAAGTAATTTTTACTAATATTATTATTAGATATCGAATAACTCCCATAAAAGTAGCCATTGGCAAGAGATAACTTGGCTTTCTTCACATTTTTATATTATAAAAGACATACCAAAGTTATGGTAAGATACATTTCCCAGAGGTCAAGTACTCCCCTTGTTAGTGTTGAAGAGAAATAGCTACTAAAATAGTAGTTTGTATTCTGTAGACTAAGAAATTATTTTTTAATTTTTATTATTATTTTCGTGAATCAAATAGAAAAGTTTCAGAAATCTGAAATTTTATTGATTTTCCTGACAGCTATAATCAAAACTAAGTTAATTTAGTTATTTATTCAACAAGATATAAGTATTTTTTATATCTGTTGGTCATTTAACATACATATTTTGATAATTAACTTATCTATTATTAGTAACTAAATAATTGTGCTAATTAACTAGTTGGTTAAATAAATTAAATTATCTATATATACACACTCATAGTTATTATGCTTATTAGTATAACAATAAATATAGATGTATGTAAGGAAATATCAGAAACCTTTAATTTTAAGAGAAGTGATTTTATAGTGTTCCTCAATAATAAATGGATTTTGTAAAAATAATAATCGGTTGGTCTAAATTTATGCTTTTAAATTTATAATTATTTAACAGATAAAATAGCTCTAAGTGATTTCACATATGCCAAATTGGTATGATAAAGTGTGCAAATGTAATGTCGTCACCTGATCAAAGCTTATTTGTATTTCTAACTTTTAATACAAAACGTTTTAACATTTTATCATAACTTTTGTAACACCAAATGAAATGATCTAATTATAAAATATTATAAAATATGTTTCTGTTACAAAATAGGATCTGTCTGATACAAAAACTAAATAGTTGATGATTTCAATACTGTCACTTATTTTATATAATGTAATATTTGTATGATGTAACATGTAAGTAATAATGTTGAAAATTTTTTATGTTTATTCTTGTTTTTAAAATAAAATATTCAATGCCTATAGTGAACCATTATTATAAATAAAATTATTTTAAAAAGTATAATAAATGTCCTCGCATAATTGAAACCAAAATAGTAATTTTCAAAACAGCACATATTTAATTAATTATTTATTATTTTCATAGTGGCGTAAAATTATATAAATATTCTTAGAAAGATACAGTTTGAATGTTATTAAGTCGTAAAGTTTTAATTAAATAGAATTAAAAGAAGTAAGAAATTGTCTGCAACAAATAATCAGCTGTAACTTATGCTCATAAAATAAAATTACTTTTCATTCTAATCACTTATTAAAAAAAATTCGTTTTTAATTTTTAAGTGTAACAGATGTTGCAAGAGAATAACATTATCAAATATTTAATGATTAGAATTAATTATACATGAAAAACTTGATTGGTAAATATGCACACCAAATTTTTTTATATTTTATATAAAATGAAAATTTTCTGAGATTTCTCCATATAGAAACAGAAGCAAAAAAAAGCTTTTTATAATATAATATACAGCAAAATTAGTAACTTAATAGAATTAACTACACATCGGTGCTGCATAGAGAGGGATACATAATTAATTGTTAATGTGTCCAAATGATTAGGTACTAAAATTTGTAAAGAAATATTTTTTTATGTATATCTATATTTATTGTTAATAACAAGGAGGGGTTCTAACCTTCAGGTCATAGATTTTGTTGCAACTTTAGGATCTGTTTTTTGATATACAAATTTGAAAGATTTCATATAAAATTCAATCTTATAGGCTGCTTAACAAAAGTTCTATGCAGTTAATAAAAAATTAAAAGTATGCTTCTATTTAATTGTTGATAACTCAAAAGCAATTAAAAATAGACACTTAAACTCAAATCTGACGAAAAACAGATCAAGTAGGTATAATTTGAAAAATAAGAGGCTCAAATATTTTAATTTAGTCAAAACTTATGGAAGAAATAAGAAAAGATAAAATTTTTGCCTAAAAAGTCCATAAAATGTTAATACTACATTTTCGTTAAAATTTTATCTCATTCTTATTTCTTCCATAAATTTTTACCAAATTAAAGGATTTAAGCTTTTTTTCATATTCATATCTACTTGATCTTAGCTTTATGCAAGATTTAAGTTAGAGTGTCTATCTTTAATTGCTTTTAAGTTACCAATAATTAAACAGAGGCATACTATTTTCACATTTTTTCATCACCTGTGTACAACTTTTACCAAACAACCTTTGAGATTTAATTTTATATGAGTCTTTTCATACTTGTGTACCAGAAAACAGTTCCTGAAGTTGCACCAAATTCTGTGTCCCTGAGGTTGGAACCCCTCCTTGTAAGTAACTGTCAATTTTGGATAGATATAGATATATGTGTATATTAATTTTTGAATTAATCAAATTACAATTATGTTAGTTTAAAGTTATTTACGATATGTATAAATAAGTAGCTCTCTATGAAATCGAAGATGAAAAAAATTAAGATTGCTATAACTGAGGGATTGTTCTTTGAGGTGTCCAGTAGTTCTGAATATTTTCAGATTTTTTTGGGGCCATTATTTTAAGTTACAGAGAGTCAGAGTTGACATTTTAGCACTTTTTTGCATTATATGCCCATTTTCATGAATTTATAGCTCCCAAAGGATGTATTTTTCACTATAAACATAAATATGACTTTTTTTGTAAAATTTTCTGAATTTTACATTAAAAATACTTTTAAAGTCATCAATGTATGCTGTCACACTCTTGTAAGCCATTTAGACCTTAAATAGTGAAAATCAGCAATTCTGCTCCGGATTCTGAAAACCAAAAACTGTCTAAAAGATGTCTTTTTATAGTCAGATACTACCTATAAATTTCCAGAGTGGGTCTAATCCATTAAGACCACTTTTGATCAAAATATCTGGGAAAAGTGCCCGAAATATTGATAGAAATGTATATTTGTTGCCTTATAACAATGAATCTGTTAGCATGATCATTGCAAAAAAATTCATGCATTTACCTTGGAGTGGTACAAAAGCATCTCCACTTTTTTCAGTATCAACCTAATCTCCTGTAAGCTGCTAAAAAACAAATATTATTGTACAATTGAAATAACTTAATTTTTAAACATTTATAATGCTGGATTTTCAATTTTACAACCACTATAAGAATTATAATACTAATCTGAAGGATTACTATAAATGTATCAATGTATATTTATAATATATTACTATAAAGCTTTTATAAAGTAGAAAGATTATAGTTCGATAAAAAGACTAAGGAATATTTTCTATATTATTTTGTAAGATAATAATTTTAATCAAAGTCAAGGATACTTTTACAAGTCACTTTTACAAATTCTAACACTAAATATATGTATATATATTTAATTAAATTAAATATAAATTGAAATCAATTATATAAATTTCTTTAGATTGATGAATGTTCTGTGAATGGTGATTCTGGAGCTGAAGAAGATGAAGATGAAGAATTATCACAGGATTTGGCAACTGAAAGCAGTAGCAATACCAGTGGCAGTAGCACCACTACAGATAGTGGTGAGGAAAGTGCAGATGAGCAGGCCACAAGTTCTTCTGAAAGCCCCAGTTCTGTCGAAGATATAGAAGAAGATAATGGTACTATTGAACACCCGGAAGAGGAAAGTACTAATTTTATTTTTCAATCAAATGGTTTGTAGTAAAAATAATTTGTTTTTTATATTTAGAGGTGGGAAACATGTTTGGCTGAGGGGACAAAAGTTAAGCTTCCTCAAGATTTGTGTGAACATGCATTCATCTTTAAGGAAATGTTTGATTATCCAAAATTCTGGGATGAATGTTTAAGTGAGAGTCAAAAGGAATCATTATATAGTTTTTTGCCCACTTTTCCAAAAGACTGTAATGTCGAAGCTGAATTGGATAAAACACTTGACATGCTTTTCCAGAGACAGCTTAATAGGTTAACAACATGAATCTATGAATATTTTTATTAAATCTTAAATATATAAATATAATTTTAAAATTAATTTAGATTTGGTGTTTCACCTCTTGATGATTTTCACAAACATCTTTCTGCTGGACACTTTAGACCAGATATTAGAAGAATGCGTACACTTGTTAAGAAGGCAAGAAAACGTAAATTTTTTTTTGATGAGCGGAAAAGAACTTATGAATTAGTAAGACAATTGCTTAAGTCAAGGGAAAATTTGTTGTCTAATGCTTATAATCAAGGATTTAGTCAATCTTCGCATCGTATAATACCAAAGTTACAGTGGATGCCAAAACCTGCTCTAGGTAAGTAGTAAATGACTAATGTGATTCCTCGATTCTAAAAAGAAAAATCTGTTTTACCCATTAATCAGAAAAATACATATTTTGGCTAAGAAGAATTTATTTCACTAATAAAAATCTTGAATCAAATGTACAATATTGATAACTTGTCCTCAAGTTCAATAATTTATTATTCTAGTAATCAAATAGTATAATAATTAAAAATAAAATTATTTAAATTATTATGTAACTAAAATTAGGTAACATTCAAACAAGAACTTATAAATATTTTTACAAAAACATTTTTCACGTGCATTAATAACGTTTTTTCAAAGAAGTATAGATTTAATTAATTTATTGAAAGGAATTTTTTTTCATGTGAATGATAAAGTAATATTCTAAGTAGAGTATTTACTTAAGGAGGTGGCATACCCGGTGGGTTACCGACCGAGCAAAAAAAGACAATTATTGCATTTGTTTAAACAAATATGTAATTTAATGCAAAACCCAAATACAGAAGCATTAGGTAATAAAATAATAAGTACTTCTACGAAGTTCCAGGTCAATACGATAAAGACACCCTAAAAAATTTCTGCACCGAAAATTGCGATTATCTCTAATTTTTCGGTGCAGAAATTTTTTAGGGTGTCTTTATCGTATTGACCTGGAACTTCGTAGAAGTACTTATTATTTTATTACCTAATGCTTCTGTATTTGGGTTTTGCATTAAATTACATATTTGTTTAAACAAATGCAATAATTGTCTTTTTTTGCTCCGTCGGTAACCCACCGGGTATGCCACCCCCTTAAGAGGACAAGCCTGGTTCAAAATTGAAAAACTATTAATTATCAACAAATAATAATTTTTTTTATAACAATTGAAATTATTTCTTTATTTTTTAAACAAATTATATTATTATTCACCTTTATTTAAAATTTTTTGACGAATTTAAATGTAACATAACTATTTTAATTAATTCTGAGATTCCATACTCTGCTATTTTTCCATAATGTACTTACCGCAGTATATTTCAGGAACCACTTCATTGATCAGACTGAAATTTAAACAGTAACTTTTAAATACGATTTTAATCCAATTGAGTGGAACAGACTTAAAATTGTAATATAAAAATTATTCTTATCAACTTATTTTAAAACTAAAGGGGTGTGGCCCTCATGCGCTAGCGCGCGCCAACCCCCCGCGCGTAGGTTTTTATTTAGTAGGTATATAGCTGCGCCTGAGAATAAAAACTTATAAAGTACTACCGAATGCAGCTCGTGTTTTGCGCTCGCACTGTCAACGATATTCTTTACTGTAATTTTTACATATAATATATTTTCCAAGGAGTAGATTGTTTGTATGCATTTTAATTTAAGTAAATTAACAAAATTATTATTACACGGAAAAAAATTCTTTCGAAATAGCAGAAAGCAAGCTGCTGAAATTATTCACTCAAAATATTTGCTAAATTAAATCATAATTTTGCATTGTTTTTATGATTATTTTTTCAAATAGCAATATTTTGCAATTGAATTTAACACCTTAATAGTTGCTATAAAAAGTATGCAATAAATGTAACGTACATTTTGTTGGATTAGCAAATTAATTAACTGCTTTAATAAAAAAATTTTGCTCAATATACAATCGTAAACTTTAGGATTTCATTCAGTTCAATCCACAATGCTAAATTGCTACTGTAAACACTGCGCGTTATTGTGTGAATATCGTTACGGTGCGATACTAGCAACTGAAAACGTCGTTGAAAACATAATTTATATCTACATCTACATTATATTAAAATTTATCCGTTCTACGATGCCTGGTGACCGGTATCGGGCGGTGTTCGGTGTCCAGTATCCCACAAGTTGCAAGAATTAAGCGTATGTGTGGAGTGGAAGGATTAAAGCTGAATATGACAACTAATCTTCATTTGTCTCACGTGTAATGATAAATGGGTGAGTGGGGAGGAGGGGAGGGGTAAAATTAGAAATATTTAAAAAATATTTTATAGGGCTTCTCGGTATAGCCCTAATACAAAATCTCACGTGAGAACTCACATGAGAATTTTTTCTCACATGAGATCTCACCTGAGTTCTCACGTGAGATCTCAGGTGAGAAATTAAAAAAAATCATAAATATGTCTGAATCGCTTTAAAACCTTAATTTTTGAGCTTATCTGGGGGTATCACTAAAAAAGTGACCCCCATACCCTTAAATTGATTTCTTTTTTTTTCGGAAGTTTGAGCAGCGTTCCGATTGAAAAATCACATAAGATTTTGGTATGAGATCTCACGTGAGATTTTGTGTTAGGGAGGTGAATAACAATATGACAACCATACTTTTTTATCCTCCATTTTAAAGATGAAAGAAGAGGGGAAGGAGATTAAAAATATAAGAATTCTAAAAAAACTCTAATGGGGATTTTCGGTTACGGTGAATAACAATATGACAACCAGTCTCTTTTTATCCACCATTTAATTGTAGATAGGGGTGGGGGAATGGAGAGAGGAAAGTAAAAAAAATATTTGTTGTCATTGTTCTGGTAACGAAATGGTTACAATGTCGGTTACATTTAGATATTTTTCTATCAATTGTTCTCACTTTCACTGAATCTTGCAACGGCACATACATAAGCAAACTCAAAATTATCTTTTACTATTTTTCAATATAGTGAAAAAATTTTCGGGCATCGATACCCGATGTACATAACGCATATACAACCGAAAGACGTCGAAATGTGATGCCACTGTGTTGCGTATATCAGTGCTGGAACTTAAAGAGCTGCTACGTAGCTACCGTGTAAACATAACGTACAATTTAACTAGTTTTAACGTTTACTGTTAAGTATTACATTTTTTACAACACAGTTTTGCTGCTGTTAAAACTTTAAGGTTACACTTCAAATTATTTTTTGCACCAGTTTTTATTTTGAATGATGGTTCGCAATATTCGATAAATAATGGGTAAGTAATAATATTTGGTTTTATATTCGTATTATTTATTTTTGGAAGGAAAAACGTAAAAAACATTTATTAATTTTTTTTCTGTGTACCTAAAATTGGGAGTATTTTACAATTTTGATCGGACCACTTCATGTGGAATGCTCATATATATATATATATATATATATACATATATACATCGTTAAAGGGGTTTATGGTTACTTTAGAAAGTATACGTAGGGTTTTATGGAGCATCATCGGTTTTAAGGCGTCAAAGCGCCATAAACCCAACTATACCCGCTGTGGGTGGAAGGAAGATAGGGTTATTGGACAGTAACATGTAAAGCGCCATAAACCCCGATATTCAAATATATAATATATATATATACACATACATATATATAGATTTTGTGTACATTTTCCTTTCACTAATTTTAATATTAATTTTTTATTCTTTATTTTTTTAGAATTACACTAAAAAATAATATACAAGTATAAATTTACAAATCCATACAAAAATATGATATCCTAATTTTATTTAATTTTTTAAATATATGAATACACATATAAAGTTTATTTACATTAAAAATATATATACAAGGGAAAAATTTTTTATATCCATTTTTGATGAACAAACCAAGTAATTATTTAATTGGCGACGTTTCGATGGAAGTCCTCTATCGTCATCAGGCTATACCTTTATTAAATCAATCATTTATTACAACATTCTACACTTTTCTATTTGCATACAATTTTGAATACGAATCATGGACATTGCTCCCGGAGTTGAAAGCTCCCACCAATCAGAAGCGAGAATTCGGAAAGGCTCCCACCAATAAGAAAGCAGCTACCCGATGGAGGGGGAAATTAAACTTTTATTATTAAATTGAAGTCGGTATAGCAGATTTATAAATTTATCAATGATAAGCAGCGTCAGATGTCGTTCCAATGCTAATAATATTGAAAAGATTCTGGTTAAATAAATAAAATTAGAGTTTATTTAATCCATAAATATATTTATTATTCTAAATAAAAATAATACGGATCTTTTCACACATGATCAGCAGATTCACTATTTCGTACATGTATTTGGACATATATACAAAAAATTGAAATTATTTATCGAAATATTTGTTGTTAATTTTAATTATTATAAATTAATAAAGGATCGCACCTGAAGGGGGAAACAAATGTTTCAAATTGAAATCGGTCAAAAAACAAACAAACCTCCAGTCATTTTAAAAAGCTGTTTTCTATTCAATGATATCTGACCAAAAAAATTAACAATTTTTATGAATAACTTTTTTTACTTTCTTAAATGGCCTTTTTAAGATATACTTACAATTACATCATTTATTTTAATAATCAATCATTTATTTTAATAATCAATATGTACAACGTTTTGGAAACATTTGTTTACAACAATTTAATAATAAAAGTTTAAGTTCCCCCTCCATCGGGTAGCTGCTTTCTTATTGGTGGGAGCGTTTCCGAATTCTCGCTTCTGATTGGTGGGAGCTTTCAACTCCGGGAGCAATGTCCATGATTTTTGAATACGTATAGATTTACTTACTATTTGGTCAATTATTGCACATATTTGGCATTAGGTATAATTTCCGTAGTATCTCTAATGTGTCGCTCTATAATTAAAAACAAAAGCAGTAGCAATACAAATATTTTCATGTTAAATTTGCACAAAGATTGAGGTTATGTTCATTAATATACCTTTAATACAACACATAGAACACTAATTTAGCAAAAAGCAGTCAATAATAAAACTTCTTAATAAAAACAAAATTTTCTAGTCATATCACAGACGGTTTTGTAAATCTATATAATTCAAATTTTCGAGACACGTCATTATACGTCTGAATCGTATCACCTTGATAGTACAGAAGACAGACATGTCTAGAAAATTTGAATATTAATTCTCGTGTTTTATTTACAACCAATAAATAAAATTTAAAAAAATTTTAAAAAATTTTTATAATATTTCACAGCTTTTGTCAATATTTATAAAAATTCGATGAAATCTAGATTTATGTAAATTGTCCTAGATTGTCTTAAATTTTTTCATGTTCAATTTACATTTATTATTTATAAACTTGTGACTCCCCGTCAATTGTCATTAAAAATTCTAATAATAATAATGTATTGTTTACCTTAGCTGACAAGGGTAACGTCACAGTTGCTATAGAAAAAGATGTTTATGAACTTAAAATACGTAATCTATTATTGGATAGTAACGCATATGAACAAATAAACAGAAATCCATTAACTAAATTACAAAAAGATACACAAAAAATTATGCAAAAGTGGAACAATTTAGAATTTTTAGGTAAAAAGTTTCATAATAATGAACTTACACAAAATAACACAGTTCTACCTAAAATATACGGGCTACCTAAAATACATAAAAAAGAATTTCCACTCAAACCTATTATTTCCTGTATAGGTAGCCCAACATATGTGTTAGCTAAAATAATAGACAAAATGCTTTCAAAATGCTTAAAAAAACCTAAATCTTATGTTAAGAACAGTGCAGATTTAATTAATAAAATTAACAACTGTGAAATTCCTGAAAATTATATTTTAATTTCATTAGATGCAGTGTCCTTATTCGCAATTGTACCTGAAAACTTAGTAATTAATAGTATAGAAAGAAGATATCACCTTATAAGGAAGGTATACGATATATCATTAAATGATTTAATTGAAGGCATACAATTTTTACTACGCAATACTTATTTTTCTTGCGATAAGAAATACTATCGACAAATTTTTGCATCTCCTATGGGAAGTCCAATAAGTCCAACATTTGCAAATTTAGCAATAACTGATTTAGAACAAGAATGTTTGAATAATCTAGAATTTACACCTGCTTTTTATTATAGGCACGTAGATAACACAATAATGTGCATCCCTGAAAATAAGATAGATAAAGTATTAGATACATTTAATCATTATAATACACGACTTCAATTCACCGATGAAAAAGAAAAAAAAAACGGTGCTATAAATTTTTTAGAGATATCTTTAATTAGAAACAATTATAGTTAAAAAATAATCACTAGCTGGTATAGAAAAGATACATTTTCAGCCAGATTTTTACACTAATTATCTAGTCATCCTATAGAATAAAAAAGGGCGATGGCTTATACTTTGGCGTATAAAGGAAAATTAATTGTCGAACCAAAAGTTTCATGAAATCAACATTAAATTAGTTAAAGATATTTTATTAGATAATCAGTATCCAAGTAAATTTATTAACCATAATGTAAGAAAAAGAATAGAAAAATTTAAATACAAATCTAATAATAATAATATTCAACAGAATACACAAAACAGAAATTTATCAACATTAAGTGTCCCTTATATCCCGAAATTTTATGACAATATATCTGGTTTTATGAAAAATCAAAATATTTCATATATTCCCGAAATGTCAAGGAAATCCCGCAATTAGTTGTATGCTCCCGGAATACTTTAGAAATTCCCGAAACCTCCAGAAAATCCCGTTATTATTGGGGTTATCCCGAAATAACTCAGAAAATCCCGAATTATCGAGGAAATCGCGTAATTTATGGTGTTATCCGGGAAACTTAAGAAATTCCTGAAATCGTTAGGAAGTCCCTAATTACTGGAGTTATCCTGTAATACCTCAGAAATTCCTGAAATCGCCTGTAATTCCCAAAATTAGCAGAGTTATCCCGAAATACCTTGGAAATTCCCGAAATATCCAGGAAATCCAGCAATTACTGGAGTTATCCCGGGATGCCTCAGAAATTTCTGAAACCTCCAGAAAATCCCGTTATTATTGGGGTTATCTCGAAATATCGAGGAAATCCCGCAATTAGTGGAGTTATCCTGGGATGCCTCAGAAATTCCCGAATTTGCCTGGAATTCGCAAAATTAGTAGAGTCGTCCCGAAATACCTTAGAAATTCCCGAAATATCCAGGAAATCCCGCAATTGCTGGAGTTATTTAGGGATGCCTCAGAAATTTCTGAAACCTCCAGAAAATCCCGTTATTATTGGGGTTATCCTGAAATATCGAGGAAATCCCGTACTTAGTGGAGTTGTCCCGCAATCGCTCAGAAATTCCTGAAATCGCCTGGAATTCGCAAAATTAGTAGAGACGTCCCGAAATACCTTAGAAATTCCCGAAATATCGAGGAAATCCCGCAATTAGTGTTATGATCCCGGAATACTTTGGAAATTCTCGAATTCGCCTGGAATCTCTGTTTCGCCTGAAATCCCTAATTACTGGAGTTATCCCGTAATACCCCAGAAATTCCGAAATCGCCTGGAATTCTCAAAATTAGTAGAGTCGTCCCTAAATACCTCACAAATTCACGAAACATCCAGGAATTCTCGATATTACTAGAGTCATTCTAAAATACCTCAGAAATTCCCGAAATATCAAGGAAATCCCGCTATTAGTGGTGTTATTTTGAAGTAACTCAGAAATTCAGGAAATATCCTGGAATTTACTTAATTTTTGGTATTATCCCGGAATACCTAAAAAATTCTTGAAGTATCCAGGATATCCTGCAATTAGTGGTATGATCCCGGAATACGTCAGATATTCTCGAAATCTCCAGGAAATCCCGCATTTCCGAGATCGTACCAGTAATTGCGGGATTTCCTGGAGATTTCGAGAATATCTGACGTATTCCGGGATCATACCACTAATGGCGGGATATCCTGGATACTTCAAGAATTTTTTAGGTATTCCGGGATTACTGTTACGATCTCGGAAATCCTCAGAAATTCCCGAAATATCCAGGAAATCCCGTAATTTGTAAAGTCGCCCCGGAATACCTCAGCAATTTCTTTCAATTTCTTTCAATTCAAGGTGACACGATTCAGACGTATAATGACGTGTCTCGAAAATTTGAATTATATAGCTTTACAAAACCGTCTGTGATATTACTAGAAAATTTTGTTTTTATTAAGAATTTTTATTATTGACTGCTTATCGCTTAATTAGTGTATAACGTGGTATTGCGTCCTAATACCACTTACATCTGATTTATAAATTTTATACAGGGACGACGGCCCGAAGAACGTGTCTTTATTGTCGCCGTGGGTTAATAATTTAACCCGTCGGAACACGGCAGCAGAGATTGGACGATCTCCTACGTACCGACACACGTGGCGGGAAAATCGGGAATCGGAATAATGATTGCGGATTAATTTATAAATAAAATAACGCGACCGTCATATTACTAATTAATAAGCACTCGCCCCGCGCAATACCTATTCGATTTCGGTAGCACCGGTGTGCTACCAAACAAACATACACACACACTCTCTCATCACACTCTAAGATATATACCGACTGACGTCGGGTACTCACCGGCCTGGCTGGTCCATTGGCCCTGGTGTGAGTCGGCGCCCCGACGTCTGCTGGCAGGTAGAGTCGGCCCGGTTTCCCGCCGTCCTCGACGGTAGTCTGCAGGTGCGGCCCGATGCCACGGCGATTCGCCTACCTCGGGGAATACTCAACCCGAGATATGTGGTCCTTCGCACTGCACTGACACAATAATTACTACACTCACGTACGGCTTCCCGGTGCATGGACGAATCGGTCCGGTAGTTCCCGTGGCGCGCGTGACGATGTGTAACAGGGTTGCTGCTGCGGTCAAGACCGGCAGCGTACTGTGCTTTTCGGGACTTGTCGCATTCCCGAAAAGTACTTAACCCACACACACAATAACAATTGAATATATGGATATTCGCACACATCCTCGTTTGTCGATATAAACACGCGCGTTTCGTGGCCTTGAAGAGGCAACGCACGAAACAATTACAACGTGCGAGATTTTAACACAGAATATCTTATACATACTAAATAATATAATAACTCAAATATTAATTGCTTTATTGCAACTCGTCGCAAAGCCCCCCACTAAACTCCACATCAACTTTCTGATGTGAGAGTTGAAAAGAGGGCCATGAACAAATAATGAGACGCACACAATCCAATTCCTCGCCTAGACGAACTAGGGTCGAGGAGTGGTGAGGTTCTTCTCTAAGATGGCCATCACCATTCGCAGGACGACGTCTCTCGCTGCGGGATTGTCTCCTGCCACCGTTTCCAACAACAAGCGATACTCCCGAAGAAGTTCAGCATCGTTGTTGGGTTGTCTCGATTGCCCGGTGATGACGTTGCTGCTCATCCCCGACGTTATGTCCATCCTGGTCGGAACGGAGGGTGGTTTGACCAATGGAATCGGTGGTGCAGGGTAGGGGGTCAGTAACGACAATTCAGCTAGATAGCCGACTTGCCGGAACACGGTGTTAAGACCCGCCTGCACCTCATCCAAGGGTCCAGAGTTTGGTACTCCCAAACCCTGCGCCAGGCGACGTAAGAACGTCTCATGTGGGGGTAGATCCTCGATCAGCTCGACGTAGACTGGCTGAGCTACGCTCTGTTCTCGTCCACGGGTCTTGTCCTCTTCGGCCTCTTGATGGTCAGATATCGCTGGAGGACGCGGTGTAGGAGGACGGGCCAGGGAGTCCTGGTATTCCCTACGGCGTCGTTCGACCAGCCTTTGAGCATGCTCGCTCAAGGCGCGTCGCACATCCTCAATCGGCGCGGTATGGTGCAGACCAAATTCTGCCGCCTGCTGGCGGTCTGCCTCCTCGATTCGTCGAGCAATGACTCCGGAAGCAAAGGATGGTTGGTATCTCTGGGGCTGTGCGTCCACAATACCCACCGAAGTTGCTCGGACCGATGCGACGGTGGTCTCTTCCACCCGCCGCTTCTTCGTTTTACTGCGGCTCCCTCTCTGTCTGGCCCTCTTGGGCACGGACTTCTCCTGTGTCCCAGACGTTGAAGGTTGGGGTGCCGCTGTTGGCGGGTCAGATAGTCCTCGAACCCTGCGATTTGCCAACCATGCGCGGTAGGCATTTATGCAGCGAGGACATTTGGTTACAACCACCCCTCGAAGGCTACAGTTGATGCAGAATTCCTGCGTCTGCATGGCCGCACACTCCCGGCGGTTGTGTCTCGGACGCCAACAATTGAAGCAGGCGTTATCAGGGGGATCGATGGTTGGATCCGTCTTAATAGGATCCAACCTCTTGAACATCGTCCCGCGACGCCTATACTTTTCCGCTTATGCTTCTTGCGCCTTCGACGGCTTTCGGCGACTTCCCTTTGCCGCTCCCTCTCTTCTTGGCAGAGGTCCTCTGCATATCCGGCAGGTAGATACTTAACACTACCCGTCGGGGTCTGCTGGTCGACCTCCATTCGCTCTACCGTCGTCTTGGGGTTTTGTCGAGATTCGCTAGCCTGCGGCGGACTTGACAACATACCTTTAGGCCTTTCCAAAGGCAAGGTAACAGCCTCTACCGCCGAAGCGGCCTGGAGGTTGTTGCCAAAACCCGATGGTTGGACCGACAGGGGTCTCCCCGCCACTTCAGCATAACTCCTCTTGACCGTCTCCCTCGCTTCTGGGGGCGAGCTTACCAGAGAGATGGACGTGGATTCCTTATGATCTGCGTCCAGACAGTGGGAATCCCCGAAACGGTTATGGTCGCGGACTGCTTGCCGTTGGAATCGGCGGTAGCTTTCCGCGCTCCGTTCGGTCTCTCGCTTACCGAGCATTTGCTCGGTCTGAGCGATCAACCGTTTGGTTTCGTCCTCGTCCAGGGTGCTGAAACAAAAGAAAGAAATTTGTTAATTAACTACAAACAAATCATAGTTACATTAATCATCTACAATCACTCGTACTCAATCAATCACACACCCGGATATCCACTCTAATTTTTCCGTGGCGAGTCACTCAACGCTGGCCTAGGATTTTCTCCTTAGCGGAACGTATCTCTTTAAATCGGATACCTGTACTTCAGAACTTTTTCGTCCTGACTCCTCAAGTCTTAAGATTGGTGATAGTATCTCCTTCACTTCAAAGGGTCCGTCGTACTTAGGCGCCAATTTGGCTGAAATACTTTTGGCCCCGTACGATAACGTTCTACACTTCCTCATGACTAAATCGCCTACTTGGAAGGAAGGAACTCTGCTCTTCATCTATGTGTTTCCGCACTAGATTTTGAAGGGCATCAAGACGTCTGAGTCGATCTATCTACATCTCGGGATCGATAGGAATTTTAAATTCCCTCTTCTCAACCTCTCTACGCAGACTCTTTACAGGTTGAGGATGACGCCCAAAATTGAGAAAAGCTGGAGAAACCTTCGTACTTGATTGCGTTGCTGTATTTATAGCATGACGGAATTCATGTAGATGTTCATCCCAGCTACGATGATCGGAATCCACAAAGGCCGCAATCATCGTCTTTAATGTCCTATTTGTACGCTCGACGGGGTTGGCTTGTGGTCGGTAAGCAGAAGTCGTGATCTGTTTTATCCCGTAATCCTCAAGCATTTGTGTCAACTTATTATTGTCGAACTCTGTCTGTTATCCGTAAGGAAGTAATCGGGAGTTTCCCAACGAAACAGTATGAGTTCCTCAAGTGCTTTCGCGACCAACTTACCGGTAGCAGCTCGTAACGGTTTTAACTCAACCCACCTCGTAAACAAATCTTGTAAAACCAGTATATATTTGTATTGGTTCTTACTACGAGGCAGTTCCGTTATATCTGTTGCAACCACAGCCCACGGTCTCTCAATATTACGTTTGCTCATCAAACCTTGAGAGCCCGCCTGTAAGACTTAATATCGTTGGCAGTCTATACACTGCACAACGAATTGCCTGACATCATGGTAGATACCTGGCCAATAATAGTCCCGTGCCACTCGGTCATAGGTCTTTTCCACTCCTAAATGACCACGCGATGGAGGGCAATGCGAATCCTTTAGTATACGAGTCCTATGTTCAATGGGCACAAGTAACCTCCACCCCTCCTCTTGACCCGTGATTGGGTCCAGCAGCTTATCGGTTGTGAATCGATACAGCATTTCATCCTCAATTTTCTAATGCGGAAACTTTTGAGGACTGGACCTCACATCATCCAATCTGGCGATGTACCATGGGTCGGTAATCACGTCAAATAAGGCTATTTCGACTTCATCCGAGTCCAGGTTGACAGTGCGAGAGAGTGCGTCGGGAACATAGTGTAGTGTACCTTTCTTGTGCACAATCTCGAAGTCCCACTGTTGCATCTCAAGCACCCAGCGCGCTAGTCTGCCCGTGAGCTCTTTAAGGGTTTTCAGCCTTTTGAGCGCGATGTGGTCCATCACAGCTTTGAAACGATACGCTTCAATATATGACCGAAGTTTCTTATTTGCCCAGATTAAGGCTAGACACTCTTTCTCCGTCGTCATGTAATTACGCTCCGTCTTGTTCAACAACCGGATGCTCGAAACCATCTTCATCTTCTTGGGTTAACACAGCCCCAATAGCGTAATCACTCGCGTCACTCTGGACCGAGAAAGTCTGGTCAAGCAAGTACTGGCGCGCCGGCTAGAGCTAACCTGAGTTCACGGAACGCCGCGTCCTGTTCTGGTCCCCACTCCCATGGCTGGTCCTTACGGAGTAATCTCACGAGAGGGAGCTTAATATCCGACTCTCGATTTATAAAACGAGAATACCAACCGACCATGCCCAGGAAGGAACGAAGTTGTTTAACATTTCTTGGGGTCGGATAATTTAGGACAGGAGCCACTCGATCCACATCGGGGCGAAGTCCATCACCATCCAGGCGGTACCCAAGGATGGTAACGCTCTAGCTACAGAACTGACATTTCTCTCTGTTCAATTCTAGCCCTGCGTCCACTAATGTCCTTAGGACCATTTCCAACCATTTTAAATGTTCCTCGAAAGTTTCGGTTATAACGATTAGATTGTCCAGGTAACCAAAAACATGAGGTGCAACTTCGGGACCAAATAGAGCACCGATCAACCGTGCAAATGTCATGGGTGTATTTATCAGTCCGAACGGCATCAGTGTGAACTGCCACAACCCAGACCCAGGCACAGCGAAGACGGTGTAATGTCGACTAATTTCTGACATTAACACTTGGAAATATGCCTTCTTAAGATCGATCTTAGAGATGAATTTGGCATTATGTAACTTCTCCAGAATCGAATCCATTTTCGGTATTGTATATGAGTCACGCGTTGTTACCGCATTCAGATCTCGGAAGTCTACGCAAAAACGATAGCTACCTTCGTTTTTGCGAACTATCACTGGAGCGGCAGACCATTCACTTGCACTCGGTTCAATTATTCCTCTCTCAAACATTTTCCTGACTTCTTGCTGGGCGAATTCGAGGACTATAGGCGACATACGACTTGATTTATGACGTACTGGTTGTGCACCTGGCTCTACTTCCACATGCCGTTTGATCAACGTAGTAAAGCCATGCACATCACCTGGTGGTGGTAATAAGTTCTCTACTAACTTTCTTACCCTTTCTCGCTGGTCATCGTTAATCTCAATGATACCTGCACACTCTGCGAGAATCCTCGTGTCTCCGTCTTGGACCCTGTCCTTGACAAAAGACTGCCATTTCCCGGCGCCAACGCGCCAGAGGGCATGGCCAATTTTATTCGATGTTCCAATGTTGGAGGAAGTCCATACCGAAAATCATCGAGTGTTCCATACTTTCGACTATTCTCAGTTGGATGTTGCCATCTAATCCCTCAATTCCAAATAGAACATTTAACAAACCTAGGACTTTCAGTGCTGGTTCTGCGACACCTCGCACGACTACCTTGGCCGGTTTCCACTTATCCTTGTAGCATTCCGCTACGTCAACGCGTATAAGTGAAACCATTGCTCCTGGGTTGAACAATGCTTTAAAGTCCTTGCCACCAAGTCTTATCGAGAAGAACAAACGGTTTTCGGATTGCACTCCCGCAACCATGTCTTCGGCTTGACTGTCAAGTAGAGATGGAGTCGAACTTGTCTTTCTGGACGTCTGCGGAACGGCTCCTGCCCCCCCCCCCCTCCCTTGAACTGTTCTAATCGGCAACGATTTTGAACTGTTCAGGACCTGATCAAGAGAGACAGTCATTCTACTCTGATTAGACTGTTTTAAACTCTTTTCTTTGATTGTAGGTTGGGGTGACAATGAGTAACGAGTATCATCGTTCTCATTGGTGGGGTTACATAGGTTTAGAGTTCTTCTCTCGTTCTCTATTTCCTTGAGTAACCGTTTGTGTTGGTTAAACACTTGCCTACGGAGAACTTCAGACCAGAAAGACTCTTTGTTTTTCTTGATCTCTGGAAGTTCTAAATGTGCTTTGTTCGATGCGTTCTGCTTCGTACGTTGGAGTTAGCTTGGAAGGGGTCTCAGCATTAACCATAGGTAACTCAGCAGATTTCGGCAAATTCAGATGTTCAAAGGTATTCTCTCTTACCTTCTGAATGTTTGTTTGTTCTTCGTTAAGCAGTTCAGCAAAGTCAGTGAGGTGTTTGTCCTTCTTAACGAACAACCTTGCGGGTTCACCAACCTGTATATCTTGCTCCCTAGAGCTCTTACGCTCTTTTAATTGCGTGCAGGGCCCGGGGGGCGGTTCTGATACCCTTCTGCCAGGTTTCCCAGATATTGCCGTACATGCTCACACTTCGGACAATTATCTAGAGTTACCCCGATTGTGTGGCACGCCTGACACTTAATGGGTGCTGCCACGCTTGGGTATTAATCTGCTGTATGTCCCATACTTGTGCAATGTAGGCAATTCTGATTGGGAGAATCGGAATATCCATGTCCTCGGATTCCTTTGAAACCATCGTCTTGGGTCTGCCTCTGCGTAGTACGATCATATACCGTGCTTTGTCTACGTTAAGACGTGTAGACGGGTGTCGTCTGAGCTTGAGCAACGTATTGTTTCAGCCTTGCACCGTTATATTGTTGCTGCTTTGACCCTGTCTGTTTATTTACGAAGAATGTCTCGCATTATTGATATTTTGTGCATCTACAAAATTTTTACTTAGTTGCAAGTACTGACGTTGACTTGTGTTGCGAGTACCATACACATTGGCTACTTCACAATCACTTGAAGATGGGCTAGAAGAATGTTTCATATTTTTCTTGCTCCTTTTCTTTTCCAACGTCTTCTTCTTCGGTGGTGGAGATGGCTGAGGAACCGGTTGGCTCTTCTTATTCTCTACTAATGAGGCCACTTTCCCGAAAACTTTAGATGAACTACGTTTTGGAAAAGCTTGTGGGATATGAACTTGTTCTCTTGGTGTGGGTTTCGCAAATTTCTTGTGCCATATTAAGTGTTGTTCATATTCTTTGCCGTACTTCAATATGTCTTCGAAATTATTTATGGATCTCGAGGACATAAATTTACGGCAATCCGGTCTCAATTGAGAATATGCTATCTCTACTTGTTGGCGCAGCGGAGGATGTCGTCGGAATTTCCGCACAATAGCCTTAAAGCAATTCAGGTATTTTACGACCTTCTCTCCTTTGCCTTGCGTGCGGCGTTGTAGATCCTCAAACAAATCTTGATCTCGCGAGTCACTGAGTATTTTGCACATACGCGTCTCGTAGCTGCCCATCATAATCATTTTGATAAGGCAGAGACGGCGTTCTGCACCTGGGGATTTCTTCTCAGTTGGCACATCAACTGCATCCCCGTATGCCCCGTAAAGTTTGGACAACTGAGGAGATAGCTCAGACCAGATTCAAATATAGAGTACAAAACTACTATATATGAGAAGGCATACCTTATATGAAAAGAAAACGACAAGGAAAATTAATATAATTTTTATAAACAAACTATAAAAAAAATTGTTTGTCACAAGATTCGAGTCAAATCTGTATTCGGATTAAAAAAAAATTTTTCTTTTGTTGTCGAACTTCTCTTCAAAATCTAAGTAAAATTGCAAACGATACTTGGACCAATCCAAGACCGAATTAATTCGACAAACAAATTAATTTGGTAACAATTTAAAATAAATTGCTACCGATTGTAACTTACAAACAAAGAAATAATAAAAAAAAATATTTTAATTCGCTGACACGAGAAATTAAATATTGAAAGGAAAGAAAAAAAATTCTGGAAGCCACAAATATAATTATTTTGACAAACAAAATAATTGTAATTTTACACAAAATGTAAATCTCGCACAAAAAAAAATTTTTTGTAAAGAGTAGCTTCTAAAGAAAAGAATTTTCCACAACAAGGTCACACAAGAAAAAAATTTTAATTTTATTTAAAACACAAAAAAATTAATTTTAATGTTAACCACCAAAAAAAATTCTAATTTATTAAAAATAAAAAATTAATTATAAGTATGCAATTAATTTGACACAAATTAATTGCAATCTATTCCTTGATTTGAAGGCAAAGCAAAAAAAATTAGGAAAATAAATCAAAAGAGATTTTCTCGTCAGCCGATTTAATGATTAAGTGACAAACACTTAATCGAAATAATATTAATAATAACAATAAATATAACTGTAACACCAGTATCACGATATGTCTCAGCACTAATGCAAAACAAGATCGCGTCGGTAACAGAAAAAAAATTTTATTAACTTTGACTTTTCTGACTAACAGACAATGTCAAAATCAATTATAATAATATTAATAATTATTATCACACAAAGAAAAATTATCGTATTTCAAAATTATCAGCTGACTAACAGTGATAATATCTTTGGAAAATTAATTCAAAAGTATATATATATATTACAACAAAAAACAAATGATTAATAATAATAATAATACAAAAATTAATAATTATAAACGATAAAAATATTATTGGTCGTCTCGAACTGATACAAAATCAGTGAGCCGAACTCAAAAATACTTTACACACACACAAATTGTTAAACTCGCTTTTAAAGCGAGTTAACAAAATTCACGTAATGAAATTAAAGATGAAATTACAGTTGCGCATAAGGGAAATTTTCCTTCTTGCGTAACAACGAAGGATAGCCGCGCGGTATATGCCGTATAAAGTATATGTTCTCTCTCTCTCTCACTAGCGGACTCGTGTTCACTCAGCACTACACAACTCCGCGACGCAATGTCTCTCTCACGCACTAGTTCTCTCTCACTAGTTCTCTCTCACTCTCTCTCTCTCTCTCTCTCTCTCTCTTTCTCTCTCTCTCTCTCTCTCTCTCTCTCTCTCTCTCTCACTCACATAAACGATTCAATTGTAATGGCATGCGTCCATGCCATTATCAACCTATATGATCTCTCTCTCACACACACGCGACTTACAAAGCAAAAAAAAAACTTTAAAAATAAATAACCCGCTGTTCCCCATATAAATAAAGGTAAACCTGTACATAAAAGAAACACTCATTTTAAAAAAAAGATTAAGAAAGAATTCACCGATCCGAAATCCCTCGACACGCAGGCGGTACAACTACCGTCCTGTCACGGTCGCCATTTGTAACGTGGTATTGCGTCCTAATACCACTTACAACTTATTTATAAATTTTATACAGGGACGACGGCCCAAAGAACGCGTCTTTATTGTCACCGTGAGTTAATAATTTAACCCGTCGGGACACGGTAGCGGAGATTGGACGATCTCCTACGTACCGACACACGTGGCGGGAAAATTGGGAATCGGAATAATGATTGCGGGTTAATTTATAATAAAAACATTCTTTTTCAAATTTTCGATTTTGCGAGTTTTTCAAAAATTAAAAATTTTCCCAAAAGTCTTGAAAAAATTTGAGCGCATTCTATGATCGATTCTAAAACTTTTTTATTCTATAAAATTTTTTCCCAAAGTCGATAGATTTTGAGTAAAAAAATCATGAAGTTTAAATAAAAAATATTTCGCTTAGGCCGCCAGTTTGATATTATGAAAAATTTTCCAAATTTGCAAAACGTATTTTCTTTAAAATCAGACCCCAATGCCGCGATTTTAATAGGTTTTAAGCATATACCTAACCGAATAGGCATCGAAATTTGAGTTTTAAAAAAAAATTGAAGTTGAAAAATCCGTTTTTTTGCATAAATTCCCAATTTCCATGGCAAAAAGCGATTTTTGAAAATTTTAACTATCGTCATTAAAAAGAGCACCCTCGAAAACATATCATATTTCAGTTTCACATTTTTTCATTGATTCTACTTTGCAGAACAACACCTCAAACTTAACTCTCGAAATCGCGACATTTGGGCGTTAATGGGATATTTAAAATAATCAAATAAAATTAGCATGTCATATTTTTGTATCAATTTGTAAATTTATACTTTTATATTATTTTTTAGTATAGTTCTAAAAAAATAAAGAATAAAAAATTAATATTAAAATTAGTGAAAAGAAAAAATACACAAAATCTATTTATATATATGGAGCATTCCACGTGAAGTGGTCCGATCAAAATTGTAAAATGCACCAAATTTTAGGTACACAGAAAAAAATTTTAAACACTGGAATCTATTTCTCCAAAAGTTATTCTGACCTCAAAATGTACATTTTAAAAAATTTTTTTAACACTAGCTGTGTTTACTGCTATTTAACTAAAAATCTATCAACTTTTACTGTATAACATTATATGTAACATTCGTTGCTAATTATGTCTAGAATTTATCCTTCTGGGTTAGAATTTCTAATCTCATGGTCAATGTCACATAAAACACATGTGAATATTGAACTTGAGAAAAGTGTATGTGCACCACAATTGGATGTTTGATCCAAAAATCTAAAAAAAAAGTTTGAAGCAATACCTTTTAAATTGTCTGTAGCTTTTTATGACCTTCAATTTTGTAAAAAGTTATGATAATTCAATGAGAGACGAAAAATTTACAAAAATTAATATGGTAATTCCCATTCGAATTTTTAAAAAAATTTTGTGTTTCTTTAAATTATCATAACTTTTTACAAAATTGAAGGCCATAAAAAGCTACAGACCATTTATAAGGTATTGCTTCAAGCTTTTTTTTTAGATTTTTGGATCAAACAATCAATTATGGCGCACATACACTTTTCTCAAGTTCAATATTGACATGTGTTTTATGTGACATTGACCATGAGATTAGAAATTCTAACCCTGAAGGATAAATTCTAGACATAATTAGCAACGAATGTTACATACAATGTTATACAATGAAGTTGATAGATTTTGACTTAAATAGCAGTAAACGTAGCTGTGTTGAAAAAAATTTGAAAACATTTATTTTTGAGGTTTGAATATCTTTTAGATAAATAGATTCCAGTGTTTAAAATTTTTTTTCTGTTTTCTGAAAAACATTTCCAGTGTGTACCCAAAAGTCAGTGCATTTTAAAATATTGATCGGACCACTTCACGTGGAATGCTGCATATACATATATATATATATTACGCGTGTTATTTATATAAACTTTATTCAATATAATTGTTTAGTTATTTAAATATATTAAATCTTTATATTAAAGGGTTATTGCTGTTTTAATTTGAATGATGAGCCATAATATTAGATGACTAATGGGTAAGTACACTTGTTACTATTATATTATACTATTCAGTTATATTTATTATAATAATATTAGTTTTGTATTGCTTACTTTAGACGTTTCTTTTTAATGTTTATTAAAAAATGCAATAAGAAATACTAAAATCAGTATGGACGTAATTAACATCTTTTTAAGGTTATATTGTTTAACATTTTAAGTACATATATTTCATTACTCCATTTGTTAAATATCAAGAGCACCTGCGAAGGTGTAAAAATTCGCAAGTATAGTATAATTTCAATCACATTTTTAAAATTGTTATCTAACAGTTTAATATCTTTAATTTATTGCACATCTTTTCTACTTAAAAATTTATTCATTTATTTATGAATTTATTCCAGATTTACAATAACATTTGCAAAAACGTATACAGAGTAGATATTAATTTATAATAACTAAAACTATAACGCAGCAAATCCTGCAGAGGAAAATGAAGTTTCCTGTTCGTAGGTCCGGATAATATTAGAACGTTAATCACATTCACTCATTAGGTGATTCAGTTGCATATCAGATTTCCAGATAATCACCGAAATCATCCTCAAAATACAATCATACAATACAAAATTAAATCTAAATCTAAATTCTTAACCTCAATTAATCATACTTAGGTAATTATTAAAATAAAATTTAAACTCTAAAAGTTTAATAATATTATTTATAATATTATTTTCAACACATTAAATTTGGATATTCATATAATCCATTCTGTATTTTTGACTTCTTGTTCTTACAAATTTGCGTTTTTTAATTATTTGGTAAACTATTAAAGAGTCTAATAGCTTTTATATAGCTCTCTTCGTTACTAACAGTTCTGTTTCTTTTTGGTATTAGAATATTTTTATTGTTAGGCACGACCGCTACACGGGACAACCTTATATTTTCATCATCGCAAAATGTGTGTTGCATAAAAATATACTAGATAATGGGTTGTAAGAGAAATGTATGCGTATTAGAACTGATTTGAGGCCCTTCCTAAAATGTATGTATGTATGTATGTAATCATTTATTTAAGATAACTCAGACAATTTTTGACCGATTTACCTAAGATTTACAGGGTAACTTTGTCATAATGTAATTAGATAATGGTCCCATTTCCAGATACATAGCGCATAAACAGTTTAAGTTATGGCATTATTTTTAATTGCTTAGAAACGGTTGTATAGCATTATCTTGAAATGTATTAATCCTAAATGAAAACTTTATACAGACAAAATGTTTGTCGCGAAATAACAAAACTTTTTGCTATAGTACACTTTACGTTATAATAATAATATTTTTGAAGATAAATTGAGAAAAATGGTCAAAATAATGAAAAAAGTACTAAAATTCACGTTTTTTTCGTAATAAATCAAAATGTATTATTCGTACACAAAAACTTTAAAGGAATAAAATGTTCGTCTCAAAATAAAAAAAACTTTTTTTTATTTTACACTTTACGCCTAGAACAGTATTTTCAAAGAAAAGAAGAAAAACGGTCAAAATAACGAAAATAGTACATAAATCACGTTTTATCACATTAAAGTAAATGATTACAGTGACCGATGATATCTTCCGATGGACACAAGCACCACTGTTTCAACTACATGTGCTTTGTTTACAGACACACCGTTCACCTCCGTCGCTGATTAGCCCTGGCAGCATAAATAGAGCGACGTTAAATAACATAAAAAAAATAAGTGAGCCGCGGTGGCTCATGGGTAGAGCTCCCGACTCTCACACCGAGGGTCGTGGGTTCGATCCCAGACGTGCACCTCTGAAAATTTTTTTCATGTGCATTTTTCGAACACCGCGACTCAGTGGCTCGGCGTGTCACTATAATGTGACGCCAGTTCAGGTGCGCGTGCGTTTCGTGCATTTTTCAGTGCATGAGAGGCACGGGCATCTGAACTATAGGGAACGTTAGGGACGCGAAGATGTAAAGAGGATCGCGGTGGTTCCATCGGGAGGACAGGAAACTGTAATTATTAGACTAATTACAGTGACCGATGATATCTTCCGATGGACACAAGCACCACTGTTTCAACTACATATCGCAGTGCGTGTGAATTGTGAGATGATCCGAAGGCAAAGATGATAAGCACATAATTTAAAATCATGTTTTTATTCGAACCCCAGTCAATGAGCTCAATCGGACAGTGAGCACACGGCGTAAAAATGAAAGGAGGGGAGGCGCGCGCAATAGCGCGGCGCTCCGTAGGTGGCAGAGGAGGGGGCGCGGCGGCGGTTAAAGCACTCTTTATTTTATTATAATATTTTATTTAACTAAATGCACTAGTCTACAAGTACTTTTAATACATTTTCAGGTTACACTTTTTTAAAAATAAGCTATAAATTAACTAGATGACAACAAATGGTTACCTAATGAGGTAACATTATTTCATGTAAACATATTTATTTCTTTTAACTAAATTAATCATTATTTACTTTCATCGATTAATAGCTGTTTTCTATATGGTGAAAATTAACAAATTATTTATTAACAAAAAAAATGTTTGTTGTTAACAGTTACAATATTTTAGTGAGTTTGTTCTTTCATGTAAACAGATTATTTTGTTTTCATTAAAATAATTCATTTAAAATAATATACGATGTGCTTACTGAAATAAATTTTCTTGATATGAAATAAATTATTTACTTTGTACTGTATTTATTATAGCATAATTATTACGTATAAGACATAAAAAATCATGTATACTGCACTAAATAACAATGAGTTTTCAGTACGTTAGTATTTACCGACAAGTAAATGCAAGTAAATGTTGCTTAAATCTAGTAATCCATTTCAATATTTCTTTACATATTTGTTATTTAAAACGAGACAACTTTATTTTAAATGTTTTATTGTGCTTTAATCCTGCAGTGAATTTGTTTTATATACAACATTACCCACCTTACTATGCAATAAAATAAGTCTGTGAGGCATTTATAAGTTTAAGGTAGTTAGATCCTCTTAAACATTCTTTTTCTGCAAGAAAAAAGTACGAAAGTTGTGCAGGATTTTATACAAGAAAGTCTGCAGCTTTATGTGCAATTTTGCTAAGATTCTTATAGGAAAGATCGGTAAAGCAGTGTACTCGGAGAAAGAGTGCTTTCCCGATACGAACAGACTTACAGTGTGAGCAACCGCCGCCGCGCCCCCTCCACTGCCACCTACGGAGCGCCGCGCTACTGCGCGAGCCTCCCCTCCCTTCATTTTTACGCCGTGTGCTCACTGTCCGATTGTGCTCATTGACTGGGGTTCTTTTATTCCTATCTCTTATGATGTTTATTTTGTAATATTAGGCCAAAAATCCCAAGCTTTGTGAAAGTTAATAATAGTTGAATTGTTCTTTCATGTATTTTACCCAATACTCACAAACGATGAGAGTGCGAAGTGCGAGCATTACACGGTCGTGCCTTAGATGCAAAAAGCATAGCTATTTGCATGCTCTGCATCGTTACGCGATGCAAGGCGCGGAGGAGCTCAAGATCGAACGCGTCGCGAAGCTTCGATCAAGAGCTCCGAAGCGGCCGCACGTGGCGAGCTAGTTAGTTATACTCTTGGGAGACAAAAGCAAATACCACAGTTTATTATAATGATACAATAAACTTTCTAACGCATGTAATTGGCCCACATTTAAAAGTTTATCTTGAATAATAAAGTTATTTTAAGTATAATTTTGTTATTCTTTTTTGGAAATTATATATAAGAGATTTAGACTATTTGTATAAGCACCTTTCCATTAAATAATTCTATAATTTATAATTTTGTTGAATAGAGCATAATATATTATTGTAAGTGCTTCATAGTTTATGATTTTTGATAATTTACAAAAGACAAAAATTAAATATTTGATTTTTTTAATATATATTCTATATGCTGAGTCTACTTCATCCTGTCTTCAAAAATAATACCAAGGTATTTGGTACTTTCAACTCTTCAAAATATTGTTATATATATATGTATTTTAAAGTTAGAATCAATGTTATTTTTATAATAAATCTAATTTTAATTAAAAATTTATATATTATTGAAAAATTATAAAAAGTTACTGCACTAGAAATAACTGAAATCAAAATAAAATTGTCAAGTATTTCAGTTGACAAATACATTTTTTTCAGAAAAGTGCCCTACATTATTTGGCTTACATTCTTTATATATATTGTAACGGGGTACGGATTGAATATAAGGAATAAAAAAATCAACGAAGATATCGGGGCGCGAACCCACGATCCCGGGAGCGCGAGGCAGGAGCCTCACCACTGCGCTACCATTCGCAATTATCCCGGCTAGTCGACTTGGTCCTATCGACGAACGTCGCCGATAATTCAGGGACCTAACCTGCGCCGACACTCGAAATCCGTACCCGTTATATCCCCCACCCAAACGCGACCTACGCCCTCGGGGAGCCGTTTGATCACTTTGATCACCTGGGCTAGAGAGGCGAAGGTTGTCCCTGCTCGACCGGTGTCAAGAAGACCATTTTCTGAGCACCGGGAGCCTCGTTAGGGATAGCCGTGCGTTTGCACCACCACGCTTGAGATCCCAGAAACTCAAGCTCCCCTACGTCTAGTGCCAACTTTGGAGGTGTACTGCGTATACGTATACACACTGCGGACTGCAGACACAGGCTTTTCTCCTACAGTCGTACCTCCGCACTTTTTGACATTCTCGCGGGGAAATCCACCGGGACTGTGGTGGTGGGGATGGGAGTTTGTGACCGACTTCGGTCCAAGATGAGCCAGGCGAAGATAAACTACTTCGTCTCTTCTGGCAAGTGGGTTTTTGAGTTGGGCGCCATTGTAACGGGGGGAACCGGCTAGTCGACTTGGTCCTATCGACGAACGTCGCCGATAATTCAGGGACCTAACCTGCGCCGACACTCGAAATCCGTACCCGTTATATATATGTATTTTAAAGTTAGAATCAATGTTATTTTTATAATAAATCTAATTTTAATTAAAAATTTATATATTATTGAAAAATTATAAAAAGTTACTGCACTAGAAATAACTGAAATCAAAATAAAATTGTCAAGTATTTCAGTTGACAAATACATTTTTTTCAGAAAAGTGCCCTACATTATTTGGCTTACATTCTTTATATATATTGTAACGGGGTACGGATTGAATATAAGGAATAAAAAAATCAACGAAGTATCGGGGCGCGAACCCACGATCCCGGGAGCGCGAGGCAGGAGCCTCACCACTGCGCTACCATTCGCAATTATCCCGGCTAGTCGACTTGGTCCTATCGACGAACGTCGCCGATAATTCAGGGACCTAACCTGCGCCGACACTCGAAATCCGTACCCGTTATATCCCCCACCCAAACGCGACCTACGCCCTCGGGGAGCCGTTTGATCACTTTGATCACCTGGGCTAGAGAGGCGAAGGTTGTCCCTGCTCGACCGGTGTCAAGAAGACCATTTTCTGAGCACCGGGAGCCTCGTTAGGGATAGCCGTGCGTTTGCACCACCACGCTTGAGATCCCAGAAACTCAAGCTCCCCTACGTCTAGTGCCAACTTTGGAGGTGTACTGCGTATACGTATACACACTGCGGACTGCAGACACAGGCTTTTCTCCTACAGTCGTACCTCCGCACTTTTTGACATTCTCGCGGGGAAATCCACCGGGACTGTGGTGGTGGGGATGGGAGTTTGTGACCGACTTCGGTCCAAGATGAGCCAGGCGAAGATAAACTACTTCGTCTCTTCTGGCAAGTGGGTTTTTGAGTTGGGCGCCATTTGTAACGGGGTACGGATTGAATATAAGGAATAAAAAAATCAACGAAGGTATCGGGGCGCGAACCCACGATCCCGGGAGCGCGAGGCAGGAGCCTCACCACTGCGCTACCATTCGCAATTATCCCGGCTAGTCGACTTGGTCCTATCGACGAACGTCGCCGATAATTCAGGGACCTAACCTGCGCCGACACTCGAAATCCGTACCCGTTATAATATATATGTATATGTTATGTATATGTCATATATATGTTATATATATATATATGTGTGTGTGTTATATATGTGAGTGTGTGTGCGTGCGTGCGTGCGACGGAATATTTATTTAATATATATATATATAAATACTTCAAAATTGTTTTTTCAAGGATACATAATATATGTATTTTTTCCATGCGTAAAAAAAGTTGTGAATATGACTTGAAAGAATGTGTATTAGTTTACTCATTCCTGATGATAAAACTCATAAAATTTTTAAATGTGTACTCAATGATAATAACGTATCTAAAATTGAATGCTTTAAATGTAGATGCAAAATTATTTGAAGATAAAATAAATATTAATCAAGTAAATCATACACTTTTCTAAACATCAATATGATATATACAATAGATTAAAAATTAAATACATTAATTATTGCATTTTTAAGATAATTCTATTATAAACAGTAATGGCAAAAGAAAATTCAAATTTTAACAGTGGCAATATAAAATACGAATTACATTTGAAAAGTTTTTCAAAAATTATTAATTTATGAGCATTTAATTTAAATATTTTTTAATTTAATATTTCAAAATTGTATGGATATACAAGTGTGTAGGTTATGTATATTTAAAGAAAACAATAGTTTAAATAAACATGTATTTATTTATTAGAAACAGAAGGATATTTAAGGAATGAATTTGTGTATAGTAATCAAAATAAATATTTGGGCTCTGTAAGGGAAGAATAAATTGGATATAATTATGGATTAAAACGCAAATTTTGAAAGTGGGTGCAAATTACGAATTACGGGAGAAATGGAAGAAACAGGTTTTTATTTATATGCCGCTAAAATGTTATAAATCTACATTATATTAAAGTTATCTTTTTGAGCGATTTTGTAAAAACTCCCCAATTCTTGCGAAAAATACTTAAAACATATATATTTTTTGATAAATATGTGTTACATAAGTTAATGCTTCATATTACTGACAAAAAATTATTATTATAATTATTAAGTGATATTAAAAAAAAAGCGATAAATTATAATGTCCGTCCGTCCGTTCGTCCGACAAACATCATCTTGGCGTGAGAGTGAATGAGAAAGAGCGAAAGAGACAGTGAGAGAAAGAGATAGAGAGACAGATAGGCAGATAGTGAAAATGAGAGAGAAAGAGAGAGAATGAGAGATAGAGATAGAGAGAGATAGAGAAAGTGAAAAAGAGAGAGAGAGAGAGAATGAGAGATAGCGAAAGAGAGAGAATGAGAGAATGAAAAATAGAAAGAGAGAATGAGAGAAAGTGATAAAGTGCGAGAGTGTGAGCGAATGACGGGCTGAAGCTGTTTTTTTCATTGAAATTTCGAAAATGTTTGAAAAGTTGAACTTTGTTTTTCAAAGTTTTAATGCTTTAAAAAAAGTTATCAATCGACAGAAGAAGGTTTCAAACGTGTAATGAACGAAAAATTGCTGAAATGAGTTTTTGATATGAGATCTTACCTGGGATTTGATTTGAGATCTCTAGTGAGATTTTTTAATGGGGATATATATATATATATATATATATATATGAATGCCCATATATGGGGAGTGAAAATCTTTTATTCACAGCGGCATATATTAGAACCCTGAAATCTTAGATAGGATGGCGGCGTCGAAATATATATATATACTAATTTGGTTCCGCCCCCCTGCGCGATTCGCGCGCCAACCCATTTTTAATTTCGAAAAAGGTTTTTCGTAATTAATTTAGTTAAAATAATGTTTTAAATTGTATTAATTTTTCACTACCATGGACACCTTAGAAATTAAACAGATTCACACAACACCTTATATTTATTTTGATTATTATAAACAAATTCATTCCTTAAATAACCTTCTGTTTCTAATAAATACATACTTGTTTATTTAAAATTTATATAATATATATATATATACTAGGGGGGCTTCGCCCCCCTGCGCGCTTCGCGCGCCACCCCCCTATTTTTAATTTCATAAAAGGTTTTTCGTAATTAATTTATTTAAAATAATGTTTTAAATTGTATTATTTTTTCACTACCATGGACACCTTAAAAATTAAACAGATTCATACAACACCTTGGAGGTATTGCTATAGTTATTATAATTTATAAATAAAAGTTTACCAAAATTTAGTGTAATGAAATCAGAATAAAAATAATAAAAAAAATAGACATATTAAATGTTGACTGTAAATTTTAAACTATATGAATTCTTATAAAGCTTAAATTTATATTTTAATAATTATAAATGTTAATGAAAAATTAACTTACCAAAAATAGTAAAGTACATATACCTACTAAATTGTAGTATTTTAGTTAACAACTTATTAACATTTTGGATTATTTTAAACCGTTATAAATAGAAATTCACCTTCTAAAATTAATTTATTTAATGACGAACGATCATCGCCAAAAGTTCTATGTCATTAATATTTTGTACTTTAATAGTAATAAAACTTTCTTCTTAATTAAATTAATTTTTGTATTATTTTTAAAGAATTATTTATAAAATTTTAGCGCTATATAAATAAAAACCTGTTTCTTCCATTTCTCCCGTGATTCGTAATTTGCACTCTATTTCAAAATTTGCGTTTTAATCCATAATTATATCCAATTTATTTTTACTATGCAGAGCCCAAATATTTATTTTGATTATTATAAACAAATTCATTTCTTAAATATCCTTCTATTTCTAATAAATACATACTTGTTTATTTAAAATATTGTGTTATATAAATATAAATTATCTACACACTTATATATCCATACAATTCTGAAATATTAATTTAAAAAGTATTTAAATTAAATGCTCCTAAATTAATAGTTTTTGAAAATCTATTCAAATGCAATTCGTATTTTATATTGCCACTATTAATAATATGTTGCTATACTGTTTATAATAGAATTATCTTAAAAATGCAATAATTAATATATTTAATTTTTAACTTATTGTATATTTCACATATAGATATTTGGAAAAGTGTATGTTATACTTGATTAATATTTATTTAATCTTCAAACAATTTTGCATCTGTATTTAAAGCATTACATTGCATTTTAGATCCGTTATTATTATTGGGTATACGTTTAAAAATTTTATGAGTTTTATGAAGAATGAGTAGACAAATACACATTCTTTCAAGTTATGTTCACAACTTTTTTTTGCGCACGGAAAAAATACGTATATTATGTATTCTTGAAAAAACAATTTTAAAATATATATATATATATATATTATATAAATATTACGCCGCACGCACACACACCCACATACATACATACATATGTATACATATATATGGTCTATCTCACGTCAAGTGGTACGATGAAAATTTTAAATCACTCCAAAATTTGAGAACAGGCTGGAAACATCTTCCAGAACATACAAAAAAAATTTAAGTGTTAAAAATAATTTGCTTAAGAGTTATTCGACCATGAAAAGTGGAAATTTTTCAATTTATTAGAAAAATTTCTATTTTTAAAGCCATTTATCTCAAAATCTGTTGATTTTTGTGAAAAAACATTACAAACAACTTTTGTTTAAATTAATCTTTAGAACTTATCTACCCTGGTTACATTTCTTAATTTTAAAATCTCGAAGAGATAGAACACCTGAACATATTGAATATCCAAAAACGGCTACCACACCATAATCGATTTTAATCTAACACCTCTCAAAAGTTCACATTTTTCGCGAGCTTTCGAATAGCTTGGGTTAGCTTATTGGCCAAGACCGCTGTTGTAAGTTATGCCTCATAAACCTCATAAAATCACTAATTTTCACGCATTTTAGGACATAACTTACACCAAAGGTGTAATATATATATAATATATATATGGGGTATTCCACGTGAAGTGGTCCGATCAAAATTTTAAAATGCACCAAATTTTGAGTACACTTTGCCAATTTTTTTGCAGAATACAGAAAAAAATTTTTAGGTACTGGAATTTATTAGCTCAAAAGTTATTATAACCTCAAAAAGTGAACTTTATCCAGTTTTTTTCAACACCAGCTGGGTTTATCGCTATTTAACTCAAAATCTATCAACTTTTACTATACAAATATTCGTTGCTAATTATGTGTAGAATTTATCCTTCTGGGTTAGAATTTCTAATCTTAAGGTCAATGTTACATAAACTACATGTCAATATTCAACTTAAAAAAGTGTAAGTTCGCCGCAATTGATTTTTTTACCCAAAAGTCTAAAAGAAAGCTTGGAGCAATACCTTTCAAATAGTCTGTAGCTTTTTATGACCTTCAATTCCGTAAAAAGTTATGATAATTTAAAGAAAGACAAAAAATTCACAAAAATTAACATGGTATTTCCCATTTAAATTTTTAAAAAAATTTGGTTTTTGTGTGTTCAAAAAATGTGATCTTTTGAGCGGTGTTAGATCAAAATCGATTGTGGCGTGGTCGGCTTTTTTTGATATTCAATATTTCCGGACGTTCTATCTCTTCGAGATTTTAAAATCAGGAATTGTAACCCAAGTAGATAAGTTCTAAAGATTATTTTGAACAAAAGTTGTTTATAATGTATTTTTAAAAAAATCAATAGATTTTGAGATAAATAGCTTTGAAAATAATAATTTCTCTAAAAAATTGAAAAATTTCCATTTTTCATGGTGGAATAACTCTTAGGCAAATTATTTTTAACACCTCAAATTTTTTTTCTATCTTCTGGAAGATATTTCCAGTCTGTTCACAAAATTTGGAGTGATTTCAAATTTTCATCGTACCACTGATATGAAATAGCCCATATATATGGTAATGAACAATTAACTTACCAAAAATAGTAAAGTGCATATACTTCATTGTAGTATTTAGTAAAAACCTATTAAAATTTTAGATTATTTGAAACGGATTTAATAGAACTTTACCTCCTAAAATTAATTTATTTAAGTCATCGCCAAGAGTTCTACATGTCATTAATATTTTATGCTTTAAGAGTAATAAAACTTTCTTCTTAATTAAATTAATTTTTGTATTAGCTTTAAAGAATTATTTATAACATTTTAGCGGTATATAAATAAAAACCTGTTTCTTCCATTTCTCCCGTAAATCGTAATTTGCACCCGCTTTCAAAATTTGCGTTTTAATCCATAATTATATCCAATTTATTTTTCCCTTTAGTTACAGAGCCCATATATTTATTTTAATTATTATAAACAAAGGCATTCCTTAAATAACCTTTTGTTTCTAATAAATACATACTTGTTTATTTAAGATATTGTTTTATATAAATATACGTAATCTACTTACTTATATATCCATACAATTTTTAAATTTTGATTTGAATAATATTTAAATTAAATACTACTAAAATAATAAATTTCAAAAAATTTTTGAAATGTAATTCGTATTTTATATTGCCTCTGTTAAAATTTGAATTTTCTTTTGCCATTACTGTTTATAATAGAATTATCTTAAAAATGCAATAATTAATGTATTAATTTTTAATTTATTGTATATTTCACATATAGATATTTGGAAAAGTGTATGTTATACTTGATTAATATTTATTTTATCTTCGTAAAATTGTGCATATTTTTAAAAACATTACATTAAATTTTAGGTCCGATTTTATTTTATGAGTTTTATCAGGAATAAGTAAACTAATACACATTCTTTCAAGTTATATTCACAACTTTTTTTTGCGCACGGAAAAAATACATATATTATCTATTCTTGAAAAAACCAATAACACGTACACACACACACGCACGCACGCACGCACGCACGCACGCACGCACGCACGCACGCACGCACGCACACACACACACACACACACACACACTTATATATATGACATATTTATATAACACATATATATATAACATATATATAACATACATATATGACATATATATATATAACATATATAACATATATGACATATATATAACATATATATAACATACATATATGACATATATATATGACATATATAACATATATATATAACATATATATGACATATATATATAAAACATATATATATGTTGAATCCTGAATTCTTAGACACGGCGGCGGCGGCGGCGGCGGCGGCGAAATATTTATATATTATAGAGAGATATATGGTAGATTCCATGTGAAGTGATCCAGTTAAAAAATAGTTAAAATTCCAATAAATCCTATTATAGGACAGGTATAACTCCTAAATTAATAAGTTTTGAAATACTTTTCAAATGTAATTCGTATTTTATTTGCCACTATTAAAATTTGAATTTTCTTATGCCATTACTGTTTATAATAGAATTATCTTAAAAATGCAATAATTAATGTATTTAATTTTTAATCTATCGTATATATTATATTGATGTTTAGAAAAGTGTATGATATACTTGATTAATATTTATTTTATCTCCGTGACATATACTATAATATATATATAAACATATATAATGACATATATATATGACATATTATAACATATATATATAACAGATCTATGACATATATAATTAAAACCATATATATATATGTTGAATCCATAGATTCTTAGGACACGGCGGCGGCGGCGGCGGCGGCGGCGGCGAAATATTTATATATTATAGAGAGATATATGGTAGATTCCATGTGAAGTGATCCAGTTAAAAAATAGTTAAAATTCCAATAAATCCTATTATAGGACAGGTATAACTCCTAAATTAATAAGTTTTGAAATACTTTTCAAATGTAATTCGTATTTTATTTGCCACTATTAAAATTTGAATTTTCTTATGCCATTACTGTTTATAATAGAATTATCTTAAAAATGCAATAATTAATGTATTTAATTTTTAATCTATCGTATATATTATATTGATGTTTAGAAAAGTGTATGATATACTTGATTAATATTTATTTTATCTCCAAATAATTTTGCATCTACATTTAAAGCATTAAATATTAGATCCGTTATTGTCACTGAGTACACATTTAAAAATTTTATGAGTTTTATCATTAGGAATGAGTAAACTAATACACATTCTTTCAAGTCATATTCACAACTTTTTTTTACGCATATATATATACTTCAAAATTGTATTTTTTCTATGCGCAAAAAAAGTTGTGAATATGACTTGAAAGAATGTGTATTAGTTTACGCATTCCTGATGATAAAACTCATAAAATTTTTAAATGTGTACTCAATGATAATAACGGATCTAAAATTTAATGCTTTAATTGTACATTCAAAATTATTTGAAGATAAAATAAATATTAATCAAGTAAATCATACACTTTTCTAAACATCAATATGATATGTACAATAAGTTAAAAATTAAATACATTATTTATTGCATTTTTAAGATAATTCTATTATAAACAACGAAGCGCGCAAGGGGGCGACGCCCCCCTAGTATATATATATATCAAAATTCATCCGTTCTTCGGTGTCCGGTATCCCAAAAAATACAAGAATTAAACGTATGTGTGGAGAGGAAGGGTAAACGCTGAATACGACAACCACTCATCATTTATCTCACATGTAATGATATGTGCAGGAAGAGTCATGAGGGAGGGGGAGGGGGGGTAAAATTAGAAAAATTTTTAAATATTTTATAGGGGTTATCGGTATATCGTCGGCTGAGTGGAAGACCAGTCTATCTCGGAACCAGCTAGGAAAACGCCCTATCTCGAGATCCGCTTGGAAAACGCCATATCTCGCGATCCGCTTGAGAAACGCCCTATCTCGCGATCCGCTTGGAAAACACCCTATCTCGCGCCTCAGTTGAAGAACGCCCTATCTCAAATGAAATTTTTCACTTTCAAATTTTGTAGTGACTGCGCAACTTAAAAATACGGTCTTTCTTATTAAAATATATTAATTAGTAAAGTGTATAAAATTCGGAAAAAAATTGTTTAGGCGGCCTCGGGACTTCTCAGAGAAAGAGACTTCTTTGACTTTATCTGTCTGTCAGCGGCGATGTATCAAGTACTTATTATATCAGCCGACCTGTGTGCAATTTAAAAAATGTTTTAAGTTAATAAAAGTTTAAAAAAAGTTGAGAGAACGGATGAGCTTTTTAAGCTTAGGATTTTTAAGTTGCGCAGTGGTGCCACTACAAAATTTGAAAGCAAAAATTTCATTTGAGATAGGGCGTTCTTCAACCGAGGCGCGAGATAGGGCGTTTTCCAAGCGAGTTCCGAGATAGGGCGTTTTCCAAGCGGATCGTGAGATAAGGCGTTTTCCAAGCGTGTTCCGAGATAGGGCGTTTTCCAAGCGGATCGTGAGATAAGGCGTTTTCAAAGCAAGTCCCGAGATAGGGCGTTTTCCAAGCGGATATACTGTTCTTCCAATCAGTCGACGATATGTGAATTAGAATATGACGACCATTCTTTTTTATTCTAAAAAAACTAAGATGAGGTTTTTGGTTACGGTGAATAGCGATATGATAATCATTCTTCATTTATCCTCCATTTATTGCTAGATGGAGGAGGGGCAAGAAGGGGAGGGGGAAAATAACATTAGAAAAATTCCAAAAATAATTTAGGAGTTTCGGTACAGGTGAATAACAATAAGACAACCACTCTTTTTTATCCCCTATTTTAAAGATAAAGGAAGGTGGGAGGAAGGGTCAACATTGAATATGACAACCAGTCTTAATTTATCCCCCATGTAATGATTGAGTGGTAGGGGGTAAGAGAAGGGTTTAGTAGAAAAATTCCAAAAATATTTTATAGGGGTTTATATAATTTAATGAAATACATATTTTATTTGACGATACGTTTTATTTTTTTTTATTACATTTATATAGATTTTTTTTACAAACATTTTTTATCATCTCCCATTTCTAAGATGTAAAATACGTGAGGAAGGTGGTTAAAAAATTTAAAATATTATTTTTCTTTCATTTTTTTAATATTATACCAAATGTAATATTAAAATAACTTTTATAATTAATATTCAATTTTTTATTATTGTAATTGTATAATATCATTTATATTTTTTGGTTGCAATTACTAAAATTCTTTTGTATAAAAGATTTTTGAAAATAAAACAAAATTAATAAAATGTGAAAATAAATCTTTTAGCCAGAATTTTAATTTGAAAAAAATTTTTATAAATTCAATTATTATGTATAATTATTTGTTTGAAAGAATAATTGAATACATACGATGCATTAGCTGAGTAGTAGTTTTGTATGAAATTTTAAATTCTTCATCTCCTTTCCGTGAAACATCATGAAAAAGCATGAAATATATGTAAAATGGTCAAGGAATAATTTTATATTCTAATTTTTGTTGTTGAAAATATTATTCTGGTAGAAAAATAACACATTTTTACTAGATTGATGTAGCTTCTACCAGGAATAGTGTTGAAATATTGTAAGTAATAATATATGTGTTACTACGTATTAAAAATAAAAATTAATATTCCTTACTCCAGTGTAAGTTTTATTATGTGATTATTTTTAATGTTTTTTAATTGTTTCAGTATTATGTAGAAATATGTTCAGTATCTATAAACTCTTGTGTAATTGACTAAGATTAAATAAGTATATACAATAGTGCAAATATAATACACTGTTATTTTTATTTTATTGACTAAAAAAAATTGTTTGTAACTGAATACTATGTTAATTAATTACACATTATATTATATTTTACATTTTTATTCAATTAAATTGTAAAATTATACATTAAAAAAAATTTTTAAAATAAGTATATATTTAGTGTAATTTTGACTGAGGGACCGTTAGCGACCGTGGAATTGTTGCTAGTTATAAATACTATTGTTTATTTTTTGCTCTAAGACATAGCAGGGCTAAAAATTATAAAATAAATTATGTGTAGTATATACCTTTCTTAAAAAATTGTATCATTTATCAACAGATACTTGTCGACTCTATTTTGATTTCAGTACTTTCTACTGCGAAAACTTTATAAGAACCGAAAAGTTAAAATGTTATTGTTTTAAGCATTCAATATCAATTGCAAATGTGTGATTGAAATCAAACCATACTTGCAAATGTTTACACCTTCGTAGAAGGTGTTTTTCGATATTTAATTAATATATTTACCATATTACTTAAAAAATTTTTGTAGAAAAAAAATCTAAATAAGTTGATTGGGCAGTGAACGGTCGACTCGACGAAATGGTCAATTTCTAGTTACTTGGTCGAGAGGAACGTAAACAACTTATACGATTTACTTTTACAAATTCGTATCACATTCTGTGGAGGAAAATACAAGTTCAAACTTGCAAAATTTGACTATGTCGCTCTTTATGTCAAATGGCAGATATAACTGAAGGTATGTCTGCGGTAGAGAACTTGAAAGATCGGTTTTGCCTAGTAAGCTGCTTTTTACGCTTCGAATAACGATGTATATAATGGTTATCGAAAAGTGCACCCACGCTGTTAAACAAAGGTATTAAAATGAACACTATTATCAAGGTGCGCGGTAGCGCAACCAACACAAGTATAATGCGCGCTAGCACCTATTAGACATCTAACTGCACCTGCGGTTTTTTTATTTTTGAATATTAATATATAATATGTTATTTACGTAACGTTTTATATCATATATTATTTCTTTTTTAATATTTTTTCAGTTTATTAAGTTTTCGATAAATTATTTAGTAATACTTTCAATAAAACTTCATGTAAATATCTGAGATGTCAAATTCTTTTACTCGGCTATGTATTTTTCGATATCTTTTTCGTCTCCTATACAGAGAGAGCTATAGGGGAAAACGAAATAGTGAGTGAGACACGCGTGATCTAGTTATTTTTTCATTATTATCTTAAACGGTCATCTTTTATCTTACAGGATCGTCAATCATTTAATTTGCCGAGAAGCGTGCGCGTAACAGAACCTGTCAGTGACAATTATTGGTTATTTGAAATAAAATGAATTTATCGTTCGGTGATATTTATATGTGTAAATTATATAATATCGGTCTCTCCGGTTCCACCAGCCATAGTGGACAAAGAGTACGATAGGCCTGCTTTAATCTAAAATAAAGTATTTAGTTCGGAGAGACCGATATTATATAATTTACACAAATTATTGGTTATGTTTAATGTTGATAATTTTAATTCTTGGTTTTGGACTACAGTTTTTACAGGTATGAAAACTTTACAGAAATGTTTATTAATTATTTGAATAAATTATTTTAGAGAAGTTAAAAATATAATTATTTGTTAATAAAATTATTTATTTAACAATTTAGATTTTGTAGCCCAGTCGTCAAACATATCAAGCAATATTGAAACAACAAATCACTTCTGCAAAAATGTTTAGGAAAATGCCTGAAATTTTACCAATACAGAAACACATATGGTACATTTCGTAGACAATAGTTAGATTTAAGAGGACCTAGTGTCGAAGAAACAGAAAAATTTTTATCTACCAAAAAAATCAGGAGAAAAATAATGATTTTTTGCTGTGTTGTAAAATGTAACACCATAAATAATTGTTTATTTATACATAAAAACATTTTTCGACCAGAAAATAAGTCATTTTAAACGTTTTTGAAAAAGTATGTATGTGTGTATGTATGTATGTAGTTAAGTTAATAGAATAACTCAGCCAATTTTGAACCAATTTGGCTCAAATTTTTATGATATCTTCTACATAAATAGAGAAGTAAACGTTGCTATTTTGGACCAAATTGGTCAAATAGATATTAAACGGTAGCACTTTTTAACATGACGCTAAAACGTTTTTATACGACATTATATATATATATGGGTGGTTCTCTGTGACATCGAAGATGAAAAAAATAAATATTGCTATAACTGTGGGAATATGTTTTAGAGGTATCCAGTAGTTCTCATGAATTTTTTCAGATTTTTTCTGGGCCATTATTTTAAGTTACAGAGAGTCAAAGTTGACATTTTATCACTTTTTTGCATTATATGCCCATTTTCATGAATTTTTAGCTCCCAGGGGATGCATTTTTCACTAAAAACATAAGTATAACTTTTTTTGTAAAATTTTCCGAACTTTTCATTAAAAATACTTTTAAAGACATAAATGTATGCTGTCACACTCTTGTAAGCCATTTAAACCTTAAATAGTGAAAATCAGCAATTCTGCTCCGGACTCTGGTAACCTAATACTGTCTAAAAGATGTCTTTTTATGGTCAGAAACTGCCTAAAAATTTCCAGAGTGGGTCTAAATCATTAAGATCACTTATGGTCAAAATATCCGGGAAAAATGCCCGAAATATTAATAGAAATGTATATTTGTTGCCATATAACGATGAATCTATTACCATGATCATTGCGAAAAAATGTATGCACTTACCTTGGAATGGTAGAAAAGTATCTCCACTTGTTTCAGTATCCATCTAATCCCCTGTTAGCTGCTAAAAATACAAATATTATTATAAAATTATAAAAAATTATTTTTTAAACATTTATAATGCTGGATTTTTAGTTTTACATCCCTTACAAGTATTATAATACTAATCTGAAGGATTACTATAAAAGTATCAACATTATTATTACTATTATTCAGTAATACATTGTTTAGATTTCACAAACTTGTCACTGTCACGTTATCATATTATTCATTATAATTATATATCCGATTTATTTATATATCTTTTGTATTAAATACGTATATTCAGTTATTGTAATAATGATGTTTATATATTTATAGTAATCCTTCAGATTAGTATTATAATTCTTGTAAGGGATGTAAAACTAAAAAACCAGCATTATAAATGTTTAAAAAATAATTTTTTATAATTTTATAATAATATTTGTATTTTTAGCAGCTTACAGGGGATTAGATGGATACTGAAACAAGTGGAGATACTTTTTTACCATTCCAAGGTAAGTGCATAAATTTTTTTGCTATGATCATGCTACTAGATTCATCGTTATAAGGCAACAAATAGACATTTCTATTAATATTTCGGGCACTTTTCCCGGATATTTTGACCATAAGTGATCTTAATGATTTAGACCCACTCTGGAAATTTTTAGGCAGTTTCTGACTATAAAAAGACATCTTTTAGACAGTATTAGGTTACCAAAGTCCGGAGTAGAATTGCTGATTTTCACTATTTAAGGTTTAAATGGCTTACAAGAGTGTGACAGCATACATTTATGTCTTTAAAAGTATTTTTAATGAAAAGTTCGGAAAATTTTACAAAAAAAGTTATACTTATGTTTTTAGTGAAAAATGCATCCCCTGGGAGCTAAAAATTCATGAAAATGGGCATATAATGCAAAAAAGTGCTAAAATGTCAACTTTGACTCTCTGTAACGTAAAATAATGGCCCAGAAAAAATCTGAAAAAATTCAGGAGAACTACTGGATACCTCTAAAACATATTCCCACAGTTATAGCAATATTTATTTTTTTCATCTTCGATGTCACAGAGAACCACCCATATATATATATAAAATTAAATAATCTAAAATATAGATATAGAAAGTGTTTAAAAATAAATTTTTATGTACAATTAAATACTGGCAAGTTAAACGCATTAAAGTGTCAAAATAGTGCAAAAAAAAACGTTTTTTCTACTTTATAAAGACAAATATTAATTGCACTGTAAAAGTTTAAATGTAAAAATCTTTATCTTAATAAGATGAAATTTTTTTGTATACAACACTTTATGCTTAGATGAATAATTTTACAGTTTAGTACAAAAAAAACAGTTGTAGAGACCTAAAATGTACAATAAAAGAAGCTTTTCAGACATTAACTAAATAAATATTGATTTAACGTAGAAATTTGAAATGTAAGAAATGTTCATCACATTAAATGAAAACTTTTTTCTATTAAACATTTCTTCCTCACATTGATATTTTTACTTATAAATGAAAAAAAAATGATTAAAAAAGTGTAAAAGGTACAAAAAAGACGGTTTTAGACCTTATCTAAATAAATATCGATTATACGTACAAATCTTAAAGGTAAGAAATGTTTATCACAAAAAAAAAAACTTTTGTTTACCTTCTAATTGTTTTTGAAAATGTATATATGCTTGTACGTACTATGTATGTAAACAAGTCAATCGAAAAATTCAGTCAATTTTTTACCCATTTGGCTAAATTTATTTTGTAGTACTTTAATATTACAGTTGAAGGATTACTATAAAAGTATCAACATTATTATTACTATTATTCAGTAATACATTGTTTAGATTTCACAAACTTGTCACTGTCACGTTATCATATTATTCATTATAATTATATATCCGATTTATTTATATATCTTTTGTATTAAATACGTATATTCAGTTATTGTAATAATGATGTTTATATTTATAGTAATCCTTCAGATTAGTATTATAATTCTTGTAAGGGATGTAAAACTAAAAACCAGCATTATAAATGTTTAAAAAATAATTTTTTATAATTTTATAATAATATTTGTATTTTTAGCAGCTTACAGGGGATTAGATGGATACTGAAACAAGTGGAGATACTTTTTTACCATTCCAAGGTAAGTGCATAAATTTTTTTGCTATGATCATGCTACTAGATTCATCGTTATAAGGCAACAAATAGACATTTCTATTAATATTTCGGGCACTTTTCCCGGATATTTTGACCATAAGTGATCTTAATGATTTAGACCCACTCTGGAAATTTTTAGGCAGTTTCTGACTATAAAAAGACATCTTTTAGACAGTATTAGGTTACCAAAGTCCGGAGTAGAATTGCTGATTTTCACTATTTAAGGTTTAAATGGCTTACAAGAGTGTGACAGCATACATTTATGTCTTTAAAAGTATTTTTAATGAAAAGTTCGGAAAATTTTACAAAAAAAGTTATACTTATGTTTTTAGTGAAAAATGCATCCCCTGGGAGCTAAAAATTCATGAAAATGGGCATATAATGCAAAAAAGTGCTAAAATGTCAACTTTGACTCTCTGTAACGTAAAATAATGGCCCAGAAAAAATCTGAAAAAATTCAGGAGAACTACTGGATACCTCTAAAACATATTCCCACAGTTATAGCAATATTTATTTTTTTCATCTTCGATGTCACAGAGAACCACCCATATATATATAAAATTAAATAATCTAAAATATAGATATAGAAAGTGTTTAAAAATAAATTTTTATGTACAATTAAATACTGGCAAGTTAAACGCATTAAAGTGTCAAAATAGTGCAAAAAAACGTTTTTTCTACTTTATAAAGACAAATATTAATTGCACTGTAAAAGTTTAAATGTAAAAAATCTTTATCTTAATAAGATGAAATTTTTTTGTATACAACACTTTATGCTTAGATGAATAATTTTACAGTTTAGTACAAAAAAACAGTTGTAGAGACCTAAAATGTACAATAAAAGAAGCTTTTCAGACATTAACTAAATAAATATTGATTTAACGTAGAAATTTGAAATGTAAGAAATGTTCATCACATTAAATGAAAACTTTTTTCTATTAAACATTTCTTCCTCACATTGATATTTTTACTTATAAATGAAAAAAAATGATTAAAAAAGTGTAAAAGGTACAAAAAAGACGGTTTTAGACCTTATCTAAATAAATATCGATTATACGTACAAATCTTAAAGGTAAGAAATGTTTATCACAAAAAAAAAAACTTTTGTTTACCTTCTAATTGTTTTTGAAAATGTATATATGCTTGTACGTACTATGTATGTAAACAAGTCAATCGAAAAATTCAGCATTATAAATGTTTAAAAAATAATTTTTTATAATTTTATAATAATATTTGTATTTTTAGCAGCTTACAGGGGATTAGATGGATACTGAAACAAGTGGAGATACTTTTTTACCATTCCAAGGTAAGTGCATAAATTTTTTTGCTATGATCATGCTACTAGATTCATCGTTATAAGGCAACAAATAGACATTTCTATTAATATTTCGGGCACTTTTCCCGGATATTTTGACCATAAGTGATCTTAATGATTTAGACCCACTCTGGAAATTTTTAGGCAGTTTCTGACTATAAAAAGACATCTTTTAGACAGTATTAGGTTACCAAAGTCCGGAGTAGAATTGCTGATTTTCACTATTTAAGGTTTAAATGGCTTACAAGAGTGTGACAGCATACATTTATGTCTTTAAAAGTATTTTTAATGAAAAGTTCGGAAAATTTTACAAAAAAAGTTATACTTATGTTTTTAGTGAAAAATGCATCCCCTGGGAGCTAAAAATTCATGAAAATGGGCATATAATGCAAAAAAGTGCTAAAATGTCAACTTTGACTCTCTGTAACTTAAAATAATGGCCCAGAAAAAATCTGAAAAAATTCAGGAGAACTACTGGATACCTCTAAAACATATTCCCACAGTTATAGCAATATTTATTTTTTTCATCTTCGATGTCACAGAGAACCACCCATATATATATAAAATTAAATAATCTAAAATATAGATATAGAAAGTGTTTAAAAATAAATTTTTATGTACAATTAAATACTGGCAAGTTAAACGCATTAAAGTGTCAAAATAGTGCAAAAAAACGTTTTTTCTACTTTATAAAGACAAATATTAATTGCACTGTAAAAGTTTAAATGTAAAAAATCTTTATCTTAATAAGATGAAATTTTTTTGTATACAACACTTTATGCTTAGATGTAAAACAAAGTATTTACATACTATTTAGTATGAATTAATTCATAATTTCTGTAGTACACTTTACAGAAAAATTTTTACCTACCAAAAAAATCAGGAGTAAAAGAATAATTTTTTGATGTGTTGATTAATAATCTTAATGAAAAGCTTTCTGCCTTGCCATATAGGAAATCCCAAGCTGTGATTATTTAGTTACTACATTACAAGTTTTTATTAACGTAACTCGATCTAACAATTTGTTCACGATGTATTAAGTGAAAACTTTTATATATATTTTTAGAAACTGATTAATATAATCTATTCTCTTACAGAAATTACATTTTTATCCTAAGTATTTAAAAACTTAATAAAATATTACTTATGTCGACTGTAGTATAACTAAATTAATTAATATTTTTATCGGTCTTACAGTCAATTGAACAGGCTGGAAATATCTTTCAGAAGATAGAAAAAAATTTTTAGGTGTTAAAAGTAATTTGCCTGACAGTTATTCCACCATAAAAAATGGAAATTTTTCAATTTTTTAGAAAAATTTCTATTTTCAAAGCCATTTATCTCAAAATCTATTGATTTTTTTGAAAAAATATTAGAAACAACTTTTGTTCAAAATAATCTTTAGAACTTATCTACCTAGGTTACAATTCTTAATTTTAAAATCTCGAAGAGATAGGGCACTCGAAAATGTTGAATATCAAAAAAAGGCGACCACGCCACAATCGATTTTGATCTAACACCGCTCAAAAGATCACATTTTTTGAGAGCTTTCGAATGGCGGTGGTTAGATTATTGGCCAAGACCGCTGGTGTAAGTTATACCCCATAAACCTCATAAAATCACTAATTTTCATGTATTTTAGGGCATAACTTACACCAGCGGTCTTGGCCAATAATCTAACCACCGCCATTCGAAAGCTCTCAAAAAATGTGATCTTTTGAGCGGTGTTAGATCAAAATCGATTGTGGCGTGGTCGCCTTTTTTTGATATTCAATATTTCTAAGTGCCCTATCTTTTCGAGATTTTAAAATTAAGAATTGTAACCCAGGTAGATAAGTTCTAAAGATTATTTTGAACAAAAGTTGTTTCAAATGTTTTTTCAAAAAAATCAATAGATTTTGAGATAAATGGCTTTGAAAATAGAAATTTTTCTAAAAAATTGAAAAATTTCCATTTTCATGGTGGAATAACTCTTAGCCAAATTATTTTTAACACCTAAAAATTTTTTTCTATCTTCTGGAAGATATTTCTAGCCTGTTTTCAAATTTTGGAGCGATTTAAAATTTTCATCGTACCACTTGACGTGAAATAGCCCATATATATATATATAAATTGATCTATCGGTACTTATGCCGACAAATTCTTACGGGAAATGGGAATTGTGCTTACTTTGGGGTAATTATGCCGACGTCAGCATAATTCCACCGAAAATTCAACCATGTATCCGTACTTATGCCGACACACAAAAAATCGGAAATTTATCTTTGTGAGCCCCTCTTTGACGTTATAATATTAATGAAGGATTGAAGTTATTACGTCTTTCGAGGTGTCGGAGGCCTCCGGCACTTCGAATGAGGTTATAACTTCAATCCTTCATTAATATTATAAGGTCAAAGTGTGCTTTTGTACCCGTGAGGGGTATTTAGGTATTTCGGTTATTGGTTTTTTATGCATTATTCTATCAATTAATATTCTCACCCCTTATATCTGAGTCGTTACATATGTTTTATAACCTCAAAACACCAAGATAACACGTAGTGTCACCATAAGTACCGATACTGGTGTTTGTATATATAGATATGCATATATATAGCATGTAACGGGGTGGGTACTGGGAATATGTAAGGCCCACGGTTAGGCCCAATTTGTCCCAACTTACCAACCTTAAGTGTGCAGTACCACGATGCGGCCGGGAATCCCTTTGATTCCCGTGCAATGCCGTTAACAACGTCAAACACCTCGTTTGACTTAGATACCGTATGTTGGGCCCTATGCCCAAAATTACCAACTAGGATAAACACCGAAGAGGGCGGTATTCGTAGGATAGGACAGTAACCGGTAAAACTCTATCAACAATCGATATTTTACGTTAATCGGCGAGAAAGATTGTCTCGCCGAGTCAATTTATTAACTAAACAATTAAATATTAACAAATTGACTATAAATTAACTTTAACAATTTACGGGAAGTCGTACCGATGACTACCCCCGAGGTCAGCGCGAAAAGAATTAGTTAAAATCTATTTAACTGTGGATTACGAGCAACCGATCCGAATATGATCGGCTGCTTAACCTGATGGCATACGTCACACGGTATGACGTATGTAACTCTGACGCAGAGAGTTTTGACGTAGAAGCTTCCTACGTCACGCGCGCCTTCTCTCGTGATGTGGCTCCCGCGAACCACCGACCTGTCTATCCGTGCGGGTATTGTCACGAGAGGGGGGAAAGGAGGAACGCTTCCTCACCTGGACCGTACCAGGTAAATCGGGACGCGAAATATTAAGTAGACACGCGGGTCTAATCGTGGTGCATCACTTACCGCGTATCTGAATATCTCGCTTCGGCGGGAAAAGGCTGTGCCACTGAGAGATGGCTCGTACTCGTGTATCTCTCTCTCTCTCTCTCCAACGGTCGAGAAGGTTGGATTCACCGTGCCTCCTTTTCTCACTGCCTATGAGAGGTGCTGCTGCACACGTCGACGTAGAGGTTAGTGGGGAGAAGATTCTCACACCCACACACAACGCACAACAGTCCTTTTGCTTTTTATCCCGTAAAAACACAGTCTATGCCGGTCACCAACACGTTGTCGTTGCCGACCGCGCGCGAACTCTCCTTCGGTACTCTCTTGCGTACTATTCTCGCGCGCGTTCCCTGCGCGCGCATCAATCTCGATACTCTTTTCGGTTACTCACCTGATCGGTAACTCGCTTACCGTTATAAGCATTAATACATAAATTAAATTAAAAAAGGCGACCACGCCACAATCGATTTTGATCTAACACCGCTCAAAAGATCACATTTTTTGAGAGCTTTCGAATGGCGGTGGTTAGATTATTGGCCAAGACCGCTGGTGTAAGTTATACCCCATAAACCTCATAAAATCACTAATTTTCATGTATTTTAGGGCATAACTTACACCAGCGGTCTTGGCCAATAATCTAACCACCGCCATTCGAAAGCTCTCAAAAAATGTGATCTTTTGAGCGGTGTTAGATCAAAATCGATTGTGGCGTGGTCGCCTTTTTTTGATATTCAATATTTCTAAGTGCCCTATCTTTTCGAGATTTTAAAATTAAGAATTGTAACCCAGGTAGATAAGTTCTAAAGATTATTTTGAACAAAAGTTGTTTCAAATGTTTTTTCAAAAAAATCAATAGATTTTGAGATAAATGGCTTTGAAAATAGAAATTTTTCTAAAAAATTGAAAAATTTCCATTTTTCATGGTGGAATAACTCTTAGCCAAATTATTTTTAACACCTAAAAATTTTTTTCTATCTTCTGGAAGATATTTCTAGCCTGTTTTCAAATTTTGGAGCGATTTAAAATTTTCATCGTACCACTTGACGTGAAATAGCCCATATATATATATATAAATTGATCTATCGGTACTTATGCCGACAAATTCTTACGGGAAATGGGAATTGTGCTTACTTTGGGGTAATTATGCCGACGTCAGCATAATTCCACCGAAAATTCAACCATGTATCCGTACTTATGCCGACACACAAAAAATCGGAAATTTATCTTTGTGAGCCCCTCTTTGACGTTATAATATTAATGAAGGATTGAAGTTATTACGTCTTTCGAGGTGTCGGAGGCCTCCGGCACTTCGAATGAGGTTATAACTTCAATCCTTCATTAATATTATAAGGTCAAAGTGTGCTTTTGTACCCGTGAGGGGTATTTAGGTATTTCGGTTATTGGTTTTTTATGCATTATTCTATCAATTAATATTCTCCCCCTTATATCTGAGTCGTTACATATGTTTTATAACCTCAAAACACCAAGATAACACGTAGTGTCACCATAAGTACCGATACTGGTGTTTGTATATATAGATATGCATATATATAGCATGTAACGGGGTGGGTACTGGGAATATGTAAGGCCCACGGTTAGGCCCAATTTGTCCCAACTTACCAACCTTAAGTGTGCAGTACCACGATGCGGCCGGGAATCCCTTTGATTCCCGTGCAATGCCGTTAACAACGTCAAACACCTCGTTTGACTTAGATACCGTATGTTGGGCCCTATGCCCAAAATTACCAACTAGGATAAACACCGAAGAGGGCGGTATTCGTAGGATAGGACAGTAACCGGTAAACTCTATCAACAATCGATATTTTACGTTAATCGGCGAGAAAGATTGTCTCGCCGAGTCAATTTATTAACTAAACAATTAAATATTAACAAATTGACTATAAATTAACTTTAACAATTTACGGGAAGTCGTACCGATGACTACCCCCGAGGTCAGCGCGAAAAGAATTAGTTAAAATCTATTTAACTGTGGATTACGAGCAACCGATCCGAATATGATCGGCTGCTTAACCTGATGGCATACGTCACACGGTATGACGTATGTAACTCTGACGCAGAGAGTTTTGACGTAGAAGCTTCCTACGTCACGCGCGCCTTCTCTCGTGATGTGGCTCCCGCGAACCACCGACCTGTCTATCCGTGCGGGTATTGTCACGAGAGGGGGGAAAGGAGGAACGCTTCCTCACCTGGACCGTACCAGGTAAATCGGGACGCGAAATATTAAGTAGACACGCGGGTCTAATCGTGGTGCATCACTTACCGCGTATCTGAATATCTCGCTTCGGCGGGAAAAGGCTGTGCCACTGAGAGATGGCTCGTACTCGTGTATCTCTCTCTCTCTCTCTCCAACGGTCGAGAAGGTTGGATTCACCGTGCCTCCTTTTCTCACTGCCTATGAGAGGTGCTGCTGCACACGTCGACGTAGAGGTTAGTGGGGAGAAGATTCTCACACCCACACACAACGCACAACAGTCCTTTTGCTTTTTATCCCGTAAAAACACAGTCTATGCCGGTCACCAACACGTTGTCGTTGCCGACCGCGCGCGAACTCTCCTTCGGTACTCTCTTGCGTACTATTCTCGCGCGCGTTCCCTGCGCGCGCATCAATCTCGATACTCTTTTCGGTTACTCACCTGATCGGTAACTCGCTTACCGTTATAAGCATTAATACATAAATTAAATTAAATACAAATATTAAAAATAGAACATTTATATAAATTATGAATAAATTAGATATAAAAAGAATGAAATTGAACTTAAACTTAAAATCATATCTTTAAGGTTATTTTGGGCCAACATATTTTAGACAGATAAGTATTCGAGGTTATCTTGCGCCAATATAAATAGTGGAGGGGATATAAAGATTAAATTTGCAGGTTAGAACGCGCTAAAATAAAGAAATCTGATTGGTCAGTTTGAATTAACAACTGAAAAAAGAAAATGATATTTTATATTACTTTAAAAAATAAAGAAATAAAACGTGAAAATTCAATAATAAAAAGAAAATCACTATATCATAGGATAATTCTTATACAAAATTATATGAAGATTTTGCAAATTTAACACAATTATACATGATTTTTAGTAAAAAAGTAGCTTTATTGATCGTCACGAACACAGTTGTTAATAGAATTTTTTTGCCGACGTTTCGGACGTTTTATCGCCGTCCCTTTTTAAGGCTAAAAAGTATATAAATTAAGTTTAAAAAAAATATAAATAAATACAAGCAACGAAACATTTAACTCGATGTCACAAGACAACTTCACACACTCACCAAATTCAAAAAGAACTCAAAAAAACAACATATCACTCGTGTGATTACATCTCGGCAAAAGAAACCCTCTCAAGCATATTATATATCAATCTATAAAAGTTTAACAAATCAAATTTAATTCTCGCATTAAAACAATAATTTTTTTAATAAAACAATTTAAAAAATATCTTTCAACTACCTACGTTGTCGCTATCAGAACACTCGTTTAAAAAATATATATAGGACCTCTCCCAAGGGAGTCCCAATTCAGAATTAATATTCATGATGATGTACGGGACGAATATATATATATATATATATATATAGTGAATGTATTGGTAAGAGGTTAGGCACGAGTCTGTGGGCATTATGAATATTAATTGTGACTTGGGACTCCCTTCGGGGAGGTCCTATGTATATTTTTTAAACGAGTGGTCTGATAACGACAACGTAGGTAGTTAAAAGATATTTTTTAAATTGTTTTATTGAAAAAATTATTGTTTTAATGCGAGAATTAAATTTGATTTGTTAAATTTTTATAGATTGATATGTAATATGCTCGAGAGGGTTTCTTTTGCCGAGATGTAACCACACGAGTGATTTGTTGTTTTTTTGAGTTCTTTTTGAATTTGGTGAGTGTGTGAAGTTGTCTTGTGACATCGAGTTAAATGTTTCGTTGCTTGTATTTATTAATATTTTTTTTAAACTGTAATTTATATACTTTTTAGCCTTGAAAAGGGACGGCGATAAAACGCTCGAAACGTCGGCAAAAAAATTCTATTAACAACTGTGTTCGTGACGATCAATAAAGCTACTTTTTTACTAAAGATTACTTGGACAAACGATAAATTCATTTAAACAATATACATGATTTTTATTGTAAAAGAAGGAGCTTTATTTTAGGTTATCTCGAGCGAATTTTACAGTATAAAGGGCGCGATGAAAGCAGCAAAAAGTCATTTTTTCCATAGCATAGCTCCTTCTTCAATTTGAGAATATAGATATAAATGAAATAAACATCAACAAGATACTTAAAAATAGTATATTGTTACATTCAATTCAAACAAACTGTAAATTTAATCCCAGTAATTGTGCACAAAGCATTTCATAAAAAACTACGCATTAAAGTGTGAGTTTATATTGAAATATAATGGTTGCACGTTACTTATCCGACACTCAAGAGTGTGCACTTAAATAAATATAGATCCCTTAGGACGTTATATTTATTACCAGTTGCACCCCTATCAATCCCATCAAGATAGTTGCGATATCTATTTAACTACAATAAGTAGAATAGAGGATCGCACATCTTATTCACTCCTATTAACAAATATAAAATGAATATAAAGAAAATTACTTGTATTTAAACGAGAAATAAAGAAGAAGCTGCAGGTCCTTGTACTCAGTCAAAACAAGGACCGTAACAAGATTTCCTATAAGGTGTATAATAAACTATATTTACTTTTTAATTTCATATTTTTCAAATTTTAATATAGTTAATTAAATTAATAAAATGACTTATTTATGCAATCTAGGTGCAGCTGCATAAGTTTTTTTTTTTTATGTTATTTAACGTCGCTCTATTTATGCTGCCAGGGCTAATCAGCGACGGAGGTGAACGGTGTGTCTGTAATCAAAGCACATGTAGTTGAAACAGTGGTGCTTGTGTCCATCGGAAGATATCATCGGTCACTGTAATTAGTCTAATAATTACAGTTTCCTGTCCTCCCGATGGAACCACCGCGATCCTCTTCACATCTTCGCGTCCCTAACGTTCCCTATATTCAGATGCCCGTGCCTCTCATGCACTGACAAGTGCACGAAACGCACGCGCATCTGAACTGGCGTCACATTATAGTGACACGCCGAGCCACTGAGTCGCGGTGTTCGAAAAATGCACATGAAAAAATTTTCAGAGGTACGCGTCTGGGATCGAACCCACGACCCTCGGTGTGAGAGTCGGGAGCTCTACCCATGAGCCATCGCGGTTCTAGAGCTGCATAAGTTGATGGATACTTGTCAATAGCAAAAAGTAGTGTACATGTTGTATAAGATAACAAAAATATAGGATTCTCCCGTACAACTGTCGTGTCTAAAACGGGTTCGATATTTTGAAGCGAATATTTTGTTTATTAAAAAGTTTTTTGTAAAAACGATGTAATTAATTTTATTGTGAAAAAACGGATTTTTTTGTACTTATTTTAACATTTTGTTTAACTTTTGTTACATTATTTTAACAGTCCTTTTCTCTATCTTTACTAATAATATATTTTGATTTATTATTGTGAGCGTTAAGTGTATAATAAAATAAAGGTTTGTTATTTTAAAACGAACATTTCGTTCATTAAAAATTTTTATGTATAAACGAAAGATTTAGTTTTATTGCGAAAAAAAACGTGTTTTTTGTACTTTTTGAAAAATAATGCCATAACTTAAACTGTTTCTGCACTATATATCTGGAAATAGGAACGTTATCTAATTACATTATGACTAAGTTACCCTGTAAGTCTCAGCTAAATCGGTCAAAAATTGACTGACAAGGGGAGTACTTAACCTCCGGGAAACGGATCTTATCCTAACTTTGGTATGTCTTTTATAATATAAAAATATGAAGAAAGCCAAGTTATCTCTTGCCAATGGCCGCTTTTACGCGAGTTATTCGACATGTACTTGTAATGTTCGATATTTTAAAGTTTTATTTTTATTTCTATATAATTATTCGTACAACATGCATATGATCACCGATAAAATAACTTATAAACTAACATTTTACCATCGAATTATAAAAGTTACACACTAAAACGCTTTGTCTTAATACTAAATTAATTTAATAATAATATTATACCGACACACGCAGTCTCACTCATACAGCATCATCCAGCACAGATTCCTCGGATAGTTTTACGTAAACAGCGCTCTCGGTGAATTGCAGGCGAGAAAATAATCGGTCACAACATCCAGGGTAGTTGACGGTTGTGCTCGCATATAAGTCTTGTACCGTGAACAGCTCTCTGGGCGAATTGTAGGCGAGAAGACGAACGTCACAACATCCGGGGAAGTAATAAGTAAGTACAATTTGTCTCCGAGTCAGATTTGAGGTGAGCGGCTCGGCGATACCTCCCCACTCTTCGGGAGTCTTAGCCGAATTATTTGCGCTATCTCATATATATGTCAGTCTTCCAAATAATACAATCTTCGTCTATTACATACTGATAATATCAGTAAAAATTTACTTCCAATTTGATCGTTTACAACACGGAAACAAATAGAGATAGGCACTCAAACCAAAAACCAGAAGAACGTTGAGTCTAGTATATATGGTTTAAAAAAGAAGAATCTCAAACTGCTTAATTTGGAGCAAAGTTATGAAGAAAATAAGAAATTAAAGAAATATTAACCAAAATTTAATATGAAAAATTTATTGTTTCTTTTGGCCTAATAATCTTTAATTTCTTATTTTCTTCATAACTTTGCTCCAAATTAAACATTTTGAGCTTCTTTTGTTCAAACCATATCTACTTGAACTCAACGTTCTTCTGGTTTTTAATTTCAGTACCTATCTCTATTTGTTTCCGTGTTGTAAACGATCAAATTGGAAGTAATTTTTACTGATATTAGTACATGTCGAATAACTCGCGTAAAAGTGACCATTGGCAAGAGATAACTTGGCTTTCTTCATATTTTTATATTATAAAAGACATACCAAAGTTAGGATAAGATCCGTTTCCCGGAGGTCTAGTACTCCCCTTGTGAGTTATCTTAGATACATGATTACATACTTACATACATAGATGCATTTTAGGGAGGGGCTTAAATCAGTTCTAATACGCATAAATTTCTCTTGCAACACATTATCTAGTAGATTTTGATGTATCACTCATTTTGCCATTATGAAATTATAAGGCCAAAAAATGAAAATTTATGTAAAAAACCGCTAAATAATTTTTTTAAATAAATATTTAGACTTTTATTGAAATTCTGTTTCACTTAAGTGAAATTTAATCATATTTAAAAGTTACTGTTAAAATTTTAGCTTATTCAATGAAGTGGTTCCTGAGATATCCTGCGGTAAGTCCATTATGGAAAAAAATCAGAGTTCAGAGTCTCATAATTAATTAAAATAGTTATCTTACATATAACTCAGCCAAAAAATTTTAAATAAAAGTTAATAATATAATTTTTTTTTAATCAAGTAGTGTTTTCAATTGTTATAAAAAATTATTAATTGTTTATATTCAACAACTTCTTATCAATTTTAACTGAGGCTTGTGCCCTTAATGTTGCCAATATATGGAGATTTATTATAATAAATTTGAGAAAACCTCCTGCACATTTGGATTAATAGGTGTAGCTGTCAAATAACATGATTTCAATTTTTTAAAATTATTATTTCTAATCTTAAATATCTCTATAGTTTTAAATTATAGTCTCTAAAAACTTAAACTAATATCCTAAAACTGCAATAAAGTTTTCTTTAATTTACAGAAAAAATTTTTTTTGTTTTATTAAATTTCTAAATTGTAAGCAATTATAAATAATGTGATTGATTGCGTAGTTGAGGAGCAAACACAGTTACGGTATGCAGAAGAGCTAAGTGCTATAAATGCAGAGATAGGGTCAAAATTAGCAGTGTCAGCTTCACAATCAGATGACGATGAAGGAAGCAGCAATTGTTTGTTGACCCCAGCACATGCTAGTACAGGTGGTAAACTTCAACAGCAGATGCAGCTATTACAACAACAACGTCGGAAAAAACGAGCTCTCTTATTTGTGCAGCAGCATCATACATTACCTGCAAAGGCAATGTTTCTTAGGTATAATCTAATGCAGGAAATTTAATTATTAAAATTTAATTTGGAATAATAAAAATCATTGGTTTTTAGTATCAAAAAGCTATGCAGGATTGTTAATAAAGTTAAATTAGTTATTTATTAGTTATTTTTAAACTTGACAAGTCTTATTCATTTATTTGAAAATTATATTAATCTATCATAATGGTCATATTTATCTGCACTTAAAAAAGTAATATACTGTTTTCTTTTATCAATTTTGTAGAAAATACAATGCAATATAATTTGTACCATATTACAAATACCTTCATATTTATTGCATGTAATTTATTATTAATACTATTTTTTTTGGAGTCTGTGGTAATTACATTTTACGCACACCGGTAGACGACCTACCCCCTCACAAGAGCAGACAGTCCACCGAGTATGGGACTCCGACACCAGCCCGGAACTGTTATTCACATTACTTCAGATTGGGCGGCTGTCCTTGCGTGTCCAGAAACACATTTATTCTTTTATACTCGCTCGAAAAATACATTAAGGGGATGCCGTATTACCGACATATTTGATTTTTCAAATTAAATCTTCAGTTTATCTTTTATTCCAATTGTGCGTGCATAGATACATTCTACATGATTTGCAGATTGTGTGTCAACTCACAGAATTTTAAAATTCGACATATTCATTTAATTAAATGAAAAATAGTTTGTAAAAACTGCAATGTCGGTAAACAGTTACAATTTTTCATTTAGATAAGGAAATGTATCGAATTATAAGATTCTGCAAGTTAACGCACAATCTGTTAATCGTGCAGAATGTACCTATGATCGCAAAATCGGGATAAACGAAAATCTCAACATTTAATTTGAAAAATCAATTCGGTAATTTATACTGTGTGGCATCCCCTTAACTCAATCTTCCAGACATCCATATGCATTCTTGCTCCGTAGCACATTCGTTATGTATTCTGCGATCAACTGCCAGTTGTCCGCGTTTGTCGTCATCACGTGTGTCACGTTTTCTGGCGTGATCGCTCCTGTGTCAGATTCTAGTCTTTGACGCTGTTCGGTCCAACGCTCACAAGCGAAGAACGTATGTTCAGCGTCGTCGTAGGCCCACCGCAGTACTTGCGACCTGGCAATGCAAGCCTGCCCATTTGGTGCAAATAGCCCCGGAAGTATCCGTGTCCAGACAGAAACTGGGTGAGATAGAAGTCCACCTCACCGTGATTCCTCTCTTTCCACGGGATGACGGAAAGGATGAGCCTACGCGTTCATCGTCTGTGTGGAGTGTTTGTTCATTCAGTCTGCCAGAGTTCCAACGTATTCGTTCGTCCTTCCGTCGCAGCGCCAACCCTACCCATATCCCTGCTTCATGCGTATGAGCGCTTACGTTCTCCCGCGAGTAGGTCGATCGGAATGACGTCCGCGATCACGAGTACGTCGTTTTCCGATACCGTCCGATACGCGCACGCGTTCCTCAACGGGCCTGTCCGCTGTACGCTCGAAAGCGACTTCGCCCGTTTCTTCACGTGTAGCGCGTCAGCCCAGATCTTCGCACCGTAAAGCTTGATCGAGTGGGTAACGCTCACCAGTATATAATAGTTTATTTATTTCAGCCTAATTGGCCTAGAAAAGGGGCTTGGTTATTACATGCTAAGATAAAGTATATACATTCCATGCGTGCTCACTCTTTTTCATACTTAACTCTCTTTCTACTTCTTTTTTCTTTTTAACAATGACTTTCATTTATTAATCTTTGTGATTTTGCAAAATTTTTCCATGTTATTGGTTACAAAGCGTTATACTAATTACCCTATCTTCCTGTATGTATATTTGATCCCTATTTCTAAAATTTAAACACACTTTTCAGATCCATCCATACTTTGTATCTCTGTTTCGCCGTTATACAATCATCGGTTTTCTTACATTTTTTTTTTACATTTTGGAACGCAGTTTTTTTTCTACTTATATTTTATTTTTCTATTTCTAATTCTCTTTTCTTTAATTCTGTTGAGGTGTGGTTATACAATAAACATTATTAAACAATGATATGGATTTATTGAACTACTATATAGTCTACATTTACGTGTATATTTGGCAACGGCTCACGCCAGAGAGTTCGAATAGCAGCGAGAGAGTGTCTTCTTGTCCGGCGTCTCTCGCACTATAGTCACACTCACATACATACTGGAGAGGGGAGACTTACATATGTGTCTCCACTCACACTCATTAGCACGCTCACTTATTTCGGCGTGCTTCACACTATACACTATTGAACTTGGCTCGAACTTGGGTGTATAACATGAACTTGGCTTGAACTTGGGTGTATAACATGAACTTGGCTTGAACTTGGGTGTATAACATGAACTTGGCTTGAACTTGGGTATATAACAATATAAATGTACATATTATATTTCAACACGCCTCCTTACATTTATATTGTATTATTTATTTAAACTTATTTGCTCTATATTATATTCAGTTTCATTCTGAATTTTTCAAACTTTTCTTTGCATAATGCTTTAGTAAAAATATCCGCAACATTTTCATTTGAATCAATTTTACATACTTCAATTAATTTTTCCTTTACACTCTCATGTACAAAATGATAATGTATTTCTATATGCTTCGAATTTTTCGTAAAATTACCATTATTTGCAATGTTTATTGCTCCCGAATTGTCTTCATAAATTTTTATAGGTTCATTTATACTTATGTCGAATATTTTTACTAATTCTCTTATAAATTTTATCTCACTTACTACCTCAGATAATGCTACATACTCTGCATACGTCGAGGCTTTAGTTATACATTTTTGTTTTCGAGATTTCCAATCGATTACATTTCCATACATTTTTAAAACATATCCAGTCGTAGATTTTCGATCATTATTATCGCCTGCCCAATCGGCATCAACATAGCAAGTTATAGTATCGCAATTTTCATTTCTTTTATAGTGTAAATTTAAATCTTTTGTTAAGTACAAATATTTCAAAATTCGCAATGCGTATTTCCAATGCGTTTCGCTATAACTATTTTGATATCTACTCAAATAATTAACACTATAACTTATATCTGGTCTAGTATTTGAACTAATGTATAATAAAGCACCTATTAAATTTCTATATTTTATATTTGACTCACAGCTTTCAGATTTCTCTAGCTTTAAATTTGTCTCCATAGGAGTACTATACAATCTACTGTCTTGTATTTGATATTTCTCAACTAACGACTCTATATATTTCGTTTGACTTAAAGTAAGCTTATTTTCTAGATAATCATAAGTTATATTTATTCCAAGATACTCTTTGATTTCTCCTAAGTCTTTCATTTTAAATTTATCTGACAAGAGTTTCTTAACGCTTTGAATGTTTTCCTTACTTTTACTGCAAATTAACAAATCATCTACATAAATCAAAATATATATTTCATTTTTACCTTTACCTTTTTTATATAAACATAAATCTACATTATTTCTTTTGAATCCTAATTTTGTAATACACTCATCAAAACACTCATACCAGTCTCTTGGACTTTCTCGTAATCCATACAACGCTTTTGACAATTTGTATACTCTATTTGTTTTATCTTCGTAACCTTTTGGTTGATTTACATATACCTCAGAGTTTATTTTTCCATTAAGAAATGCAGTTTCTACATCCATTTGTTCAATTTTTAATTCATTTTGACAACAATAAGAAAGTAAAATTTTTAATGTTTGATTCTTTGCTACTGGAGCGTATATGTTATCAATTACATCTGTTTGTTGAAAACCTCTTACAACTAGCCTAGCCTTATACCTATCATCAGATTTTCTCGTATAAACCCATTTAACATCTAAGACTTTTTTATCTTTTATTCTTTCTACTAGTATCCAGGTTTTATTTTTATTTATGCAATCTATTTCTTGGTTCATTGCTTTTTCCCAATTTTTACTATCCTCACAATTTATCGCCTCCTCAAATGTACCAGGCGTATCTACTCTACAGGAATTTACACATATGTTATAAGAGCTACCATTACTAAATTTTCCCGAAGGTTGATTTAGTAATGAAGTTGAAGCGCTGTTATTCGGATACCTAATCGGACTTTTCTTTTCGCGTGTAGATCTACGCGGCAATGTTAGCTTTTCATCTTTTTTATTACTTTGTTCTTCTACATTTTCATCCGCGCTTTCAAAAACACTATCATTTAACTCGTTTTCTGTATTTTCATCGCTTTCTTTTTCATTTTCATTTTCATCAAAACTAATACATTTAATATTTTCTTCGATAAATTCAACTTGCCTTGTAACTAATATTTTATTATTTAACAAAACTCTATAGCCAACATCACTATAGCCTAATAAAATTCCCATATCCGCTTTTTTATCCCATTTTGAAAATCTTTTTTGTTCTGGCCTTCTTACAAAAACTTTACTCCCATATAAGCGTAAATGTTCAACATTCGGTTTCTTCCTAAAGAAAATTTCATACGGAGTTTTTCTCTCAATAGTATTAGCGAGCGTTCGATTTTTCAAATAAGTAGCCGCACATATTATTTCAGGCCAAAACCGTTTGTGTACTTGTGCCTCTGTTAGTAAACATCGCGACATATCCATTATCGTTCGATTGAATCTTTCTGCTGTACCGTTTAACTCATGTACATAGACTGGACACTTATTTAAAGTAATGCCTTTCTCTCTCGTAAATTTATAGAAGCGATTATTTAAATATTCTTTCCCGTTATCACATCTCAGAATTTTTACTCGTTTTCCGGTTATATTTTCACTTTCATTTACATATTGAATTAAACAATTATATACCTCATCTTTAGTTTTAATACAATAAACCTTAGCTATTTTGCTATAATCATCCACAAAAGAAACAAAATAATTTTCCCCATTAAATCCAGTAGTTTTAAATGGGCCGCATACGTCAGTATGTATAATCTCCAAAATATCGTTTGCTCGTGTTCTATTATTTTTAAATGGCAAGTTATGCATCTTATTTTCTATACAAGTTTTACACTTCGTATATTCCGATTCGAGTTCATTAGGAATTCCCGTTAACAACTGTTGTTTACATAATGTATTCAGATAACTAAAGTTTACATGCCCTAAGACTCTATGCCATCGTTCTTTTTGACTCATAATTTTATTTTTCTCGGCACTATTTACATACGTCTTATATTTCAATTTACTTTTCATTTTAAATACTCGATTTTCTTTGTAAGCTACCGCTATTAATCTATTATTTTTATCTATAACTTTCGCATAATTTCCTTTTGAAACAATCGTATTTTCGTTATCGATTAATTTCCCAAAACTAATAAGATTCATGTTTATTTCTTTAGTATAAAATACATTTTTCATATTTACTTCATTTTGTTTTCCATACGCATCAAAATAACTTACAACATTTCCAATTTTTGTTGCTTTTATAGACCTATTATCTCCTAAATAAATATTTATCGGTTCTTTTAATACAATACATTTTTCAAAATAACTTTCATCATTTACAATATGATTCGAACACCCGCTGTCTAATAACCAATGTATTTCGTTACCTGACCTAACGTCACCTTGACTATTCTGCGCTGCATGAGCTGTTGCTTTCCAAACGCTCGTACCAGGTCCACTCTGCTCACCTTGGTTTAAAACTTGTTGTCGACGAAAATTTCCACGCCCTCTGCTGTAGTTGCCTCTTGTGCCTTGTCGTCCTCTGTCTCTACTGCTTCGACCTCGATTTGAATTTTTCCACGTTCCACTGTTTTGTGCTGCTTGGCCTCCATCTTGGCATTCTTTTGCGAAATGTCCAGCTTTCCCGCATTTATAGCAATTTCCTTTTTGACTTTTCTTCGCAATAAATACATTTGATCTTTTTTCATTATCTTCATTTTGATTCTTCAATTCAGCTAGTTTAATTTTATTCTTTACATAATCTGCCGTTTGATCTTCTTCTTTTAATGTATCGATCAAATCACCAATATAACTGTATGATTCTGGCAACGTGTTTAGAATATAATTTAATTTCTCTTTTTCACTTATTTTGGCTCCTGCGCTTTTCAATTCGTTCACAGCTTTTTCAAAGTCAGTGAAAAATGACGCTGTATCACCATAATTATTCAATCTTATTTTTTCAATTCTGTTTCTGCACACAATTTGTAGTGCTGTAGATTCTTTCAAATACATGCCGTCTAATTTCTTTATTATCTTATAGGCTGTTGTCTCTTCACAAACAAATTCCAGTTGCCTATCTGAAATCGAGCTGTATATTATATTAATAGCCTTTAAATCTTGTTCATCCCAATTTGCTGTATCTGTAGTAGTTTTTTCTCTTGTAATCACTGTATCACATTTTTTCATCTTCATAAACATTGTGATTCTCTTTTTCCACATGCTATAATTTTCTCCATCAAACACTGGGATATTTATCTCTTTTCTCTCCATATCGTATTCTTCAATATCGAACTTTCCTTCGTGTTCAGATATACTTTCTTCTATCTTTACCTCTTCTTCAACAGTTTCGTCTTTATACATGAGCGTCTCGAATGTTCCTTCGTATTCGGACTTTTCACTTTATTCAGACACGTGGCTTCCTTTCTTCTTTCTTCTTAAATATTTCCTTATTTTCCCGAAGGTCAATAAGAAAATAATTTAAAAATACTAACCACGCTCTGCTACCATGTTGAGGTGTGGTTATACAATAAACATTATTAAACAATGATATGGATTTATTGAACTACTATACAGTCTACATTTACGTGTATATTTGGCGACGGCTCACGCCAGAGAGTTCGAATAGCAGCGAGTGAGTGTCTTCTTGTCCGGCGTCTCTCGCACTATAGTCACACTCACATACATACTGGAGAGGGGAGACTTACATATGTGTCTCCACTCACACTCATTAGCACGCTCACTTATTTCGGCGTGCTTCACACTATACAATATTGAACTTGGCTCGAACTTGGGTGTATAACATGAACTTGGCTTGAACTTGGGTGTATAACATGAACTTGGCTTGAACTTGGGTATATAACAATATAAATGTACATATTATATTTCAACAATTTCCTTTTTGATTTTTTCAATTGCTTTAAACAATTCATTACGTCCTTTACCTTTTATAATTAAATTTATTTTTGCGTATCTTTTCCCTGGTAAATTTTCTGTTATCTTTCTGATTTCTTTACATTCTTCAATATAGTGATTAAAAGTACCGCAGTCTTTTTGCATAATTTGCACAGCCTTTCGTTTTCGTTTAACCAGTACTTATTCACGTTTTCGAAGTTTCCAGATCGTGCCCTAGCTATAATTTCTTTATGTTGTCCGCTTATAACCCTATTTATTAGGTACTTTGGCATCTCAGTTTTTTTTAAGTTTTTATATCTTTGGTTATATTTTCATTCTTGTATACTTCCGTCTATAATCTGATTAAAAATATCTTTATTTCTAGTTAATACCTCCTTGTGTACTTCTTCTCCCTTAATTATTTCATCAGTCATGTATTCAATACTATAACCTAAGCTATTGTAGAATTTTTTTCTCTCTCTTTTTTGTATAATACGTTCTCCTTTCTACTATTCATTTCTTTCCAGCATATTTTTGTTAATCTATGAGCTGCCTGCCTAGCTATTTTTTCTTCATACTTTACTGCTCTTATCCCTCAATCATCATATAATTTATTTGTACCCGTTTCTCTGTATATTATGTACTTAGGAGTTCCTATATCTAATTTTAATACCCATCTTAAGTAATCAGACCTTAACTTTTCTAGTTCTGCTTTTTCTTCCCACCCCCATATTTCGACCCCGTATTCCATAACGCTCCTACATAGATAATTAAAGAGAATTAGCATTCTCTTGAAATCTCCTCTGCATTTTCTTTCACCTAATCCCCAAGTATTTTTTATGGCTATTGTACCTTTTTTCTTTAGTTCCTTAATGTGTTTTTTATAATTCCCTTCTCTGCTAAAAGTAAAACCCAAGCATTTAAATGTTTTCACTTCTTCTATATCTCCCTATCCATTTCCATTTTTCATATTTACTATTTCTTCCTCTATTAAAGACTAGTATCTTGGTTTTTCCACTACTTAAAATTAAGCTTCTTTTCTTCAAAAATTGTTTGAAAGTATCACTTGTATCTATTACTATATCGTCGGCATATGCTAACGACCACACTCTTTCCTTCCCAACGTTTATCCCCCCTATTTTTCTCTCTTTAAAATCTTTTTCTAATCCAGCTATATATAAATAGAAGTGTATTGGACTCAGAACACACCCCTGCCTCAATCCTTCAGTCGTCCAAAATTCTTGCGATAAGCAGTTTGTAGCCCTTACTTTATCTTGTGTTTCCTCATATATACCTTTCAGTCTTTCTACTATGTAATCACTTATTCCACTTTCTTTCAATAATGACCACAATGTTTCTCTCTCCACTGTATCAAAAGCGGCTTTCAAGTCAATGAACATCGCATACGCAGGTTTTTTTCTTTGCTTTTCTCTCTGTACTATGTAATTCAAGATATATATGTTGTCAATTGTCCATCGTCCCTTTCTGAATCCTGCTTGCCCTTCAGGCAATAAATTCTTTTCTTCGACTTGTTTTTCTAACCTTTGCCTAAGTGCCTCGGTATAGAGTTTGTAAGCCGTTGATAGAAGAGATATCCCTCTATAGTTTTTAGCCTAGTTAACGTTGCATTTTTTGTACAGCGGTACTATAATAGCTGTTTTCCAATCAGGTGGGATGTTTTCACCATCCCAAATTTTTCCTATTATACATATTATTCTTCCAATTCAGTCATCTTCTCCGAATACCCACACTTCATTTGGTATTTGATCTATTCCTGCTGCTTTTTTCTTTTTCAGACAATTCCATGCTCTTTTTATCTCTCTTTCTGTTATTCTCTGTTCGTCAGTTAATTCATCTTCTCTTTTTCTTTTTTCACCAGTCCTTTTTTCATCCGTTCCTTCAAGTAAAGTTTTAAAGTGATTTTTCCAGGTTTCATCATCGATATTATTTTCCATTTTTTCTTTCTTTTTCTTGATTTATTTAAGAATTTCCATATCTCACTTATGCTTTTTATGTCTTTTAATTCCTCTTCTTCTTTTTTACAAAATTCTTTTTCTTTTTTCCTACACAAGTTTTTCCATGCTTTCCTTTTTCTTATGTATACTTCTTTATTTATCTTGCCTTTTTTCCAAGCTTGTAGTGCCTTTTTAACTTTTCTTTTTTCCGTTGCACAATTTTTGTGCCACCAACGTTTCATACCTATTTTCCAGGTTTTTATCTTTATATCTTTTTGTTTACCGCGTCTTGTATAATAGTTTTTACTTGCTTCCAAATTGTTTCTATCGTATCACTTTCCCTCATTTCTTCCTCATTATGCATCGTTTTTTCTTTAAACTTTTGCCTATCTTCCTCGCTCAATGTAATTATTTTTTTTGTCATATCCTGTTTTTGTGTTTGTTCCACCTCGCTTTCAACTTTTTCCATTTTTTCATAGTAGACTTCCAGATCTAACGGGGCGTGATCTGAGTCAATCCTCTCCCCTACCCTAAAGTTTATCTCTTTTTCCCACATTTTGTCATTTACAATTACATAATCTATGACTGAGCTCCCTCTTGCACCTAAAAATGCAAAATCCTCCTCTTTATCTCCTTCAGCTAGTCCATTTAATATTACCCACCCTTTATTTTCTATAAACTCTAACATCTGTCTACCTCCATTACTAATTGTCTTATCGTTGCTTTTTCTTTGTTTATCAGTTATATCCTGCTCTACTCCTATGGTTTTGCCCTCTTCTCCTATTCTTATATTAAAATCACCGCCTATCATTTTATTTTCTTTCATAAAATTAATCTCATCTAATTTTTCCCATATTTTATTTATATTTCCACTATTATAAATTGACCATATTGTTGTTTTTTTCCGTTCTCCCATTTCTCCGATTTAGTTAGTCCCTCTTCTATTTCAATTCCTAATTTTTCTAATGTACAATCCCAATCGTTTTTTATTCCTATTAAAATTCCCCCTTTTGCCCTGCCTTTCCTATGATCCCTTTTCGCAGGTATTATTTTCCATTTAAATTCTTTTGGTAGCCTCCTTTCTATATGATCTATATCTTTACTTTCTATCCACGTTTCTGTTAAACTAACAAAATCTTTTTTTTTCTATATAATTCCAGAAATATCTGTCTTTATTCGTTATACCTGCTACATTCCAAAAAATGTAATTTTTTTCCCCATTTTTATTTTCCCCTCTCTCTCGACTTAGTCTCTGCTTTATAAAAAATTTTCTTCTAATTGTTGTTTATCGTTTTACATGTTAAATATTTTCATTCCAACAGTTTCTCTGTTTTCTTATTTAAACCACTTATTTTTGTACAGTATTTTACCAAAGCCAATTTTTAGTTGCCAACCTGACTCTTTATTTTCTTTTACCCACCTGCTTATTTCTTCCTGTTTCGTTCTTTCGTCAAAATTTCTGTAATTATCAATAAAAATTCTTGTCCCTACTAATTTGTTTCTATTTTGCATTATTTTTTGTTTCCCTTCTTGATTGTTTAATTTCAAAATGACTACTTTGTTTGTAACCCACGCATCCTTTATTTCAAATTCATTTCTAGTTTCTTCTTAATGAATTCCCCTACATATTCTTTTATATTTGTACATCTTTCAACTTTTTCTAACCCTTCAATTACTGCAATGTTCTGTTTATCTTTTTTTTCTCTCTCCGATATCATAATTTTCATCGCTTTTACCTCTTGATTCGAGAGGCCGAGAGTACTCGCTACACTAGTTCTACCGCTTTTGCCTGATCTATCTGTCACGCTGCTTACAATACTCCCTGTCGCATTGCGCACCGAGTGCGCTGTCAATGCGCCCTCTGAATCATCGGCGTACATGTGGCTGCCCAACGATTCCGATTCTGCGCGCCAATTGTCCGTCTCCCTCTTTCTTCCCAACGATCAAATTTACTTTCTAACTTTTCTATTCTTTCTAGCATTTCTACTCTACCCTTGTTTATTTCAACCTTTAATCTCTCTAACTCAAGTGTAACTTGCCTAACTTTGTTAAATTCCTCCGCACGTCGTTCTTTAAATTCTTTTTCAGTCTCTGTAAAGTTAACTCTTTTTACGAGCTTGCTGTCTAACGTAGTTTGCATATTACATGGCGAGCTATTTTTGTTGTGATGTATTTATCTGTTCTGCCCCTCGTATTCATTTTTTTCGCAGTCTCTTGCACTGATCACTCGCTTTTGTCTCTCTCGAACTCGTAGCTTCCTAGCGCTATTCTAACCTAAACTCGCACTGCTTAAAGATGTTCTTGATTACATGTATTGCTTCAATCGTTGAGCGTTCCTTTCGGAATCCGGATTGTCGGTCCGCTAAATCTCCCGCGTCTTTTACCGCCTGTAATTGTCTTGGTTTTAGCATGAGTTCGTACAGCTTTCCAGACGTGCTAAGCAGGCTGAGGGGCCTGTAAGAAGATGGGTTCTCGGAATCCCCCTTACATTTACTAAAAAGGACCAATTGAGCAATCTTCCAGAGTTTGCTAAAGACCTCCTCTACCAGGCACTCATTGAATGTGTCAACGAGCACTGACCGTCGCCGCGTAGCAATGAACCGCTAGATTTGACCCGGCACACCGTCAGGGCCCAGTGCCTTGGTGTCTCGCAGCTTTTATGAGCTCCTCACTCGTGAAAAGAGGGCGCATGAAATGGAAAGAGGCCGTTTGCGATCCTTTTCATTATATTACTATCCCTCGTTATCGGTGGCAGTCGAATTCCCAGTTGACGAGTTACGATTTCGTAACCTGCACCCTGTCGCTTGCTGCTATTTATAGCGAACTGAAAACGCTTTCTACCAGCCTTTTGCTCTTCAGATAGAGTCACTGCGGTTTCTCTGTTTGTTCCGCTGTCCACCAGTAGGTATCTTGTTTCTTACGTACATGTCGTCTCTGCGGCATAAAAACTTTCCATACCCATTGAAGAAACTGGGTTGTTCCTCCTGCGAGCGCTTCGGCCCTGTCGCGGTGAGTCAGCACTCGAGGTACTATCTGTGAGGGCGGCTCTGCATTGTGCAGATACCTCTTGAGTTTGTACGAGTCTAGTCGTTTCACGTCCAATCGAGGAGGTCGTTTTGACTGACTTTTGCACGTATGCATCTCGTCCTGGAGATGGAAGGCCGTGTACTGCCCTCACCCTACCTGCAATTTTGTCCGTGGCCAAGGTCACGTTCGGTATAGAATCGCCGTATCCCGGTCATCTGTAGGTCGGCGTGTTTCCTTCATTTACTACTGTTAATTCAAGCCTTGCGGCCATCTTCAACATCAGTCGTCCGCGTCTGTTCGTTTCGGGCATTCCTCACTCGATTGCGCGCACGTTAAAGTCGCCCGCCACCTTTTTGTTGCCGGGGATGTCTCTTACGGCGTCTTCGAGAGCATCCAGCTTTTTCGTGTCCTCGAGAGCACTGTTGTTTGGGTTCAGGTAGACGTTGACTTAAGTGAAATTGCCATCCGTTACCCAAACAAAGTCCTCGGCGAATTTGCGAGCGTTGATATGCGCCGCGCTTTCCCCACGTACCTACCGCCGCTGATGATGAGCAAGTCGGCGTCAGACTCCGCCGTAACCTGAGGGAGAAGCGCGTGAGCCACACTGCTCCGATTCATGTTGCATTGGAGAATCGACAGTGTCATTTTGGTACGTTCGTCTGAACGTCCTTTCCGAGGGCGTCGTGTCAGGACTTTTGGAATTTCTGCCGCTCGTCTTACTTCGTGAGTCGCAACCGAACTCCACTCTCTGGTGTTCCGTATTTGTTTTACGTCAACCTCTTTCCGCTCACGTCTGTCCGTCTGCCGGTTTGATCAGGATCGCTTCCGACCTTTGTTTGGGAAGCAAGCGCTCCCGATTCTGGCTTTGCGGAGCGACTCTGTCCCGAGTTGGTCGCAATCGTCCTTTTTTTCTATTTTTGAACAACCTTTGACCAACTCTCCGAAGGTGCAGCCCTTTCATCTTGAGAAGCAGCCACTTATTCGGGTGCAGGGCTCAAATTGGCTTGTTTTCGTTATAGTTGAGGCATCGCCTCCGCGTTCGTCTGCATTCGTCGTCTCTTTACGAAGCACAGTCATGCGTTGCAGAACATACATCGCGACATCCAACGATTCATTTATGCCTCTCATTCCGTATTTTGAGTATATGTTGCAACAGTTTACGCTCTGTAGCGTCCCGAGTAGTTGGCGACCCCTCCGAAAATTCGCGCGAAATTTCCTATCGTGGTTTCCACCACGCCAGCCAGGTTACCCACCGGCGTGATGGGGGAGCTGGGAAGCCCCCTTGACTCTCCTGAGTCGGTAAGCGCAGGCAGCACTCTTATACCTCCATGTGTTTTTGTACTTTTTATTTTGATTTTAAGTTTTCTTTCCTTAACCCAATTGGATGTGAAAGTGTTTATAGTGGTCAGAAAATTACCAGGCAGTAGCGGCGATGTTTCGCCCTGAGTTCTCCCGGTAACCGAGCTCCCCTATAGTCCGGTGGCATCGACCGTTCCTCCCCCGCGACCCGTAGCAAAGTCCCACCCGATCGCCAATCGGCATTACTACAGGAAGCGAGATTTCACTATTTCCAGCGTTACCACTGTAAAGGTGTAACTGGTATTAACGGCAGCACCCTCCAGAGTGAGGAAGCACATGGTAACAAGAGAACACTCTTGAACTCTTGAACCCAACTGGCACCCTCTGCTTTGTGCCCGCTTCGAGAACACAGTGTGGCCACGACACGCTTGGAGCACGTCCGTTTATAGGGGTCTCCGCATTCATACAAGACGATCTCGTTTATAGACATGCCTTTCACTCATAATCCGCTTGAAAAAAAATCTGTCGGGAATGTATGTGTTGTGTATGAGTGGTTGTAAGAAACATAACCTGCCACTCTCGGCTACACTTCGATTATTCCGTTGTTCGCGGTCGCGTATTCGGTGTATTCTTGATAGCATAGAAAAGTACTCTAACGTCCTAAGGGAGGTTCCCGGGATTATTATTATTATTATAGTTATTATTATTGTTATTATTATTATTATTGCGTTGTTATTGTTATAGTTTTTCTATACAAAATTAAAAATATTTCAATTTCGTTTAAAATATAATAGTTTAGAATGTTAAAAGTATCAATATATATATTTACTTATCAAAACCAAAAGTTATTCTTGTATATTTTCTTATTTGTACATTGCTGATGGAAAATATCTCATTATGAATACGTTTATCTCACTTACGGCTTACAACTCGATTTATGTTTATCGAATGAAGTTTCAGAGAATTGAAACGATCAGTTTCTTCAAAGACTGACTACTGAAAACATTCAATCTATTATAATTAATATTCTCAAATAAATCTGTATCGTCCGAGTTCTACAGATATTTTTAAAATTAATCTTATAATTATTACAATTAGGTAATTACGTAAGTATTTTATAATTTATATTTCTAAACCTGTTAATTATTTAAAGTTTATTATTTTATTTCTTGCTTTTATTTTATTATTAGATTTATAGATGAAGATTACTTACTTACGGGGACAAGCCTGGGTTAAAACCTGATAAAGAAGCACTTGTTTTAGTCATATAAAATATTTTCAATTTACATTTAGGATTGTGTAAACAAGTATACTTAAAATATATACTACTTTAGGACAACTTTCCTTGAGTCAAAGCTGTGTTCGAAGCCACTTTCCAGGTTCCGCTGGCCATGTCAGCGTAGAACCCATTTTTCATCCAAAGCCACTTGCCGCAGGATATCTTAAGATCTACATATTTAATCCTGATGAAATTTTGAGGAGACCTTCCTATCTACATTTAGAACCACTAAAATGAAGCAGACTGAGTTAAACGTTGTTTCCAGTTGAGTTATATACTTTGTTTTGTCCAAAAATCAATAAAAAATCAATAAATAAATTCATTAACACATTTTTTTCTTTGATTCATTCAGAAAAGTGATCCATTCCAGTGGATTAAATAGTAACTGTGGTGATATTCTTCCAACCTGGGGTAAAAAGGTGTAGCAACAAGAAAGTAAACCTGCGGCAAGTGGCTTTAGATAAAAAAATGGGTACTACGCTGACCTGGCTAGTGGAACCTGGAAAGTGGCTTCGAATACAGCTTTCACACAGGGAAAATTGTCTTAAAATAGTATATATTTTAAGTATACTTGTTTACACAATCCTAATTGTAAATTGAAAATTTTTTTATATGACTAAAACAGTTGCTTCTTTTTCAGGTTTTAACCCAGGCTTGTCCCCTTAACTCCCGTTCTTAAAATAATATTGAAACATCTCTTCGATTTCAACGAAACGTGGTATTCCTAGGTTTCTGGATGTGCTTTTTCAAAATCTGACGTTAGTTTTTACATAAGAAGTCGCCATTTTGAAATACAGTCTAATTTTCACAAAAAAATGCAAAATTTGGCTAATTTTTGTACCTTTGAGAGGCTGTAACTCTCGAAAAAAGTTTTCATGATTAGCAAAGTAGTATTTCCGGTGGCATACAGGTCTATATTAAAAAACCCCACCGTTTATTTTTACAAATCCAGTATGGCGGATCCAAGATGGCGCTACTGTTTTTAAAAAATGCCATTTTTTCGCATAAAAGAGAATCTATATTTAAATAAAACTCTTCTAGGACTTCAAAAGCATCCATTTCATTACATGCAGGTATATATTCAAAGAACGCGTTGCTTTTCTCCCGTAAATTTCTAATGGGAGACTAAAAATAGCACCGTTTCAGAAAAATATTCAATTTTTTCACTATTGTTCTGAACATTTCTCGTAATTTTGTGAAACTAAGATCATGCGAATCTCGAGCATTAGTGATTAGGGACTTTGAAGATGTGATGAAGAAAATGTAGTATCCTAACCTCAAAATTTCGTATTTACTATTGAACAATGGGATTTAGGTCTAATTTGCCGTTTTTTTCAAATATTGAAAAATTTCAATTAGTGGTAGGGTGTAGGAAGACCTAAATTCGTAAAATTTTTACCCTTAAACTAATTCCCTTCGTTGCAATACATATTTTCAAATTCTATCAATTTCTTTTTAATTTTATCATGAAATATCAAAAATTACGTACAGTATACAATGTTATATTATTCATTGGCGGGAAATGTGAATAAATTCTGAAATGCACCATGAATAATATTATTGTTACATTTATTGTATGTACGGTTCTTTTCATGCTTACAAATAGCCCAAAATAATATTTGAATTATAAAATTCTTCATCTTATTCGTGATCTAATAGTACTAAATCTGTACATTGCCAAGACACTAATTCTATATTTTCTTGCAATTGACTGATCATTCGATTATATGAAACATTGTATTATTTTTTCATTTTTATAAATTTGAAATTTTTAACAAATATAAAATAATTCAAATGAGTAATATTATAAATGGGTATAATCAGTTTATTCATCGTAAAACGCTCTCAATGACTCACAAATAAAGTGAAAGTGTTGAGTTGGGTCAATAGCTGGTTTTCTTCAAGCTAACAAATTACTGAGAGCGAAATCAATTTTTTTTCTTCTTATAAAATATGTCTCGTCAAAAGAGAAGAAAAAGGAGTAAGCTTGCAAGAGGAATTCATTACAGGATCTGATACCAACGATATTGTTTGTATCCCTAATTCAGCAGATTCAGGGGAAGATGATTCAGACTCGGAAGATGATGATCAAGAGTATGAGGAAGAAAAAGAGTCTTTGGAATTGGAAGCAAAAAAAATATCGTATAAGCACGTGTATAATAACTATTCTAGTAACCAAAAGAAATTAGAGCCTGATCATATCTACAAATGGATAGAAGGAGTAAAAGTCTATGCTGAAGTGATTCAGAACGAAGTACTGTTATCTCGAGAGTTGAAGCAACAAATTTCTGTTACTTCTCCAACGGAATTGTTTGAATATTTCTTCTCTGATTCCATCAAGAAACTTATAATTGATGCTACTAAAACTAACGGTCTCGAAATCAGTCAGAACGAATTGGAAACCTTCGTTGGGATACTAATTCTATCTTCATTCAATATAAGATCAGATCAAAAAGAATATTGGTCTAAAAAACCGATACTCAAATGTGAAAGTGTCTCCTCTGCAATGAGTCGAAATAAATTTCTCAGCATAAAATCTAAAATAAAATATTCAATATCTACTGAAAAAAATAATTCTGATAAAGCTTGGAAAGTTCGTCGATTTCTACATTTGTTTAGACAAAATATTCAACAATTTGGATTTTTTGAAACTGCTTTGGCAGTGGATGAAATGATGGGGAAGTTTTTTGGTCGAGTTTCAATGAAACAATTTATTAGGAATATACCCACAAGGTTTGGGCTGAAATTCTGGGCTCTGTGCTCCGTAAGTAGATTTTTGTTTGATCTCGATCTTTATTGCGGGAAAAGTTCTATCGGAGTAACTGAAAAATTAGCATCGTGTGCATTAGGATCTAGAGTAGTTCTGCAAATGGTAGAAAAACTACTCAGTAGTGTTAGGCGAATGAAACTGTACCAATATCATTTGTATTTTGACAATTTTTTTACAAGCCCAGCTTTGGTTTTGCACTTGAAAAGATGTGGCTTACAATCGACTGGGACCGTACGCAAAGATCGAATCAGCAATAGTCATACATTTCAGAAGAATGCTGAAAGAGGCTCATATCAAGTACATCATGACGAGTCTTCTGGTATAAATCATATTACTATTGTTGACTCAAAAACAGTGTCATTCTTATCATCTGCTGCTGGTGTAAATCCACTGTCTTCATTACAAAGATATTCAAAAGAAGCAAAAAATAGGGTACCAATCACATTCCCTTACGTAGACATAGTTTATAATAAGTTTATGGGTGGGGTGGACGCTCACGATTATAGGTGTGGCAGAGTTTCTCCAAGTATCAGATCCAAGAAATGGACTTGGGTTGTTTTTTTGCGTATTATTGAAGGATCAATTACTAATGCCGCAGTATTGTGGAATCACTGTCGTGAAAATCGGAATCGGATGAGTACAAAAGAATTGGCTATTGAAATTAGCGACGTTTACTTGAAAAGGTACAAAAACGGTAACCTAAATGAGCATGAAAGTATATCTAAGAAAAGACAAACTTGTTCTGAAAAACAATGTAAGACTCGAACAACAAAGTTTTGTGTCAACTGTGACTTTTATTATTGTAAAACTTGTTTTGACAGGAAACATAAAATAGAAAACAGAAAGTTATAGAGAATTCAAATAAAGATATGAAGCTATCTTGAATATAGAATAAAATAGAAAAACAACATAAACGAGAAAGAATACATAACAAAAATTTAAAAATTAAGAAAAAGAAAAAATACATAAAAAAATTAAAAAAATTAAAAAAAAGAAAAAATATATAAAAAAGTAAAAAAAATTAAAAAAGAAGACTCTCCTTCACTGCCGACCTCCACGATGGTGAGAGTTGGGCAACACGTATATGTGGCAAACGGGTAGTACACATGAGCTGGGATTTGATCAGATTTACAATAATTTTAGCTTGCAGTTAGATATGAAGCTCGGTTATCAGACAAATATGTGGAATTATCGATTATATTATTTGATGAACGCGAAGGAGATTTTCATATATATGTATATTCTACGAAATAGAAAAAATATCTTTTAACGTTATATACAGCGGAGTGAGTAACAGAACTATGAACCCTCTTAGTACTTAGTGTTATAAAAGTTAGAAAATTCTTTAAAATTTGAAAAAGAAACGGCAAATTAGACCTAAATCCCATTGTTCAATAGTAAATACGAAATTTTGAGGTTAGGATACTACATTCACTTCATCACATCTTCAAAGTCCCATGGGTATGTTCAGGTGATATTAAGGCACTGAATTAGTAGTAAAAACTAAATCTGAATGTATTTGTTATTTTACATTTGTTTTAATTGTTAACCTTTAGAAAACAGGGATTTTCTGGTTCAAAAAGCTTCTTTTTTCAATAAAATTAATGTCTAAAAACATTGAATCACTTTTAACCTTTACAGGACGGGGATTTGGGTTTACTGTTTTCTCTCACTTTTCTATAGAAATCGAGTTTATGTGTTGTCTTACATCTCAAAACTAACACTGTAAAGGGTCGATCATGGGCATGGCCCGTTAGGTTAATAGGTTAAAAAAAACGTTATCTTACATGTGTAACAGCTTTGTAATCTTAAAAAACCACAAAATATACTAATATAAAGTTATAAATATAAGGTTTAATTAGGCGTGCGTACATGCGTGTGTGTGTGTGTGTGTGTGCGTGTGTGTGCGTATAGGTTTTGTAAATAGAATAAATGCATTTTAAGACACTAATATTTATTAAACATAAATATTATAGATAATATAATTAAAATATATGGTTTTAATATAATTTCCAAATAATTACAACAATCTTAATATAATAATAATATTAATAACTTGTGCACTTTTTTATACAATACAAAATTAAATCTTTTCACATATTTAAAGCAATATAATACTGCATAACTTTTATATTATTAAAGTGTTTTTTTAAACTTTCACTATTTATATATTGTATTTTCCTTTTCAATCGATACCTTCGAACTCTTAGTAAATTAAGCTTCTGAGCATTATCATTTTTTTATTCATTTTATATTTATAAAAATTCTTGATAAAATTCTAACCTGAAAATTTATATACAATACTATATAATTTGTAGATACTATTACTAACCTCACATTCGAACTAACAAAATTGACTTTTACTATAACCTCACATCCGAACTAACAAAATTAGGCCCTGACTTAAATTCCAATACATTCGTATCCCGCCCTTAACAGGCGGCCTTTTCAGGCCTGTTTTCTAATTCAGGCGGCCTGGCTAGCATTTCTACTCGGGTAATCACTATTGCTCGAGATTCGCATAATCTTAGTTTCACAAAATTACGAAAAATGTTGAGAACAATAGTGAAATAATTGAGTATTTTTCTGAAACGGTGCCATTTTTAGTCTCCCATTAGAAATTTACGGGAGAAAAGCAACGCGTTCTTTGAATATATACCTGCATGTAATGAAATGCATGCTTTTGAAGTCCTAGAAGAGTTTTATTTAAATATAGATTCTCTTTTATGCGAAAAAATGGCATTTTTTAAAAACAGTAGCGCCATCTTGGATCCGCCATATTGGATTTGTAAAAACAAACGGTGGGGTTTTTTAATATAGACCTATATGCCACCGGAAATACTACTTTGCTAATCATAAAAAATTTTTTTCGAAAGTTACAGTCTCTCAAAGGTACAAAAATTAGCCAAATTTTGCATTTTTTTGTGAAAATTAGACTGTATTTTAAAATGGCGACTTCTTATGTAAAAACTAACGTCAGATTTTGAAAGAGCACATCCAGAAACCTAGGAATACCACGTTTCGTTGAAATCGAAGAGATGTTTCAATATTATTTTAAGGTCTAAACAAAACGTAAAATTTATGCCACTTTGGTACGAAACGGGGTAAGGGGTCTACCCTAATGGCAATTTTCAGAAAATCGATGTTTTTATTCCATTTTTTGAAAGTATAGATATTTGAAAGTATCGTATTAAATTTTCATAAAGATCCGAGCAGTCTAAGTGTACTTTCGAGGGACTTTTACTTAGTTACCTGAGCGCGCTAATAGAGACCTATATCAATCGTGTTTGAAATCTGTAAGCGTAAACATCTGTGCTCGTGATTGACGAGATGAACAAGAAAACTATCCATCAAAAAGAAAACTGGAGACGTCCAGGTTCGAAACCGAAAAAACGTAAATTTCATGGAGTTCTTCCAAATGCCCATGAGGCAAACACAAGCCATGCTAGTGCATCTATAGAAAAGCTGAACAATTCGAAAGATACAAGTTTCGACGTGCCTGTAGATCAAACGTTAGGGTACAGTATCATACATTTTTACCTGGTTATTTTCATCGTTACAACAGTTTTTGAAATGTAAAGTGTGTAATAACGATGTCACATTTACTATGTATGGACAACGAGGGCTCGATTTTAAAATTTGTGTTACTTGTGAGTGTGGAGAAAAATATATTAATTCGTGTTCGACGTTTGCGACTGCATACGAAGTCAACCGTTGCCTTGTGCTTGTTATGCGATTGATTGGTATTGGATGGAGTGGTATAAACATGTTTATTGGCCTAATGGAACTTGGATCTGGAATGAGTTCCTCCATTTATTATCATTTTATCAATACGGTATCTACCGCTCTGAAAAGTGTTTTCGATATAGTGATGTTAAGGGGATGTCGTACCCGACAAAAAATTGTTGTGCAGGTCCGCGCTTTCTGTTTTATCGATACCCTATATGAAACTAACTTAACAGAAATCATATGTGGCGCCCTCTGTATTATATACTAATACATATGTAGTTGAATGCCCACAGATGGCGCTAACAAGCGTTAACGTAATATAAGATATAGAACACAACGCTAGTAAAAGTAATTACAAAATTGATTGTAAAAAAATAAAAATTACTGTAAAAGTAATGAACAGTATACTGCAAAACGTATAAACGTATCTAATTGGTTTATCCGATTGGAATGGACTGGAGAAATGGCAAATTATATTTAAAAATTATTTTTATATTATACATGTGTAATATTAATTCTAAAAATTAAAGTAACAGCATGTATGTAATAACTCTGCACTTTGCGTACACTTTATTTGTACTGTATTACTGTATTTGTACTTTATGGTAACGTGTACTGTACGTACACTTTATGAATTGTGTACTGTACGTACACTTTATATGGTACCGTATACTGTACGTATACTTTATGGTAACGTGTACTGTACGTACACTTTATGGTAACGTGTACTGTACGTACACTTTATGGTAACGTGTACTGTACGTACACTTTATGGTAACGTGTACTGCACGTACACCTTATGGTAACCAAATGTCAGTCGGTATTGTACTTTTCAATTTTCACTTTGATTTGTATTGCAATTTAATTGTAAATTTTGATTCATAATTAATTATAACAAAAGTATATTCATCTACTAAAATTACAATTTTCTTATCAGTGTTACGTACATTATAATTTTCAATAAACTTAAAAAATGATCTATGATTGTATATAATTAAATTTTTAATCCAGTTCAATTTTCATTACCGCCGTTTAACTCATATACTTTGTAGAGTTTTAGTACCCTTCATTCCTGATAAAAAAATATGTACCATTACTTTAAATTATTAAGATTTTCATAATAATAAACTTTCTGAATGGTACTAGCGTCTGCTTTTTAAAATTAAGTTTAAATTGTTAAAGTTTTCTACAACTAATAATATTAATAAGTAAGTATTTCTGAATAATCTCCATAATTTTATCAACTAATTGGTATGTTTAAATGAATTTTTTAATCACTACTAAATTAAGCAATGAGCAAAACGGTTATTGGTAAACAACAAGTAAACCTACTTCTATGGAGAACGTTGATGGAGGGACACATGTGATTTTATCTTTATATACAATTTTGATTGTTTCATTAAGTTTATTTATGTTAACTTTTATGCACTATAATTAATGCACATGTAGATTATAAAATGGATATTTACTATGATACTGTTGAACAACTAATAATATATAATACATGGTTATTACCTAACCTAATGGAATTAGTAGGAGGTGCGTGTATACGTCGAGTCGAACTGTGCACGCACCTTCTAGAGGAAACCGTCGTCTGCTAGTTCCTAATAAGCACATTCGAGATATGGCTATTAATACAAAATAGTTTTCTATATACATTTTGTGACGATCACGCAGGGTATTAGGGCATGGCGACAAGGACGTAATAAACGATTGATAAAAATAGTAATAATTTATTATAATAATAGATAAAGGGTTTTGGACGCCAGCCGCGTATAATTTTGGCGAAATTATAAAACGGGATGGGAAGCATACTTACAAAAGAAGGAATAAATGCACTGCACTTATAACGAAGGCGTGCATCCACCTTGTCAGTATAGAGGAGCATATCCTGGGTGGACGCTTGAAATGTTGCTTTCCTGACACACTCACACACACAAGGTAGTCCGCCACGGGAAAATAAAGGACGATAGCAATCGTATTGCCAACGCGACGCCAACGTTACCGCGACGACGTACTGAAGAGCTCTCACGAGCTTCGACAGGCTCGTTCACTGCTTCGCTGGACGGGCCCGCCGTGCGCGCGCAACTTGCGTCGAACGGTCCATCGACCGCCGTCGTCCAACGCGCATCGTACGGTGAGTCTTCGCGGTCGTGCGGATATAGCCTCATTTATTGTACAAGGTTTTAAATTTATTTTATAACAGTGTTTTTGTAGCTGAATAGAAAACTAATTGTTTTAAAAAAATGAACGTCCTTTTACTCGGCAGGCTTCAGCGGTTATTAAAAACTACTCCCGAAGAATTTGAGAGTGATAGAGAACACACTCGGCGCGTCGTTCAGATTGTCTCGCCTCGCAGATATCCATCGAGAACTAAAAAGCAAACACATAATATATTATAACAAATTTATATTTTTTTATAGCAGTGTTTGTGTAGGTAAACCGAAAATTATTTTAGTCATATATACACAAAAAATACTTTTTCTCGGGTGGCTGCTTTTTAGTTCTCGATGGATATCTACGAGGCGAGACAATCTGGACGATGCGCCGAGAGTGTCTCGCCTCGTAGATATCGGCCTTTATGTTATAAGCAAACACATAATATATTGTAACAAATTTTACATTTTTTTTATAGCAGTGTCTGTGTAGGTAAACCGAAAATTATTTTTAGTAATATATACACAAAAAATACTTTTTCTCGGATGGCTGCTTTTTATTTCTCGATGGATATCTACGAGGCGAGACAATATGAACGACGCGCCGAGAGTGTCTCGCCTCGTAGATATCCACCGATATGTTATAAGCAAACACATAATATATTGTAACAAATTTTACATATTTTAATAGCAGTGTTTGTGTAGGTAAACCGAATATTATTGTTTGTAATATATACACAAAAAATACTTTTTCTCGGGTAGCTGCTTTTTAGTTCTCGTTGGATATCTACGAGGCGAGACAAACTGGACGACGCGCCGAGAGTGTCTCGCCTCGTTGATATCCACCGATATGTTATAAGCACACACATAATATATTGTAACAAATTTTACATTTTTTTTATAGCAGTGTTTGTGTAGGTAAACCGAAAATTATTGTTTGTAATATATACACAAAAAATACTTTTTCTCGGATGGCTGCTTTTTATTTCTCGATGGATATCTACGAGGCGAGACAATATGAACGACGCGCCGAGAGTGTCTCGCCTCGTAGATATCCACCGATATGTTATAAGCAAACACATAATATATTGTAACAAATTTTACATATTTTTAATAGCAGTGTTTGTGTAGGTAAACCGAAAATTATTGTTTGTAATATATACACAAAAAATACTTTTTCTCGGATGGCTGCTTTTTAGTTCTCGATGGATATCTACGAGGCGAGACAATCTGGACGATGCGCCGAGAGTGTCTCGCCTCGTAGATATTCGCCGTTATGTTATAAGGAAACACATAATATATTATAACAAATTTTATATTTTTTTGTAGCAGTGTTTGTGTAGGTAAACCGTAAATTATTTTTAGTCATATATACACAAAAAATACTTTTTCTCGGAACGCTGCGGCGACTTATTATTGTTGCGTAGGACCTTCAAGGCGAGACACTCTCGGCGCATTATTTAGATTGTCTCGCCTCGTAGATATCCATCGAGAACGTAAAGCGAACACATAATTTATTCTTACAAATTTTATATTTTTATTATAGCAGCGTTTGTCAAGGTAACCGAAAATTATTGTTTGTAATATATACACAAAAAATACTTTTTCTCGGGTAGCTGCTTTTTAGTTCTCGATGGATATCTACGAGGCGAGACAATCTGAACGACGCGCCGAGAGTGTCTCGCCTCGTAGATATCCACCGATATGTTATAAGCAAACACATAATATATTGTAACAAATTTTACATTTTTTTTCTAGCAGTGTTTGTGTAGGTAAACCGAAAATTATTGTTTGTAATATATACACAAAAAATACTTTTTCTCGGATGGCTGCTTTTTATTTCTCGATGGATATATACGAGGCGAGACAATATGAACGACGCGCCGAGAGTGTCTCGCCTCGTAGATATCCACCGATATGTTATAAGCAAACACATAATATTGTAACAAATTTTACATTTTTTTTCTAGCAGTGTTTGTGTAGGTAAACCGAAATTATTGTTTGTAATATATACACAAAAAATACTTTTTCTCGGATGGCTGCTTTTTAGTTCTCGATGGATATCTACGAGGCGAGACAATCTGGACGACGCGCCGAGAGTGTCTCGCCTCGTAGATATCCGCCGTTATGTTATAAGGAAACACATAATATATTATAACAAATTTTATATTTTTTTTGTAGCAGTGTTTGTGTAGGTAAACCGAAAATTATTGTTTGTAATATATACACAAAAAATACTTTTTGTCGGGTAGCTGTTTGTTAGTTCTCGATGGATATCTACGAGGCGAGACAATCTGGACGACGCGCCGAGAGTGTCTCGCCTCGTAGATATCCGCCGTTATGTTATAAGCAAACACATAATATAATGTAACAAATTTTACTTTTTTATAGCAGTGTTTGTGTAGGTAAACCGAAAATTATTGTTTGTAATATATACACAAAAAATACTTTTTCTCGGGTAGCTGCTTTTTAGTTCTCGATGGATATCTACGAGGCGAGACAATATGAACGACGCGCCGAGAGTGTCTCGCTTCGTTGATATCCACCGATATGTTATAAGCAAACACATAATATATTGTAACAAATTTTATATTTTTTTATAGCAGTGTTTGTGTAGGTAAACCGAAAATTATTTTTAGTCATATATACACAGTAATGCTATTTCTTGGAAGACTTCAGCGATTGATTATTGCCGCGTAGAACCTTCGAGGCGAGACACGCACGGCGCGTCGCTGAGATTGTCTCGCCTCGCAGGTATCCGTCGAATAGCTATTAAATTATTACTAATTACTGCACAATGTCATGGAGTGGTATCGATTTTATTTTCTTACTATCATTTTGTCCTTATTGATATTTTGAAATTTTCGATTACTATATAGCCAACGTTAAACTATCCGAATTGACATAAAAAAAACCAACAAAATACGGTATTTCAAATAAAAGTGATAAAAGTGGCAGCACATTCTTTTTTAGAACTGACGCGTAACGGGGAAACGTTTATTTCCATCCCTAATATGTGATACAAGCTTTCGACCGTCCTAGTATTCATCGTATTTTTCTTTTAATTTTTTGTTGTGCACTTTTGTCTGCTTTTTTAGTATTCCAACTTTTACCAATATCGTGAACTTATATATGTGCACCGCATATCTTAGGACACAGTCCAGTTTTTACAATATTAAATTAAGTCGTTGTTGCCTGTTGACAAAGAGCGGTTATGTTTCAACTCGAATTTTTCAAATTTAACAATATTTTATCATAAATTCAACTTTTGTACTTGTTATACACTTAAAATGTATATTAAAAATATGCCTCTAATCTGTTGTCTAGTTGCCATTGTGTTAAATAATTGGAATTAAACAAATAGTGCACCCAACATTCAGTGTCGACAAAGTACAATGTATTCGAAAGTACGAAGTGCGTGTGGCAGACGGCCCAAATCGGTGCACGCACCTCCTATAGAATCCGTCGCTGTATACTGAGAGAGGTTATGTTTCAATTCGTATTTTTCAAATTTTAACGATATATAGCCATAAATTCAACTTTTGTACTTGTAATTTACTTTAAATCTATACTAAAAATGTACCTTTATCCCGTTTTGTAGCTGTCATTATGTTAAGTAATTCGAATTAACCAAATAATGCACCTAACATTCAGTGTTGGTACAGTACAATGTATTTGAAAGTTCGATGTGCGTGCGGTAACGGCCCGATCGTGCACGGACCTCCTATAGAATCCGTCGCCTATTCCACCACGAATGAAATAAGACATAGCTGGAAACGCTTAGCATCGCCACCTACTGGTGGATTTTCAAACTACGTAGCTAAACTTTTTCTTACTCTTCGGTCTGCTAAATTGCACATTTTTAGAACGAATGAATATCTTTTTTATTTTTCAATTAATTTTTCAATCGATTATGTATTCCTCTAGTTTTTACTGAAAAATGATTCTAAGATAATGTAAAATGTTGCCTCTACTTTGTTTCTTGATGCTTGTAATTGCAATCTATATTTATTTCCATCACAAATATCTAGTACGAGCTTCCCAACGTCTTTGTATCAGTCGTATTTTTCAAATTATTTCTTCGTCGTGCACTTTTGACTGTTTTTTTTAGTGTTCCAACATTTATCAATATCATGAAATTGTGCGTCTGCACTGTATTTGTTAGAAATCTTTCCAGTTTTTACAAAATTGAATTAAATCGTTGTTGCCTGTTAACTAAAAGAGGTTATGTTTGAGATCGTATTTTTCAAATTATAAGCACATTTTAGCACAATTCAAACATTTGTACTTATAATTTATTTAATATATGTATTACAAATATGCCTCCACTGCATTTATAGGTTATCATTGTATTAGATAATAGTAATAGGATAAATAGTGCGTGTAATATACAGGTGTCGGCATAGTAGGATTAATTCAGGTATGGCATCCCCTTAAAGGCTGTTAGAGAAGAAAAACTCTTAACCTTTAGACCACCGGGATTTTGAAAAAACGAAAATTCGATTTTTCCCTATAGAAAAGTGTTCTGAGGCCTAATAGGTAGGACCCTTTTGAGGGTGGATGTGTGCGAGTCAGGGGTGCGCGCCATATGGCGCACCCCGGCGGCCTACGGTATGACACAATGTTAAAATTTTCAAAGGTTCAGAATTTCACCAATAGACAGTGAAATTCAGTGAAAACTTGATGCACAGGGTTTATATAAGTTTTATCTTAGCACATACATACACACAAAATATATACATATTTATATGTATATAATATATAAATATAAATGTATATATATATATATATATTGTGACAATGTGCTTTGCACATGTCAAGAGCGAGCGACAGAACCCTTGGCGAACACTTGCCTACCCGTATAAGCTAGACGAGTCCCTAGCTACACTTACCTACCCATATACTATTCCCTAGCTACCTACCCGCACATTAACTACGTCCTGCCTACCCTCACATACTAAATACCCCTTCCCAAGCACAGTACACAACACTGAGGTGGTCCTGGCGATGAGGATCTTGGGCGAGCTCAGACTATCAGGTGGGCTCCTCCGAGTCTGGCACAGCAAACAGAATATTCAAGGGAGGCGATCACCAGGAAGCCTCCAGGACCCTCCGAAGCCTTACAGCATAGCAGTCAAGGCGATGAGGTGGTACCCAGGCAGGAAGCCGAAGAACCTCCAACGCCAAGCAAGATACAGCTGTAAAAGGAATACTTCATAAGAACTAATACACAGTAAGAGGGTAAGGAGCAAGGACGAGGATAAATAGCCATAGCCAAGAAGACAAAAGACAAGGAAAGATATGTACAGCTGTATATAATTACTACAGCTGTACAAGGAACATCATAGGGTAAATTGAGGTTAGGTTGATGTACACAAACAACGTGTACAGCCGATCTCCCGGACAATAACGCATACAAATACACATATGTGTGTAAACCTCACGACCAAATACCTACCTAGAGCCGTAGACGGAGAGGCTAGTCATCAGCGAGGTCAACGTCGTTGAGGAGAGAGAGAGGTGACTCGGCCTCGAGCAGCAAGCGACGGCGGGTGAGCTTCGTACCTGAAACTCATGCCGTACCCATTGAAGAACGCAGTTGATAACTAATGAATTATTAGTTACTTGGGAAGAGGTTGTACCTCGTCTCCGAGACGGCAGCAGCACCAGGTCACCATCACACAGCATACAGCAACATACAGCGGAGTTATGCCGATACAGCCTGAATACAGCGGCACTCGACTCGCTCGCGAGACGCGAGATCGAGGTGCCGCGCACGAGTACGTACTGCGCAGGCGCGCGGTACGAACACGGGGCTCTCGAGCACGCCGAGAGCCAGAGCTCTACGGTCGGTCGATGCGACGACTTTTCGAGACAATCCGCAGCGGCTGGTTCCTGCCATTTTCGTGAGTGCGAACGTGCGATTGAGTGCGAAAAAGAGAGAGAGAGAAAGAGATAGAGATTAGCCGTTCCCGACCAAGTGTCCAGGATAATCCACAAAGGTTGGTGAGAGTTTATCTATCTCTGCTGCCGGTACCGCCGTGTACCGCATAAGGTGCGTGCGAGCATCCCGTCCGTCCCATCCTTCCCCTTGCCCTCCCTTACAGCGATCCGATGCTAAGTGTTTTCTAAGTTACGATAACCCGTGAGTTATCGTTACTCGTCGCGAATCAACGCGGCTGGCGCCCACCCCCGTAATTGTTGTTTCTTGAATAAATACTCATTTTATTCATAATTAATTGCCGTCCCTATATAACCTGCATCCTGATCCCCAGTGCAGCGTTACATTGGCGCCCAACGTGGCTTATTATAAGGGATCTTTTCATTAAAATAAATTGCGTAAAGTGGCGTAAAGCATTATTGTTTTTTTTGTTGTTTCCTTAGTAGTTAAAGCGAGCGGAAATAAAAATATTGTGAGCGTCGAAGCGCGACGTAAATAAGCGGCCATATTGCCTTTTCCTTTCCTTTAAGCAAGCTCGCACACACACCGGAAGGAGCCGGTCGGCCATTTTGACGGCCATTTTTATAATTAATAATTGAGCACGTGCACGGACAATATAAATTAGTTTTTTCTTTTTATATATTATTTGCACTGCTTTGGATATTTTTGGTTATGAATAGTTGTTTTTTTTGGGTATGCTGGTTAATAAAAATATAAATATAATTCATTTTCCCTCTCCTTCTCCTAACCCATACAGCTATATGAACCAAGTATTAAATTTTTTTTTTTTAGTGCTTTTATAAGAGAATAATATTTTTATTATTTTTCGTTGAAATTGTAATACATATAATTGATAACCAATTTGCATTTCATAGTTATAATTATAACTGAAGCTGCTTGAAGCATAATTTATAATTTGTTTTTTTTATAAGCATATTAATTTCCTTTGGCTATATATTATATATTAATGCTATTTAATATCCCTACTGCTATTATCACGTTTGATTAAATTGTGTTTTTCTTTTTGCTTATATACAATTAATGCTTATTGAATTAAATCACACAATTTGCTAGTTATTTATTGTAGCTTAATAAATAATAATAATCAATTTTGCTTGACCTGCTATACTCATTGCAACGAAATTTAATTTCTCCCTAATTGCTTCTCGATAATAATAGTTAGAGTATACAAATTATACTGTATAATTTTTGTTTATTGTTATTTGCTGCCTGCCTAACCCAGTTTATATTTTATTTCTATAAGCATAATTTGCACGTCCCTTGTACATATACCCCAATATTTGTTAATTTTAATACTAATAACATTAAAAATTTAGTGAATTTTGGTGTGTAAATAAAAGCTGTATATATTAATTTCCCAGAATAATAAGCTGTTTAAGATGTAATATAATAATTGATAACCCATATATATACATATTTCCCGCTGTATTTATTTTCTATACTGCCCAGCTGATAATAAAGCAAGCTTATTTATGTTTTTTTGCTATTTTTGGATTGCTTAGTGAAAGTGAATTTAATTTAATTAGATTAGCTTGAAAATTGTTTTTTTCTTTCATTGGTATTTTATCTTTTGATTTTTGCTTGGTATGTTTAATTTAAATTAGATATATTGTAAAGTGGTATTTCGTCCTAATACCCGTTACAAGTTATTTATTAATTTAAACAGGGACGACGGCTCCGAAGAACGCGTCTTTGTCGTCGCCGTGGGTTAATAAATTAACCCGTCGGGACACGGTAGTGGAGATAGGACGATCTCCTACGTACCGACACACGTGGCGGGAAAATCGGGAATCGGAACAATGATTATTGCGGGTTAATTTATGATTAAAATAATAACGCGACCGTTATGTTAAAACAAAATAAATAGGTATTTATCCAATAGTTTACACGGAGGTGCCCGACAATGTGTAACGGGGCGTTCTCCCGGTCGCGTGGTATATACGCGGCAAGCAGGGGCTGACCCCGTGCTCGCCCCGCGCAATACCTATTCGATTTCGGTAGCACCGGTATGCTACCGAGCAAACATACGTGCACACACACACAACACACTCTAATAGAATACCGACCAATATCGGGTACTTACCGGGCTGGTTTATCCATAGGCCCTGGTGTGCGTCGGCGCCCCGACGTCCATTTACCCAATATACAGCTCCAGTTACCACATACAGTACCAATATTTATACAGATACCCGACCTAGATCAACCCAAACTATCCAACCCTTAGCTTTTCGTCCAATAAGCACAAGCCCTTTTTCCCCTATTGCACTCGTACCTAGACCAGTAAGCCGAGCAAATACGCCACACAGCAATGAAGAACCCGAAATAGCAACCCAAGGAAAAAGAGTCAATCAGGCACGCGAAAACAGACATAACCCCACAAGCAGCACACAGTTAAGCAATGTACATAGGAATGTACAGAGTGTCCATTGGGAAGACGATGGAGTTACAGAACCCAACGTTCCAAAAGAGAAGACACAAAATAATGAGAAAGAGCTCGAAAATAAATATGATGAACAATTCAGGCGATTGGAGCAGCAAATACAGCAAATGCAGCAATTATACGGCAAATTGATCGAAATACACAGCTCTCAGCAAAATAGACAGCATAGCAGTTCGCCAGTGCAACAGGAGAACAACGAAACGTACTCGATCCCAGCTAACCCACACATACAGCCACAGCAAAGTACGTTTAACCCAGCATTCAGATACAGCCGTTCGTACGAAACCTGCTTAGAAGACGCTACCTTTATAAGGGAGAAAAGGACGGCGCAAATCTTCTCACGCCACCATCTCCAATTTAAAGGAGCTAAAAAGAATGATCCAGAGACATTCTTATCGAACCTAGAGGAATGTAGAGAAAGCTACAGTCTCTCAACTCAGGGACATTTTTAAAGCTTTGCCATCGGTCCTAGATGACGAAGCATGGGAATGGTTTAGGCGCGAGAAAAGCAGCTGGAAAGACTATCTACACTTTGTAGATGCGCTAAGACTATATATATATACATATATATATATATATATATATATATATATATATATATATATCGATGTATTGTTGAATTTTCGAAAAATCGGGGTGATTCGGAGAGGCATATCCGTCACTGGGGGGGAATTTTCTAAATCTGACCTCAGATTCGTGATCAGCGATATCAACTTGTATTGATACAAAAAGTTACGCGCCTTATGACGTAATCTCGGCGGTGTAGAGGTTAAATTTCAGCACGGAGAACTCGAAGATATTTTAAGCGTTTCAGGAGACGGTTTTTGGCAAAAAAGAGGATTTTCTTCTCTTGTTGGCATAGTTTCTTAGATATATAAACACAGTAAAAAAGTTGCGAATGTCGTTATCAAATCAAGCTACTGTAAAGGATGTGAAAGAAGAAAAGGAACGGAGGACACGATTGAATATGCAGCATGGTACGAAGTGCACCAAAAAATTGCAGTGCTAATCATTCAGGCAGTGCCGGAAAAATAGAAATCGACGGTATATGTCAAATAATTTTGGAAACTCGAAAAATTTTCTGTGCGTTATGGTTTTTACACCGGCGACGGTGACACGAAGTCAAAATACTGCTCAATACACACCCATATGGTGAAGGAGTGATCGTTAAAAGGATAGTGTGTGTTACACGTCGCAAAAAGAATTTTTAAACGTGCTAGTGAAGCTACAAAAATCTTATACAGGCAAGAAAAGCTGCAAAGAAGGACGAGGAAAAAAATCCAGTAAAAAAAGTTGTCACTAAAAAAAGAAAAATCAGCGTAGAAAAAGTTTCTGTTCTTAAATTTTAAGATTTAACGATAAAATTAATGAAAGAACTGTCGAAAAATTACGGGTTAGTAATTCAACGACATCCTGATTCCGTGGCAGAAATGCGCAAGGAGATGTGGGCAGGATTTTATTATAAGATTTCAACCGACAGCAATCCACAGTATTCATACTGTTCTGAATCATGGTGTAAATATAAGAAATCTGTGGAAAACAACACCGTTCGACAATTTCAACATCCTCCTCCTCTCACTAAAGATGTTCAAGAAGTTCTCATACCAATATACCAGGATTTGACAAAACAAGAACTCTTTGAAAAAAGCCTCGGCGGAAACGCGCAAAATAATAACGAGTTTTTCAACAACTGTGTCTGGTCGGTGGGTCCTAAACACATCTTTAGTGGGAAAAAAACTGTTGAAATTGCGTGTCAAATAGCTGCGTATATTTTCAATGAAGGATTGAAGCCAATATTGAAAATATTGGATGTGATGGGCGTCAAAATCGGTAATATCACCGAGCAGTTCATAGCTGAGCGAGATCTAACGCGCGTACGAATTACAAACTGCTGCAGTGGAGATGCCTCTAAGGAAACCAGAATTAATCGAAGGAAGGTTATTATGGATGAGACTGCACATTATGAAGAGACTGAAGGCATAATGTACGGTGCAGGCATCGCTGATTAAGCGTAAGTAAGAATAATGGTAGCTATGTCGCATATCATACGATTTTTGAAATTTTTAGTTGAACTTGGTTTAAAAAAAAATTCGATGAAAAAAGGTGAATTTTCGTTACTTTTCAAAATATGGCCGCCATTTCGCCAATTTTGAAAAAATCATAAATCGTATGATATGCGACATAGTCATTACCTTACTGAATTTAAAACCTTTTGTTTGTTTCAGATAATCCACTCCGGAGCTTTCATCAACAGGGCGTACTCATCTTTATTTTAGATATTTTTTTGGCCTTCGTTTTTATACGAAAAATAACAAAAAAATTAATAAAAAAAATTTCTTAATATATTTCAGGATTGTATTTATCAAGCCCCATACTTCACATATTAATAGTCTAATATAAAACAATGAAAAATAAATCGTTAAAATGTCATTTTTTGCGCGTCTAATTTGGGTAGACCCCTTAAATGTAGTGAATTTATTACTAGCATATTTTCAAACTTTGCAAATACTGTGTGACGCATTTTAACGAAATTGAGTTGTCAGAAAAATTGATATTAATCGATGCAAGAAATGAGTTTTATGAAGTTGACATGATTGATGAAGAACCCTAGATTTGCAGGAAGATTTCAAGGATTGTGAGGCTAAAAATAGTTAAAGATGAAGTTTATATCAACAAATCAGTGTAAGCTTGATGCTGGTGACATTCGTTATTTGCAGTAGTGAAAAAAGCGTCATTTAAATTCGCCCCTAACAGTAATGTATTTAATATAACATGATACTTATGAACATTTTTTAATGGATCTGATTTGAAATTATTAGAAGATTTATTTATCTTTATTTTGCTTCCAAAAAGTGTTTAAAACATACGACTACTTACACCAACTACATCGAATAATAGCAATATTATTACATCCTTCTATATCGCAATGTATATTGCAAGAATCTCCAAAAGAGAATTCAACAGCATTTCAAAGTTATCTGGTTTGTCATTAATGTAATCATTTTTGTACTACGAATATTTAAACATATTCATATATTTTGGTGAAGAAAGCTGATTATGAACTAATGATTGTAATTTTATGATGTTATTTCTTAAATGTAAGTTTAAGTCATAATCCATGAAAGTGACTTGATCTGAAAAGTGTCGTACAAAGTTTTTCGAAATACGTAATCCATACACATCAAGTGGTTGAATCTTTCCTGTTGTTCCTGTTGGTAAATTTTTTCCCCGTTAACTATTTTATTTTCTGGCTTCATTTGTTATGTCCTGAATACTGAAAGCTTAACCTAAACAATGACGCCTGTCACTTAGCTAGGACTCGAACCTAGGGAATGTTTAAGTAAACTAAGAGTATGTTTTACAGAACATAAACGTATAATCTAGTGACAGGAAAGAAGGAAGCTCTTTCCACACTAATATTAATTATTTTTATATAAATTAATTACTTACTTTATATTTCTTCCCTTGAAATTCTTTGTATGTTGGGTAGATTAATAATTAACACTTTGGTTATTTATTGATTTAAATATTATAAGTATGATTCATTAATTAAGCACTTTATAATGCAATTGATTTATCTTATTTTAACTTTAGTACTCTCAACTTTTTGTATTTGAGAGACGAGCCGACACGTAATTCGAACTAATTGATTATAGGTCAATAGCTTCAATTTATTGTTAAAGATTATTTGTATATTATAAAATTAGTTTACAAATTTTAGTCAAATATTACAGTGATCTCATTTAACAAATCGCTGGGTTTGTGTTTTGACTCTTCGATTCATTGCTAATATCCAGGTCATTTACGAAACTCTGTGTTCGCATTCTTTAAGTTACAGTTGTTAATTACGACTTTTTGTCGATTTGAAATTATGAAATTATAAAATTAAAAGTATACGTCTTATGACGTAACACATTTCTTCTATGGCATTTACACAGTGTACATTCCAGGAATTGAGTAATAATACAGGCTGTGGCCCCACATTTGGATAAAATGCTTTTGCTAATCAAATTTTGAACATAGCTATATTTAAAAACAACATCTATCAACATGTTTCTTTGTAACTGCATTATAATAAATGAAAAATAAATTACCTGTACTTACATTTAAGAAATAACACCATAAATTAACAATTATTAGTTCATAATCAGCTTTCATCACCAAAATATATGAATATGTTTAAATATTCGTGGTACAAAAATGGCTACATTAATGACAAACCAGATAATTTTGATAGAAGAATGTAATAATATTGCTATTATTCTATGTGGTTGGTGTAAGGAGTCGTTATGTTTTAAGCAATTTTTTGAAAAAAATCATTATTGTAAATAATGTGAAGAATAAAATACTGTAATTTTATTATGGAAGCAAAATAAAGATAAATAAATCTTCTAATAATTTCAAATCAGATCCATTAAAAAATGTTCATAAGTATCATGTTATATTAAATACATTACTGTTAGGGGCGTATTTAAATGACGCTTTTTTCACTACTGCACATAACGAATGTCATCAGCATCAAGCTTACACTGATTTGTTGATATAAACTTCATCTTTAACTATTTTTAGCCTCACAATCCTTGAAATTTTCCTGCAAATCTAGGGTTTCTTCATCAATCATGTCAACTTTATAAAACTCATTTCTTGCATCGATTAATATTTGTATCAGTTTTTCTAACTACTCAATTTTGATAAAATGCTTCACACTATTCAGTATTTGCAAAGTTTAAAAATGTGTTTGTAATAAATTCACTACATTTAAGGGAGTAATCTTCATCTTTAAATCTAATAATAAAATAAAAGCATTAAATAAAATAATAAACTTTAAATAATTAACAGGTTTAGAAATATAAATTATAAAATATTCACGAAATTACCTAATTATTATACTTACTAGATTAATTAATTTATTTATTTGAGAATATTAATTATAACAGATTGAATGTTTTCAGTAGTCAGTCTTTGTATTGAGATCTTTTACAACAGCAACGTACAAATAAGAATATATACAAGAATAACTTTTGGCTTCGATAAGTAAATATATATGGATACTTTTAACATTCTAAACTATTATATTTTAAACCAACTTGAAATATTTTTACTTTTGTCTATAAAAAGTATAACAACAACAACGCAATAATAATAATAACAACAATAATAATAATAATAATAATAATAATAATAATAATAATAATAATAATAATAATAATAATAATAATAAGCCGCGCGGGTGTCCTGTCCCCGTATGCGGCGCGTCCCCCGGGTGGCGGATGGGGGAATGCTCATCACTCTAGCGTGAAGGGTAGAGGTGAAATAAAATAATCTCCGTGGACCAAACAGTACAACTAGAAGTATGATCAAGCGAGATGAAAACATACTACCCCAAGCGGGCAACTCCAAACTAGGAGTGAATCCCGTCGTCGGTTCCGATCGGGTGAAAGCCCCGGTGGCCGGCGCTGGCCTCATGGATTTTGGGGGAGGCCACAAACCGCTTAGTTCTAACATCACGTCAGAGGCGGGGTCCTCGAAAGAAAACCCCCAACAGCAGCCGCTATCCCAGATGCTGAGTCTTGCTTCTGCAAGCAGGTTACGAAGCGGCAGCGTTACCAGCATTGGTAGCGCCATCAGCGGCATCTCTGCCTATAGCAGAGAATCTCAAGAGCAGATAGAAGTGTTCCGTAAGGAATACAAGAAGGTGGAGAAGGCGCAGGAGGAGATCGACTCCACTTACGACCATCTGAAAAAAGAACTTCAGGCAATGTTGGCAGCTTGTGCAAAGCAGCCTAACATTTCCATGGTCGTCAAAACAGGGCTGAAAACCGTAGACGCTCTTGTACAAGAGCTCTACGGAAAAACGAAGAAGATGTCTTTAGCAGTCGATGATTACAAGTGCCAAGTCGAGGATTATCGAGTTGGCCACGAGAATCGTCGGCGGCCTAAGAGAAGAGGCATCATTGCTAAAGCCGTCATCGCGGCTACAGCCAAGATACAGGCTCAAAAGAGGAGTAGGGAGGGCCCTCAAAGCCCACCCGAGGCCTTTAAAACCCGTAAGAAGAAGAAACCTCGCAAGGAGGTGCCACCACCTGGTAAGGACAAGGAGCAATCCAAGTCCAAGCCTGTGGTGGAAAAGAAGAAGCCGACGGTTAAGTCGGGACAGGCGCCTCTTGACAGGAGAAAGCGCCAGAAGGCGCCGGTATCCACCCTGGTGGTCACAATCGCGAGGAACCGAACGTTTGCTGAAGTTCTGGGGAAGCTCCGAAAGGAAGTGAATCCGGACGACAGTGGCGCGCAGGTTCTAAGTGTGCGGCCCACAGGGCGGGGGGACGTCCTGCTTCGGCTAGGCAAAAAAAACCGATGCGGCAGTATTCGCGGAGAAAGTGCGTACTGCTACCCAAGGAATGGGAGAAGTTCGAGTCCTAGATCGAAGGGTTACCCTTGAGATCAGAGACCTGGACGCTCTCACAACGAGGGACGAAGTGGTGGCAGCCCTAAATAAAGTGCTTACTTCTTCGCCTGAGGGCCGAGAGGTGACGCTTTTAGGCCTAAACCGCAGTCAACAGAAGACAGCCATCGTGTAGCTGGATCACGAGAGCGCTGACAAGCTGAAGTCGATGCGGCATCTCTGCGTCGGCTTCGTAAGCTGTCGCGTTCGGGATCGAGTCTTGGTCGAAAGGTGCTATCGGTGCCTAGACTTCGACCACACGAAAAGGAAGTGTGAGGGAGTGGACAGGCCTCGTCGTGATACAAGTGCGGCGAGCCTGGACACAACCTTAAAATTGCAAGAGCGCTCCAAGATGCCTTTCTTGTCCATCAAAGGATGCTGAGGGAGTGTCTCACATGGCGGGGTCCGGAGCCTGTGCCACCTTAGGCGCGCGCTCGATACCGCAGAACCCCGCTTCCGATAGTGGCAGTCCTCACGAGGAGGAAAGAATAAACAGGACTGAACCGAATTGACTCATTCACAAGACACGCCTCCCACTTGAAGTATGTGTAAAAACAGTTCCCGGGCTGGGCAGGTGAAAGCGTTGGGTTTGGAAGTTTTAGCCGTCAATAATCCCGGCACTGGCGACGAGTGCGGACCCTCATTCGTCGTCTTATGTAAGATTTCTTCCCCATTTCCCACGAAAAAAAAAAAAAAAAAATGTACATAAAAATATAAAATAGAAAATATGTTGATGATAATAAAAAGTAACTCTAACATAACTAAATAAATGCTTATTTTAATAAATCTTTAATGTAAGGCCTCATGGATTTTGGGGAAGGCCACAAACCGCTTAGTTCTAACATCACGTCAGAGGCGGGGTCCTCGAAAGAAAACCCCCAACAGCAGCCGCTATCCCAGATGCTGAGTCTTGCTTCTGCAAGCAGGTTACGAAGCGGCAGCGTTACCAGCATTGGTAGCGCCATCAGCGGCATCTCTGCCTATAGCAGAGAATCTCAAGAGCAGATAGAAGTGTTCCGTAAGGAATACAAGAAGGTGGAGAAGGCGCAGGAGGAGATCGACTCCACTTACGACCATCTGAAAAAAGAACTTCAGGCAATGTTGGCAGCTTGTGCAAAGCAGCCTAACATTTCCATGGTCGTCAAAACAGGGCTGAAAACCGTAGACGCTCTTGTACAAGAGCTCTACGGAAAAAACGAAGAAGATGTCTTTAGCAGTCGATGATTACAAGTGCCAAGTCGAGGATTATCGAGTTGGCCACGAGAATCGTCGGCGGCCTAAGAGAAGAGGCATCATTGCTAAAGCCGTCATCGCGGCTACAGCCAAGATACAGGCTCAAAAGAGGAGTAGGGAGGGCCCTCAAAGCCCACCCGAGGCCTTTAAAACCCGTAAGAAGAAGAAACCTCGCAAGGAGGTGCCACCACCTGGTAAGGACAAGGAGCAATCCAAGTCCAAGCCTGTGGTGGAAAAGAAGAAGCCGACGGTTAAGTCGGGACAGGCGCCTCTTGACAGGAGAAAGCGCCAGAAGGCGCCGGTATCCACCCTGGTGGTCACAATCGCGAGGAACCGAACGTTTGCTGAAGTTCTGGGGAAGCTCCGAAAGGAAGTGAATCCGGACGACAGTGGCGCGCAGGTTCTAAGTGTGCGGCCCACAGGGCGGGGGGACGTCCTGCTTCGGCTAGGCAAAAAAACCGATGCGGCAGTATTCGCGGAGAAAGTGCGTACTGCTACCCAAGGAATGGGAGAAGTTCGAGTCCTAGATCGAAGGGTTACCCTTGAGATCAGAGACCTGGACGCTCTCACAACGAGGGACGAAGTGGTGGCAGCCCTAAATAAAGTGCTTACTTCTTCGCCTGAGGGCCGAGAGGTGACGCTTTTAGGCCTAAACCGCAGTCAACAGAAGACAGCCATCGTGTAGCTGGATCACGAGAGCGCTGACAAGCTGAAGTCGATGCGGCATCTCTGCGTCGGCTTCGTAAGCTGTCGCGTTCGGGATCGAGTCTTGGTCGAAAGGTGCTATCGGTGCCTAGACTTCGACCACACGAAAAGGAAGTGTGAGGGAGTGGACAGGCCTCGTCGTGATACAAGTGCGGCGAGCCTGGACACAACCTTAAAAATTGCAAGAGCGCTCCCAAATGCTTTCTTTGTCCATCAAAGGATGCTGAGGGAGTGTCTCACATGGCGGGGTCCGGAGCCTGTGCCACCTTTAGGCGCGCGCTCGATACCGCCAGAAACACCGCTTCACGATAAGTGGCAGTCTCATCGAGGGAGGAAAGAAGAAACAGGACTGACCGAATTGACTCATGTCACAAGACACGCCTCCCAGCTTGAAGTAATGTGAAAAACAGTTCCGGGCTGGGCAGGTGAAAGCGTTGGGTTTGGAGTTTTAGCCGGTAAGAATCCGGCACTGGCGACGAGTGCGGACCCTCATCGTCGTCTTATGTAAGATTTCTCCAGTTTCCCACGAAAAAAAAAAAAAAATGTAAATAAACTATAAAAATATGAAAGATATGTTGATGATAATAAAAAGTAACTCTAACATAACATAATAAAATGCTTATTTTAATAAATCTTTAAATGTAAGCAATAAAAAAAATTCTATGAAAATGTAAGAAGTAGCTTTTATCACTCTTTTTCACATTATAATATTGAAAATAAATGTATAACACAGTTGCTTTTGTTGTGATTTATATTTTGTTTTCACGTGAAACGAATCTTAAGAAAAAATAGTATATTACGATACGAGTGTGCGAAGCAGGCGATTCAAGCACGAGTCGCACTTGCCGCCCGAGCGAAGCAAGGGTGGCAAAAAGACGAGTTCTTGTATCGCCTGAGCACACTCGTATCGTATGATATTTTTTAACACGATGTGAGCGAAACACATATGATTAAATTAAACCGTGAATGAACCAAAGCGATTCGCACTTTGCTTCGCACACTCATTCAAGAGTGCGTGAATCAGGTGCTTCGCACACGCAAAGCAAGCATGAGAAACCGTGTTTCGCGCACGGAGTGTTAAAAAATCAATTTACCATGTTTTATATGCGGTGTAAAGGTAAGCTACATACTCTTAAGCGTATGAAGCTATACCTTATAACGAGCGCAAGTGTCGATCGGAAAAGTTCGTAGATGATCGGGAAAGCCCGCGCGCAAGCCGCGTAAGCACCAATAATCGTTCGACGCGCAAGCTTACTGAGGAGAGTAGAGAGAGAATTTATGCGGTGTGTTTATTGCTCTACCAAAAATAGAGATTTTAAGTTATCCACTTATCCTAAGTTATCCACGAGCGATAATTAAATAAGTGCAATGGCCGACCGAAACGCCGACTGTTTGGCCCAATGAAACGAGAACATTATAGTACAGGTGGACTATGAAGCTTCAATTTGATGGTTCCCGCTATCAAAAGGGGGAACGTCTACAGCAATGGCTGCTAGGAAATTATTCGGTCGACGAGTTCAGTCAAGAATCTGACACCGTCAATGACCGGATAAGGCGGGTTGAGAAGCGGACAGAAGTGATCCGCCGAGTCGGGGAGGAAACGCCAGGAGCGCTACCTGATGAGAGAGGTACGCACCTGATTGAGAACCTCAATCGCACGACCCGACTACCTAGCGAGGACCTGCCAACAACCCCAGAGGAGGGTCAATCTAGCAGCCAATCCAGTCGGAGGGGTAGTCAATCCGACTGGATAACGTTAATAGCGACCGATGGGACGCCATTTGATGTGCCGCGGCTATTCTTCACATGTCTGGCGGAACAAATTGCCAAGATAAAAGCTCTAACAGAGCAAATGGAAAGTATGGCACAGATAACGAGGTTAACCGATGTCGTAAGCCACATGGTATCCCAAAGAGTCTCAAGTACGCGATTGGATCCACAAAATGGAAAAATGTATAAAAAATGGAAAAATGTATTAAATAATAGAAAAATATAAAAAATAAAAAGAAATGAAAAAAGGAGCTACATTTCTTTCTACGACCACGTCGTTAGCTCTGGGTAAAGCAGAAGGAAAGTAGAAGACCTAAAAACTCCACATTTCTAAAATAAAGCCCGAATCAAAACCGATAAACCCTGAGATGGCCATATACACAGAAGAATGAGTATAATTATGTCTATTCACAATCAACCAGATGTCAGATTTAATTGTAGCACCTCGAAATAATCTTAGATATAATTTTTGTTTGAATATATGATACTTTCTGCATTTGACCTTGAAGTGACCTTTTTTGACCTCGAATGACCGTAATTATTAGCAGTTATGACCGATCAGACTCCAGATTTGGATTCAGCACCCCACAAAACATTTGGATATCATTTTATTTTGAATATATAATATATATATATATATATATTATTTTCTGAATTGGACTTTGAATTAACCTTGTTTGACCTCGAAAGACCGTGATCATGACCAGTTATAACCGATTAAACTCCAGATTTGAATGCAGCACATCTCAAAACCTAAGAATATGATTTTATTCCTATTGTACCGAGCTCCAGAGCCGGACAGCCGATATATCGGCTCGTTTCATGGTAGGAACATTGTACATAGTTGATGGGTGATACAAGATATGAATTTGGGTACATTCAAAGGCGGTTTCGAAATCTCAAATCCCGGCTGCTTAAAGGTTAATGGGTTAACAGAGTAGTGTCATATTTGTTAGTTCCATTGACCGCGATCGCGTATTTAATATATTAGCCATTAACCAGAGAAATTGGTTATCGCTGCCTACTTCCATTCATCTTCCTGGCATTATTATTAGTACAAGAATTATTATTATTACCATTATGATTATCATCATCATCATCATTATCATCATTATCATCATCATTATCATTATCTTTATCGTCGTCATCATCATCATTATCATCATCATTATCATTATTATTATTACTTATATAGTTTGTTATTACTCTTGTTTATTATATGATAATAATACAGTTTTAATTTTATAATAGCCCTGATGATCACGCAATAAGAGTAGTATATTCTACCCTTCAAAGAGTTGGTGTTGAATATGACAGAATTGTTCATACAGCTAAAACTGATTTTTCTGAAGAATCATACCGTTTAATGTTGATTGCTCATAAGAAAAGGAGAGCAAGAAGAGATGTAAGTATATTTATTTTTTATTCAAAAATTGGAGCTTTCTTATTTCTTTTTAATGTAATAATTAGAGGATCTGGGAGCAAAACAAGAAGTTTTTATATTTCTCCAATGATTTGTAATATTGCCAACTTATATTACAATCTAAAAATTTCATAAGTATATGACGTTCCAAAATTAGTTAAGTAATATTTAATTTAAGATAAAATCTATAGATAATTAGAATGTCATGTTGAATTAAAAAAGAAACTTAAATATTTTTTGAAGTGCTAAACATATGAAATCAATTTTAACTATGTAAGAAATAAGAAATACAAGAAATTATTAAACAAGCCATAAGAATTAATAAATTGGCATTGATGGATACCCTTTATGCTCTTCAGGATTATTATTACGTATATCATTGATGGTTACCACAGTATCTCTGAAGAATCTGAAAATAATATATTGGTGCAGCTTGTGGAGGGTAGCGGGTATCCATTTATGTCACCGAATGATTTTTTGTACAGTTTCTTTAACAAAATCGCTATAGACTTGTTGATTTCACCCTCCATTATTAATTATTAAAAGGAATCGATGTCGTGGGTCAGTTTTTTTAAATAAATAAACACTGTTTATTTAAATATTGTTGTACAACATTTCGTCTGCATGGTTTGAAGACCTCTTCAGTGTATCAATGTACCTAGTGTTTAATAGTGTTTATTTATTTAAAAAATTGACCCTCGACATCGATTCCTTTTAATAAAATTGCTATTGATTTCTATTTCTAGTATGAACATACACGGGAAAACAATTTTTCAATGGTGTATACATGGAATTATTTATTAATAATGCGAAAGTATATTTATTTTGTATACATAATTAGAAAACTTATAAAAGCGTAACAAATTAAGAAAAATTATTATTCCAAAATTAAGAAAAATATTTATGGCTACATTTATGAATAAAAACAAATTTTAGGCTCATCCGGAACTAAACACTCAAGGAATCGCTTTATCAGATCTAATGCACCGTGCTCAATTAGGACAGAAACATAAACTTACATTATCCAGTCGTTTAGGTATTAGCAAAAAACGAATAAAAATGGAGCGACACCCTGCAAATACAGTAATAAAGTCAACTTCAGTAAAACTTGAGAGTGACACTAATAGTCAAACGAGTGGAGATTATTCGCTCCAAAGTGTTGATGATTTAACGCATACAATAATCGAACAGCCAGAACAAAAACCACCTGAATGTCTGCTTGCTGTTGAAGTGAAGCATGAACCTATAGAAGCAGTAGAACAAAACTATGAGATTGAACCTCCTGCAGCTCAGCCGCCGTCTACAATTATGGATGAGTAAAAAAATTTTTTAAAGATTATTTAATGCAATTGTAAAAAAGATTATTTATTTCTATTTCTTAAGTAAATTAAAGTGCAATGGTAGGATTAATTTTCACTTACACAATTATCTTGGTCCGGAACCGGCACCGGCACGGAATAATTTCCAAAATTCGAAATTGTAAATGGAAATTTCAAGATGTTATTAGAGTGCTGTTATAAAAAGTGCGTCACATTCTGAGTGTCGCAAGCCATTGAATGGTTAGTTGCTGTTTTGATCGATAGGGGCAATATGAATTTCTTACAGTCGACACATTACATATTAAGTTATAATTGTTCCCGGTTTCTTTATCTTGCGACACGCACATATATATCAATTTAAAACGTGTCTAGAGAGAAGTGTGTGCTCCACTGATGAGTCCTACACACACTTCGGGACGAAACACGCTGCTATAAGTTTTAAAGTATTACAAACCAAGTAATCAATTATAGTATGAAAATTTGGAATTTCTAATAACACCTTGAAATTTCCACTTACAATTTCGAATTTTGGAAATTGTCGTATGGCTCGTATGGGCCGAAAAACGAGCGACAATTATCAATTTATAATGATATAATATGTATTTAAAAATTAATTGTAATTTTTTTCGATTGTTTTATATGAAGATTGCTTAAGCTTAACTAAATATTTCCCATTGTGCCTATTGATTTTTGGCAAATTGGCGAATTGTAGTTAATAAAAATTTGTTTCGATCTTTCGATATATCGCCAAAATTCCGACCGAAACGCATGAATTATGAAGTTTGTATCTGTACATTTATCTTTTAATTACTATATACTTATATATTGTTTCATTTTGTATAATCAAATCTAGATATTAGTTTTCTATGGTATCTACACGCCATGGAAGCATTTCTTTTTGCAAATATTTTCAGCTCGGTTATGCTAACCGACTGCACTGTCGGTCCCCATTAGATCTGTATCGACTGTCCATTACTGATGTTGTGAGAACAGATGGCGACCGCTCTGTCAAAAAAATGTGGACACGATTGTGTTGAAGCACTCCTGGGTTTGATCTTCTTCATCACCATTTTTTACGGCTTAACCCAGGGATCGCGGTCCACTTCCTCGCAAAATTCGCGGCATCACCTGTGTTTAGCCGCTTTGATGGTAGCCTTGAGCTTTTTTCGCTTTTTTTCGTAGACCGCGGTTAATTCTTAATATCGCGGCTTGTTGCAGTTCTCTCTGGTGCAGTCGCCGAGTCCGCAGACACTCTTGCTGTATTTTGAGGTATTCTCATTCCACCAGTAAACAGGTGGACAGCCACGGGGGATGAATTTCCCGGCCATAGAGACATCGCAAGCCGCTGTTATGGCTTATGTGAGTGTGGTACGCCGGATTCGGGAGACACTTTCTCCTAGCGGCTTGAGGTTTGGTGCGGCTCGTATTTGCCGAAAGATTCCCCCAGTCAGGGACCTTTGATTGGTTTTCACCGGTCTCAGGGACGGATGACGAAGCATCTGTTAAACCACTTTTGTTAGTGGGTTGCTTCGACCCCTTTTTCATTTTCTCCGAGGGATAATGAGGTTGTGAAGGTCTCTCTATCTCCACCGATCTCCTTTGACGCTCCTCAGCGCGAAAGATGGGCGACGTTTGGCACATCCCATCCTTACACGCATCTACCGTTATACATTTCCGCGCTTTCGAACATAGAGCACTGCTCACTCGCGCGTATTCGCTAAGGACCCGCTTGTTGCTCTCGCCATAGTCTTTAGCTCTTTGTGGATGTTGTTCTTACAAAGAACAAACATACGGAGGAAAGCTCTGTCAGCGTCACTCGACATTACAGGCGAGAGCAGATCACATGTAGCATTTGATGCTATAGAGGCCAAGTGACCAACCTCCGCAGCACTTACCGTTTTAACGACGTGAATTTGGTCCCCCCCAAAAACCGTTGGACCAGCACTGACCACCGGGGCTTTCAGTCAATCGGAATCAGTGGCGGGATTTGACAAGACTGCCGTGCCCGCTTGGGGCAGTGTCGTTTTAATCTCACTATCCATTTATTTCATTTCGGGGTGCCTTCGCCTATCTGGTTTTGGTTCGTCCCGAATATTTGATTTTTCCGGTACCATCCGTAACTGGAAAGCATTCCCCGATCCACCACCTGGGGAGGCACCACCAAGCGGGACCAGCAAACCCGGCATGGGTGTGTGTGTGTGTGCGCGCGCGTTCGTACGTGTGCGTATGCGTGTGCGTGTGCATATGATTGTGCGTTTGCGTGTGCTTGTGATTATGAGTTTGTGTGTACGTCTGTACGTATGTATGTGTGTGTGCTTTTTTTTATTTAAAAGGAGGCGGACAAAAATGCACTTACGCACTGAGTTTGAGGCTCCATCGGCTTGACCTATACCCACTAAAAACCACCCTGCTATGATGGAACTGCAGGGCTCCTCCTCTCGACTAATCGTCCCCCCTCGTAAACCGCCGTGAGGCATCACTTCGAGGGGGTAGTCTCGCCACATTGGGCCTCTCCTACTATTACCGCCTCTGCCGCTTTCCTCCGCCTTCCTTATGTGGTTCAGCCGTTCCACAGTGGCAGCTGCAAATGTCACCACGGCATCCCAACCTTCCTGTGAACCAAGAAGGCATGTCCCGATGCCCTCCGGGGTTAAAGGCCTCTTCCACCAAGTTTGCAACTGATCCCGTTCCTGCATGAATCGAGGACACCGGAACAGTACATGATCCACGTCTTCGTCGGCGCCAGGGCAAGTCGGGCACTTCCCGGTCCTATATATATGAAAACGGTGCAGCCGTGTTTCCTACCGGTCCACTTTACCACATCAGGGATGACACGGTGGGTCCAGCGTTCTTCGCGGGCAGCATCCCATCTCTGCTGCCACTGTTCGGTGGTCTTAAGTGACCACCGATTTCTGCCGCCATTTTCACCTTGACCTTCCCGTTGTGAGGCACGCCGACCTTCTCTGTAAGTATCAGCCCTCTCCATCGCTAAGAGATCGATAGGCGGGATTTCCGCGATCACCGAGAGGGCGATATAGGACACTGTTCTGTACGCATGAGCTACCCTCAAAGGGGCTATTCTGCAGGCTTGTCGGCAAGCCGCACCATAGGTTTTGTTGCTACTTATCGGACCTGCCCAAATCGGAGCTTCATACAAGATTACAGAGCTTACAACTGTCGCTAAAAGGGCCCGGCGAGATTGCTTCGGCCCTCCTATATTGGGCATCCCGCTACTACCTCAATAGAGATACTTCCAAGGTATTGCAGTTCTTCGATACTCTTACCGACGACGACTAACGCCACGTCGTCTGCAAAGGCCAACATCGACGCCCCCCCCCCCTGGAATCTGTTGTTTCAACAGCCCGTCGTACACGACGTTCCAGAGAAGGGGCCCCAGGACCGAACCCTGTGGCACGCCTCCGGTAATACTATAGGAGTGCATGCCATCCTCGGTGTCATAGAGAAGGGTACGATCCGCGAGGTAACTCGAGGTGATCTTTCGGAGCTAGAGCGGCACCTTCAGATATTCCAAGGACAACATTATGTTGTCCCATCGGTCCGAGTTGAAGGCGTTACGGATATCCAAGGCGATAATGGCGCACATACGCCTCGAATTCCGGGTACCACTGATGGCACTGGTAGCCAGCTCAACAACTCAGCTTATGGTGTCGATGGTTGAACGCCCCTTTCGGAAACCGAACTGATTGTCGGACAGGTCGCCTACTCGTGCAATAGTTGCCTGCATCCTGGCCCATATCACCCGCTCGAATAGCTTCCCGGCTATATCCAGCAGGCAAAGCGGACGGTACGAGAATGGCTCCTCCGGAGGTTTATTCCCCTTGGGGAGGAGCACCAGTCTCTGCAACTTCCACTGCGCTGGAAAGCATCCCGCTTTGAGACAGGCACTGAAAGTGTCCGCAAAAATATGTGGCACATTCAGCGCAGCGGTCTTAATGGCCAGACCAGGTATTCCATCCGGTCCTGGGGCTTTGCGGACCTGTATTTTCTTTGTAGCCATTGTCAGCTCGGTTACACTAACGTTTGGCGGCACGACTGCATCGTCTGCCACCGTCAGACCCGTGTCAGCTGCTCGCTTCTGATGTTGTAGCGCCCCTGGGTTTGATCTTGTTCATCACCGTTTTGTACGGTTTACCCCAGGGGTCGCGGTCCACTTCGTCGCAGAAATTACGCCAGCACTTACGCTTTGCCGCTTCGATGGCAGACTTAAGCTCTTTGCGTCTTAGTTTATAATCCGCAGTTAGCTTTTGATACTGCGGCTTATTGCGAGCTCTCTGATGCAGTCGCCAAGCCCGCAGACACTCACTTCGTTTTTTTGCGATACTCTCGTTCCACCAATAAACTGGTGGACGGCCAAGAGAGTTTATTTTCCTGGCCATTGAGACATCGCAAGCCATTGTTGTGGCACGCATGAGTTCCTAGACTTGCTTTTCCGGTGTTCCTTTCACTGTTACCTCTTCAAGAGCGCAGAGAAACATCTCCCGGTCGAACGAAGACGGTGCCCACCTCCTATATGTTGGCTTGTTGTCCCGACCTGCTACTCTGTTGATCAGCTGGAGCTGGTACACGAGTGCTTGATGGTCGCTTCCCGGGTACGATCACTAACTTTCCATTCAGACCCCCCTTTCATCAATCTAGGATCGCTGAAGGTCAGGTCTATTGTGGAGGACTTATCCGCTCTAGAAAAAGTGGGATCCATCCCGGTGTTAGCAATCTCCAACCCCAGTATCGCGAAAGTCTCGAGGAGTGCTCAACCTTTGGCGTTAGTTCTTGAACTGCCCTATTCCGTCGCCCAAGCGTTGAAGTCCCCTCCAATGACTACTGGCAGTCGAGAGGACCGCGCGTTGGTGACGATGGCATCAAGGGATCCCAGGAATTCTTCGATGTTGTCTCTGGGTGGGTGGTAGCAACTGTATAGTCGTATACCTGCCATCTCCACCCAGATGAAATTGGGGAGTGAAGTGGCCAATTTTCTGGATACATGGAGGTTTCCACATACCCAGATGGCCGCTCTACCAGTGACATCACTCACCCAATTCGGCACACTGAGATTCCTATACTCCTCGCTGACGATGGCAATATCGGCCTTTTCTTCCCTGACCAACTGTGGCAGCAGGTCTTGAGCCACTGCACAGTGGTGACTTATAGCACCCTAGCCATTTTCAACAAGTGCTTCAATCCTGCGCGTGGCTATAGCCTTACTTGCCACGCAATCCACTGCTTTGTGGCCCTCTTGGCCGCACCGGAAACACCGCGATGATCGGTCAACTGCACTTTTGCAGTTCCTCGCGATGTGGCCAGTCTCGTGACACCGGTACCATCGCGAGATAGCCTCGCGAAGCCGAACCCTACAGTTTATTCAGCCTATTTTCAGCTTCCCATTTTGCAGCAGCTTTCCTGCTGCTGCCATCGGTAGCAGAACGCTGGTCATTAGGGTGCCTCCATAGGACCCTCTGAGCTTTATTTTTGCAGAAGGCACCACTTCTGGCCTAATCACCGCGGATATTGCCTCCGCTACTTCTTCCGTCGTGGTAGCCTCGTCCATGTTCTTTATTAAAATGGACTCCTTGTGGGACAGTAGCTGGACCTCCGCTGTACCACCTAGCGTGGACGAGACCGCGGACTGGAGTTCCGGAGCTGTGACTCCCGGCTTACCCAGCTCTATCAAGAGCTTCTCCGCTTTTGTGCGCCGGATATTTGAAACTCTCTTTCCGAGTGGCTTGTAGTTTGGAGCCGTTCGAATTTGTCCCAGGATGTCAGCGTAAGACCGCCCTGCCGTCGCTTTCTGGACGGACTGACTTCAAGGCCGCCTTCGGTCCTTTAACCACCCCAGCCGGCCCTCCGACATCCTTGGTCTACTCCAGCTGCTTGCGCTTTTGGCCTGGTTTCTTGGCATTGCGTACAACTGTTGTCCACTCGCGTGACTTCAGCTGGTCATTGTTGTTTCCGGTACTAGGTTCGACTGGCCCGGTTTCCTTGGCTGGTTGTTTTGCCTGTTTCTTCCTCTTCGGCGAATTCTGTGGTGGAGAGGTTCTCTCCCTCTTGTCCGCCTTATTTTGGCGCGCCTCTTTGTGAAAGATAGGCGACGCCTGGCACGTTCCATCTCTGCGAGTGCTCGCCGAGCTATCTTCGCTTCCTCTCGGGTGCTGCGCGTTTCTTACCCGAGCATACTCACGTAGAGCCCTGCTGGTAGCCCTCGCCATAGACTTGATTTCTTTGTGGATATTGTTCTTGTTAAGAATAAACTCCACCAGGGTGTCTATTTTCTCACGCAGACGGAGGAAAGTTCTGTCAGCGTCATTCGACATCCCAGTCGAGGGCAGGTCACACGTAACATTTGATGCTACAGAGGCCGAGTGACCAACCTCCGCAGCACTTACCATTTTAACGGTGTGAGTTTGGTCCACCCCAAAATCCGTGGGACCAGCACTGACCACCCGGGCTTTCACCCGAGTGGAATCAGTGGCGGGATTTGACAGAACTGCCGAGCCCGCTGGGAGTAGTGTTGTTTTAACCTCACTATTCATAATTGGTTTAATTTCGGTGTGCCTTGCCCTATCTGGTTTTGGTTCGCCCCGAATATTTTATTTTTTCGGGGACCAGTAAACCCGGCACGGGACGGGTGTGCGTGTGTGTGTGTTTGTATTAGTTGTAAAGAATGAGGTCGTACTCGAGTGTAGCCGAGACTTCATCGGTAAATAGTGTTGCCAGATAGAGGTATTTTTTCTTTGTTGCACTCACACAGAGTGACTTCTTTTGCATTAGCTAATTGAGAACCGAAGAACCCTAAATGGTAATCCTACCGATAAGTCGACATCTTACCGCGTTTCGCCCTCCCTCTTGTATGTGTGAACCTTAGAAATATGTTCGGATACACCCAATACTACCCCAACACAAAAAAATTTTTCTCCCTCTGAGCTTCTGTTTTCGCGCAAAATTCATTTACCTATTCTTCCTAAAAATCTCGGTACATTTATAAAACATAATGTTGTAAAGCATAAGGATAATAAGAGGAAATTGAAACAAGAAGTGACGTATACCACACGACATTGAAAAGCGATTCTTTCCAAAGTAATTGTTAATAATGCTGTAGAGGTGACAAACATGCGAGTGTACACGGAAAAAAAATTTGAAACTCATAAGTTCAATATAGAAGATTATAAACATACCTTGAGATAATAGAACAATTTTAATGAAATATTAAAACACCGAAATAGTTATTAATATTTTCAAGGAGACTCTTGTTAAAACATTTAGAAAAACATAATAATCTATGTTGATAATTATAATCAACAAAGAGTACTTGGAATTAGTGGAGGAAAATCATCGTAATCTGTATATTCCACAATGAGCGTGTGACACGCCCAAACACGGAATACTGAAATTCAAGGCGCGCACGGAAACCAACTATGTACTTCTGTTATTACAACGACGGGCATGTCACACGTCTATTGCTGGATTGTAATAAATGGGACGATCGGAACTTAATCTGTTCGAGTATAACAGTTTCTAACACAAACAATAATCATTCATGTCAAAATAAATAATACCGATAAATTATTAAATTTTGATGATACGATTTCTAGCTTTGTGGAAGTCTATGAAGGTCAAGAAATATTATATATAAATTAAAATTTATAACTTCGCCCTATTATAGGAATGTAGCATTTCAATATTTTTCTTCATATATGCGAGTTATAAAACAAAATGTACCGAGTTTATATATTGTAAGAACTTAAAGAGATAGGTAATAATACGCAATTGGTGGTATCTTGTACCAGCGCTGTACAAAAGCAAGCTTGATTGAACCTCTCACTACGTACCGGTAATACCCGTTAATTTTCCGGGCAATGTCACGCTAATCAATATTAACGTAAATACTTCATGCTTCACACCGCTGCAAATCGATATATATGTGGGGAATAGCGAAATATTATCATAGACACTCACTCAAAATATAAGAGAAATGGTCATCGAGCAAATAACACAGAACATGGACGTTTCTAATAATAGCTAGATATAATCTGAAAATCACTCGACTGATTCTGTGTAACATCTGCGCAGATCGTCCCGTGAATTTTGAGAAGGGAATACCATCACCAGTGAATATTATATAGCGTTATTAAAGCGTTTGCAGGCCGAAATTGCAAAAAAACGGACGCATATGGCAAGGAAAAAAATTTTGTTCTACAAGGCAAGGCACCGTATTACAAGTCAATAAAAGCAAGGACAAAATTACATGTTGACAAAAAACAATTGTTACCGCATCAGCCATATTCTCCAGATTTGACTCCCAGTGACTACTATTTTGAGACAAAAAATAAATCTTTGTACTAAAGTGGTATTAAAATGTTAGAGAGGTGCTGGAATGATTGTGTTGTATATGATGGAAATAATATTGATGATTAAAGCAAATTTTGAACAAACGAAACCCTGTTTTCTTTGTTAGGCTCGGGACGTTTTTAAACCCATGTGTTATATAATTCCAATTCATTTACCTAATCAACAAACATTTATGTATTAATACTAATAAGCATAATGATATTTTAAATTCACTTGAAAAATAATAAAGCTTCAAGATTTTTTTAAATTAAATACGCGGGATGACGAATCAAAATTATTTTGTACAGTGGAATTCCAGCCCGTAACACTTTTGTAAAACAGAGAAAAGCCATCATGTGAATATCCGATCTAGCTTGGTATCGATGCTCAATTTCTTTAATGTCCTGATGGAATCGCGCTCTCTGTGGTCTACTGTAATTACCCAAATTTGCTGGAAAATATTTTAAATAAGAATGCAAAAAATGTAGTTCGATGTTCATTAAACATCCTAGCTTTCTAAAGCTTAGAACTTTAGAAAATGTTCTGCTACAGGTTAGGTAATATGTTAAAACTCACCCCCAATAAGCTTACATTTGAAATTCATGTGCGACGCTACTTTTCGTCGGAAACAATTCAATTAAATTAAATTAAAGGCCGATGGAGGTTCCGTCGTAGCGACGTTGAAAATGGCTAGATATCGCCGATTTATATTTAATTGGGCGCCTGGCGATATTTAACTATAAATGAAATAACTACTTTACAAAACGACTCGGCAACCCGGCAAATCTCCACCTCGACTCCTCGTCACAGAGGGAATCCCGACGGCTGACCACCTCGGAACCGGCGGCTTTTAGAGTAAAGGGAAATATGAAAGAACACTCACGAATTCAATAATAATCACAGCTAACATTTATTCAAAAATTCAATAGAAATTATAATTTCCGGCACCGACACAATAATGAACGCGATTCGCGACCGACTCACACACGTGCACACTCTCTCTCAAATCCGTCCGTCCGGCAATTAATAAAACTATACTATTTAAATATTAATAATAATTCGGCCGCCCGTCGGGCTAACCGTAAATATTACTCGCCTAATTAAACTCCTCACGGCTCCAACCAATTCGACTCACACCTCGACTACTACTCTCACTCAACTAACAACTATACTCTAAACTCTACTCTACTCAACAACGATAATGGCTACTCAGCCTCAAAATACTACTACTCTGCAAAAATCGACTGCCTCGTCGGACGATCAGGTAGCGAATCATCGAGACCGGCTTGATCCCCAAAATTAAGGATTTTCCTCCCCACTCGCTATCCTTCTCTATCTCACTCTACACCTTATCTACTGGCGTTGATTAGGGTGGTTGATTGCGTGATCGATACGCGTAGTCAGCCTTGATCTTATTTCCGTCAAGGCCGATTATCCAATAATAGTGGTTTACGTCACCACCAACCTGTTCATTATTAGGTCGATCACGCAACCAATCATCCCCGACACTCGGAAGGCGCGCATTACAAATGATTAATTACCATATTGGTAACCCAGTCGGTGCTGCCGCCCCGTGCCTACCGGCTATATAATTACTACTAACTGCCCCGACACACTCATACAACAGATAATATTTAATTTCCGCACTATTTACAACTATATACAAACTTATAAAATTATTAAACATCGCCCCAAACTCTACCGACGGATTTCCATATTTTTCTTCCATTAATCAACAACGCTATCTAGCTAAAATAATCAATCTAATATTATATACGTGTGCGCGCTATATACAACAGTATATACGTTTACATAGGTGTGCGCGCACCGTATATATCTATATATATCTTCTATTGTGCCGCGGTATACCTTCGCACGCATATATTAGGTATACCGCGACTCCTACTCTACTCGCGCGCTCCCCTCGCTCCGCGCGCTCCCACCCATAATCCCACTACGGTCGGTCACTCGAGCATCTTCGCGCGCGCAACACTCTCACTGCTCGAGTGATTTCCCCCTTCCCCGCGCACCACGCCTAGTGTCGCACGATCGTCGCCGTCGGTGCCGCGTTCCCCGGTATACGGGTGTAAGGTGGGGGAGCACCCTGGCTCTCCCGACTAGTAGTACGTAGTTCGGGCGTGCGCGCACCCATGCGCCATCTAAGCCGTCGTCGTCTGCTGAGCACGTGTGTCGGTTGAGGTTAGGACGCCGCCTAACCTCCCGTCTTGTTGACATCAGCAGCGGATACGCCAGGTATCGTGAGACGACCTGGGCTCGGTCCTTGGCTCACGATACCTCTCGGCCGTGGTCTGGGTCGTAGTCCGCGTACTACCGTCGGGTATCGGTCGCGTCGTTCGTCGGCTCTGACTCTAAAACATACCCATACCGTGGGTATCAATATTCGCTTTAAAAGTGCATCGGTGCACTTCGGTCCGCCAGCGAGGGATTCACTACCTGTGACGCGATCGCGATCTAATATAAATTAAAGCATGCATGCACATGACTTATAAATACAAGCCATGTGCATGTACTTGTGCGTTGTATATTTTACAATGTCACACATGTTTCCCAATACTTGTTCCACAAAAATCTTACTCAAAACTCTTACAAAAATCTTATTTTGTACAATTCGTGAAAAATTAATTTTCAGTTATTTTATAATTAAGTTTAAGAACTGGTGAAGATGATTCAAATATGATTGAAATTGATAAGTTTTTGTCGTATCTTTATACACCATTTAAGGTTTTTGTTGTAAAGTACTGCGAACATGAATTTCAAATGTAAGCTTACTGGGGGTGAGTTTTATCATATTACCTGAACTGTAGCAGAGCTTACTCTGAAAAATGTGCTTTGGCATTACGATTTCCATAAAAATCTTATAGCAGTAACAAATATATTACAAAATCATGCAATTTTAACATTTTTGGAACTAGCGCTTATCGTTTATTTCGTATAATTCATGGAAAATTGATTTTCAGTTATTTTATAATTAAGCTTAAGAAATTTACAAAGCTGGTAGAAATATATTAGTTTAATTGAAAGATTTTTTTTTTACTTTCTCATTCCATTTAAGATGCTTAATGAAAAGTACTGTCATCTTATTTTTTTCTAGAATTATCAGTTATAGGGTTATTAAAGGGTTATTGAGGTACATTAAAACTTATGAAGCTGATTTAGGAGTGATGCCCAATTAAAGTATTGATCTCTAGCTTCATTTTCATATAATTTTTTTTTGTATAAATTACTACCAAGTTGAGATTTATATTTTTTTAATAATTGTCAAACTACCTTTAGATAAAAATCTGTCCTTTTAACAAGAAAATGCATGGAGCAGATTTTGGTTGTATAAAAATTTTAAAATGCAGCAAATTTTGGGTACAGACTAAAAATGTTACCCAGAAAACAGAAAAAAAAATTTTTTGGTGCTAAAAAGTATTTGTTTAAAAGTTATTCTAGCCTCGGAAAGTGACTTATTTTATGTTTTTTCAATAATAGCTGATTTAACATCTATTTATCTTAAAATCTATCAACTTTTACTATATGATATTATATGTAACATTGGTTGCTCATTTTCTCTAGAATTTATCCTTTTAGGTTAGAAAGTCATAACTTTAATGCATTCAACAAACTTTTGTAAACTTATATTGTAACTTCAATTGTAACTTATCCTCACCTTGTAATTCTTATTGTATTGTATTTACTATACTTATTACCGTATTTTATATCAGCCAGCGTTTATACCCCAAGGCTGCAACATTAAGTACATAAATCAATCAATCAATCTCTCTTTCTCTCTCTCTCACTCTCATTCTCATTGACATTTGCAGTCTCACTCTCAGTCTATATTGATTGTATTTTGCAACCTAGGCCGACAATATGGTATTTTGCGGTCTCTATAGAAGCTACAATAATTCATTTCGTGGCCTGAGGACGCCAAAATCTTATTTGACGGTAAAACAAGTTAAAGTGTACAGTAATAATTTCTGACTAAACCAAAAAGTAACCTGATGGGATTGTATAAATTATATTTATAGGTCGTAAGTGATTATTTTTATATTTTGAATAATGACGCTTCCAAAGAAGTTAATCTTTACTAAAGTTTGTTTCTAAAGTAAATCTAAGTACATAAGTCGACACACAAGATTTAAGTTTCTAATAATACTTTGTTCGAAATCTATCTATAAAATCTTCCGAGCCATAATGTTAATAATACTCGCGTGAATGAATGTATGTTTTATCATTCGCATCAGTTAGAATATTTCATAGAAGACTAATTTTTTCATAAATTAGTTTATTAGCAATACAAAACGAGACCCATCCATTACTTAAAATTGCAACCTAATATATGACCCGTTATTTCAATTGTTAGACAGAGCAGTAGTTCTGAAAGAAAACTAAAGTTGAATTTACTGAAGTCTACAGTTGCAAGAATGAATCTGAGATCATCGACCACCTACTAAACCACTGACAGTTAGCGCAAAAATTCTTTTCTCTGTGTACCTTATGTGTAGAGATCTGTAGTCATTTGATAACCTTAATAGCTAAGGACCGTAGTAACAGATACTTTTGGCAAATTGGTGGTTATATTTGTATAATATAGTTATTTTGAAATGAAGTCCCATGAGTTCATATTTTTTTCACGTTGGTGCTGCTTGCTATGTAGCTGAGAGGGGCACGGTGCATAGGCCATTATACAGGAATAGGCAGTCTCTATACTTTACGTCGACTGGAAAAACCCTTTTCATCCTATCTGTAGGCATGACAAAAGCTGTGTTCTCAATCAGTTTGCTGAGCTCTGGGGTCATAGCTGCTAATCGATCTTGTAGCTTTACCACTGTTTGGTGGCTTCTACTCTAACAGTGACGCAGAATGATCAAGAAGGACCACGCGGAGGTGTACACTGGATGCGGTAACCCGATTTACGAAAATTGTTATAGTATTATGCCCGTTACAAACGAGCCGCGTTGTTGCCGACTAACGAAGGCTCTGCTTTGCCCGTTTCGCTGAAGGGGTCAGCACCTCATCACCGACAACTTAGCAGCGTCACAGCTTCCGGGAGTTGCTCAGACCAACACGCGTCGTCTACTAGTACCGCGAATACGGCTGTTCTATTCGTTGAGTTTGTGAGTCGTATCGAGAGCCATCTTGAGCGTACAGTCTCGCGCATTGAATTATCGATGCGGGACTTGACGTGCGAATTCAGAAACCTTAACTTGCAGGTCCCTTTGATTGAGATATCGATGAACACGAGATTTAACAATGTATCAGATCGTTTGGTGGAGCTTGAGACTGTAAGTGCGGACCTTCGTCGATCAATCGAAGATGCTCCTACCGGTTTTGAAAGGCCTGCTTCGTTCTCGGGGAGAGACTCCTATGAATTACTGATCTTAGACGTCCCTAAAGACCGTAACACTTCGAATGTGGAGGTTGTTGAGCGGGTGTTATCTGCTGTGATCCTCCCCTTAGTAAACTCTAAGGTGATTGAGATACACCCGTGGCTCCCTCGGGATAGGCAGGGTTCGAGTTCTGAGACCGCTAGCTCAACTTCGTAGTCTATTACCAGGGGGCTCGTATTCTGGGTCTCTTCTCCCTTCACCAGAGACCTTATATTGGAGAGAGCTCGCCTCCTTAAGGGGTATCTGAGAGCGTAATCTTCGGCATGGGCGGGAATTTGTCGTTTTTGCTGTGGACCAAACAGCTCCATGAGCTTTGGCCTAAAGCACTTCGTTGCTCTGTTGATTTAGGTTACGCAAGACCAGTCATAAATAATTATACCGTTTTTAATCGTAATGTCAAGGGAGGTCAGCTCTTACCAGTGCATATTGACGTGGACCTCCTTAACCTTTCCGCATCCATTTCTTCCTCGTCCAAATGAAGGTTAACTGGCCAGGCTTCGTTGATTCAAAACACTCCATTTACCAATTTTCATGCTAACAATAATCGCTTAAAAACTCACTTTCCATCCATTGAATCACTTATTCATCCGCTTAATTACGATACCATTGCACTCACTGAGACCTTTCTCACTAAACTACACATATTAGACCGTGTCAGTAAAGAGGGGGAGGGGGTGGCTTACATCAAGAATAATCTTAATGTTAAACTTTTGTCTCACTCAGACCCAGAGTTCTCCAATTCTCTGGAGTACATGATTTTTCAGATTTATAGTTCCACTGTTCTGTTGCTCTCCTGCGTGGTGTATAGGAGGTCCATGACTGGTTTGAAGCTGAATGTTAACAAGATCAAAGTTATGATCCTCGGTAGTCAGGCCTTCATTTCGGGTATAAACCTGGACATTGCCCCGAAAGTTTCAATAGATGGCAATTTCCTTAATTACGAGACAGAGGTCAAATCGCTGGGGGTCTGGATTGCACCTACTCTGGATTGGTCATGCCAGATTGCGTCAGTGTCCCAACGCGTACACGGAGTCCTGCACTCCTTAAGATTCTTGAAGCGTGCCCTTTCGCGTCAAAATAGAAGGAATACCGTGCAGGCGCTTATCTTCCCGCACTTTGATTAGGCGTGCGCGGTATAAATCCCCTTCCTACATTGCTCATCACTTCACTCTGCGAGATACATCTTTTACTGCTTGGCCCTCTTTGCGTCACTCAACCCCGTCCCTTTACTATATTCCTCCCACAACTGAAGCCCTTGTCACGTCCAGACTTGTACCAACTACCATAAAAAATGTTACAAGAAGACAAATGGTTAATAAACCATTCGCGTTCCTTACGCTCTTGATTGACTAGAACTAGCCTTACGTCTCTGGGAGTAGCGAGCGAAGTTATTTTCAGAGTAGAGATGAAGGGTATAATGTGGGATAAATAAAATAATATATGTTTTATTTCGTATTAATCATGCATTATTTATTTAAATATGTTAACATCATAATATGCTGTTTTCCTTTAAATAAACACGTGTAACTAAATTCTTATAGCTTTTTAATGGGCAAAAACACATAAAATTACACTATTTTATTAACAATTGCATAAAATTATTTAAGTCAAATATCAATTTTAAATTTGATTAAATAAACAATTATACTGCGAACTCGTTAACAAATTATAGAATGAAATATACACAAGGTTATTTTTTTATAAACATTAATAATTAATAATCAAAATAAGAATTATTATAAATAAATGCAGATTAAATTGAAAATTGTTGTTCTTGAAAACATGAATTATTGTTAATATATTGCAATTCAAACCGTAAATATTGCAAATAAAATGCAATGCAAACAATAATTATTATAAATAAATTGCAGTATCAAATACTAATTGTTGTAAGAGAAAACGGTTGGTTCAGTAATTGAAATAACATAAAATATCAAGTTTGCCTTTACGAATATTACAAGCGTATAGATTGCCGAAAAGAATATACCTTAAGTACCCAAATATATACATATATATATATATATATATATATATATATATGAGTGGTTCTCTGTGACATCGAAGATGAAAAAAATAAATATTGCTATAACTATGGGAATATGTTTTAGAGGTATCCAGTAGTTCTCCTGAATTTTTTCAGATTTTTTCTGGGCCATTATTTTAAGTTACAGAGAGTCAAAGTTGACATTTTAGCACTTTTTTGCAATATATGCCCATTTTCATGAATTTTTAGCTCCCAGGGGATGCATTTTTCACTAAAAACATAAGTATGACTTTTTTTGTAAAATTTTCCGAACTTTTCATTAAAAATACTTTTAAAGACATAAATGTATGATGTCACACTCTTGTAAGCCATTTAAACCTTAAATAGTGAAAATCAGCAATTCTGCTCCGGACTATGGTAACCTAATACTATCTAAAAGATGTCTTTTTATAGTCAGAAACTGCCTAAAAATTTCCAGAGTGGGTCTAAATCATTAAGATCACTTATGGTCAAAATATCCGGGAAAAGTGCCCAAAATATTAATAGAAATGTATATTTGTTGCTTTATAACGATGAATCTAGTAGCATGATCATTGCAAAAAAATTTATGCACTTACCTTGGAATGGTAGAAAAATATCTCCACTTGTTTCAGTATCCATCTAATCCCCTGTAAGCTGCTAAAAATACAAATATTATTATAAAATTATAAAAAATTATTTTTTAAACATTTATAATGCTGGATTTTTAGTTTTACATCCCTTACAAGAATTATAATACTAATCTGAAGGATTACTATAAATATATAAACATCATTATTACAATAACTGAATATACGTATTTAATACAAAAGATATATAAATAAATGATATATAATTATAATGAATAACTTGATAACGTGACAGTGACAAGTTTGTGAAATCTAAACAATGTATTGCTGAATAATAATAACAATAATGTTGATACTTTTATAGTAATCCTTCAGATTAGTATTATAATTCTTGTAAGGGATGTAAAACTAAAATCCAGCATTATAAATGTTTAAAAATTAATTTTTTATTATTTTATAATAATATTTGTATTTTTAGCAGCTTACAGGGGATTAGATGGATACTGAAACAAGTGAAGATACTTTTCTACCACTCCAAGGTAAGTGCACAAATTATTTTGCAATGATCATGCTAATAGATTCATCGTTATAAGGTAACAATATACATTTCTATTAATATTTCGGGCACTTTTCCCGGATATTTTGACCATAAGTAATCTAATGATTTAGACCCACTCTAGAAATTTTTAGGCAGTTTCTGACTATAAAAAGACATCTTTTAAACAGTATTAGGTTACCAGAGTCCGGAGCAGAATTGCTGATTTTCACTATTTAAGGTTTAAATGGCTTACAAGAGTGTGACAGCATACATTTATGTCTTTAAAGTATTTTTAATGGAAAGTTTGGAAAATTTCACAGAAAAAGTCATAGTTATGTTTTTAGTGAAAAATGCATCCCCTGGGAGCTAAAAATTCATGAAAATGGGCATATAATGCAAAAAGTGCTAAAATGTCAACTTTGACTCTCTGTAACTTAAATAATGGCCCAGAAAAAATCTAAAAAAATCAGGAGAACTACTGGATACCTCTAAACATATTCCCACAGTTATAGCAATATTTATTTTTTCATCTTCGATGTCACAGAGAACCACCCATATATATATATATATATACGGTGAGGAACGAAGGTCCGCCTCGAACGTGGATAGCGGTGTCAAATGGCTCGATTATGTCCTGCTAGACCTGCGGGCGTCGACGTTAGATGCGTATGCTTTTGGAGTCCGATGATTGCCAGATGTCAAAGTCGTAGTTCCTTGACTATGGCTCGTAGATGTCAACGATGCGTCTCGATCCTGAATACAAGATCTCTCTTGATTTTGAATTATATACCCTAAAAATCTATGCATCTGTCTTACGCTTTGCCTTAGATGGAAATTGCGTAAGTAGTTCTCGATTTTTCTGTGCTTGCATCCGATTGGGCCGTTAGATGTGCGTGATTAAAAATTATCGAATTCCATGCATTTTCTTTGATATATTTTTCGATCTTGAGGGTCAATGCAGGTGTTTAGGTTTTTAAATAAATAAAAACACTTATATAATGCTAATAAGCAACGTTTCGTCCGCTTAGGTTTGCGGACCTCATCAGGCAATGCATGCGTATCACCAACGTTTCACTTCATGCTTATACTTAAGCGCTATTAAAAATTATCGAATTCCATGCATTTTCTGTATCGCTTCGTAGTTAATTCGGAGAATTTGCTGTCCCCCTTTTATTACTGCGACATTATCCAAAGAACGGCTTAATTTATTACTTCCTTCTAATGCTCGAATTTTCTAGTCCATGTTTCCCAATGCCGGTTCTTCTCCGAGCATTGATTTTATAGTGCAGTACAAAAAAAAAACTCTTGCGCAACCCTTCGTTTCGATCTCACTATCGGCGATCGAATGATATCTTCAACTCTACTTATCAGTCTCTTTTTCGTTTGAAACACTCGTAAATTAATCTGTCCCTTAGATCTATAAATTATATTTTATATTACTGCATTTACTTAGAATTATTCTTTATCAACCTTATTTCGTTTTTCTTCTACGCCGTAATTTTATTCTAAACTACGCAGTACTTTTTACGAAAAATAATAATATAATTTTCGTCGGGACGCGACACCCTGAATAACTCCTTCATCATCACTGGCTCTCACCTCATAAACCAGATCCCTTTCATCTCACCTTTTTGAGCGAGGATCAGTCGCGAAGGGATTGCGTGTCCTCCTTTGCTGGATCTCTAGTCCATTTAGCTTTAATTTTATTTACTAGCAACAGATACCTCGCTCGCTAACGCTCACTCGGGCGTTTTTTAAACATTTATAATGCTGGATTTTTAGTTTTACATCCCTTACAAGAATTATAATACTAATCTGAAGGATTACTATAAATATATAAACATCATTATTACAATAACTGAATATACGTATTTAATACAAAAGATATATAAATAAATGATATATAATTATAATGAATAACTTGATAACGTGACAGTGACAAGTTTGTGAAATCTAAACAATGTATTGCTGAATAATAATAACAATAATGTTGATACTTTTATAGTAATCCTTCAGATTAGTATTATAATTCTTGTAAGGGATGTAAAACTAAAAATCCAGCATTATAAATGTTTAAAAATTAATTTTTTATTATTTTATAATAATATTTGTATTTTTAGCAGCTTACAGGGGATTAGATGGATACTGAAACAAGTGAAGATACTTTTCTACCACTCCAAGGTAAGTGCACAAATTATTTTGCAATGATCATGCTAATAGATTCATCGTTATAAGGTAACAATATACATTTCTATTAATATTTCGGGCACTTTTCCCGGATATTTTGACCATAAGTATCTTAATGATTTAGACCCACTCTAGAAATTTTTAGGCAGTTTCTGACTATAAAAAGACATCTTTTAAACAGTATTAGGTTACCAGAGTCCGGAGCAGAATTGCTGATTTTCACTATTTAAGGTTTAAATGGCTTACAAGAGTGTGACAGCATACATTTATGTCTTTAAAGTATTTTTAATGGAAAGTTTGGAAAATTTCACAGAAAAAGTCATAGTTATGTTTTTAGTGAAAAATGCATCCCCTGGGAGCTAAAAATTCATGAAAATGGGCATATAATGCAAAAAGTGCTAAAATGTCAACTTTGACTCTCTGTAACTTAAATAATGGCCCAGAAAAAATCTAAAAAAATCAGTATAACAACGATACCTCTACATATTTCCACAGGTAGTAGAAATATCTATTGTTTTATCTCATCTATCAAGAACTCGCTTAATAAAATAGGTCAAAAAGTCTCATAAAATTATAAAAATTGTCTTTAAACATGTATGAATGCTGGATTGTGAGTTTGCAGCTTGGGATGATGGAATTCATAATTAATCTGACGATTGCTTAAATAATAAACTCTTATTACAATAGACTCATATTTATGCTAATTTCAAAGATAAATAGTAATGACTATCTATATTGAATAAATATCATAGACGTGACAGTGCAAGTTTGGTACTAAACTTTATGACTGAATGGAAGTTGATGTGTACTTTTTTATATACCCTAAAAATCTATGCATCTGTCTTACGCTTTGCCTTAGATGGAAATTGCGTAAGTAGTTCTCGATTTTTCTGTGCTTGCATCCGATTGGGCCGTTAGATGTGCGTGATTAAAAATTATCGAATTCCATGCATTTTCTTTGATATATTTTTCGATCTTGAGGGTCAATGCAGGTGTTTAGGTTTTTAAATAAATAAAAACACTTATATAATGCTAATAAGCAACGTTTCGTCCGCTTAGGTTTGCGGACCTCATCAGGCAATGCATGCGTATCACCAACGTTTCACTTCATGCTTATACTTAAGCGCTATTAAAAATTATCGAATTCCATGCATTTTCTGTATCGCTTCGTAGTTAATTCGGAGAATTTGCTGTCCCCCTTTTATTACTGCGACATTATCCAAAGAACGGCTTAATTTATTACTTCCTTCTAATGCTCGAATTTTCTAGTCCATGTTTCCCAATGCCGGTTCTTCTCCGAGCATTGATTTTATAGTGCAGTACAAAAAAAAAACTCTTGCGCAACCCTTCGTTTCGATCTCACTATCGGCGATCGAATGATATCTTCAACTCTACTTATCAGTCTCTTTTTCGTTTGAAACACTCGTAAATTAATCTGTCCCTTAGATCTATAAATTATATTTTATATTACTGCATTTACTTAGAATTATTCTTTATCAACCTTATTTCGTTTTTCTTCTACGCCGTAATTTTATTCTAAACTACGCAGTACTTTTTACGAAAAATAATAATATAATTTTCGTCGGGACGCGACACCCTGAATAACTCCTTCATCATCACTGGCTCTCACCTCATAAACCAGATCCCTTTCATCTCACCTTTTTGAGCGAGGATCAGTCGCGAAGGGATTGCGTGTCCTCCTTTGCTGGATCTCTAGTCCATTTAGCTTTAATTTTATTTACTAGCAACAGATACCTCGCTCGCTAACGCTCACTCGGGCGTATTTTGATTGTGCTTATTTCAAATGAATACATTTAACATAGATGCATTTAGTTTATTCGATTATTAAATTTTTTATTTTATATTCATTATATAGTACGTATTATTTTTAATTATTATTATTATTATTATACAGTGTGTATTATTAAAGTAGTTGTTATTCCAAACGGGAGAACCGGAGAACCAGAGAACATCCAAAACGGGAATCTTCTTAATTAGGATTAGTTAGTTTCTTTTAGTTATGTCTATATAGTTATTTATGTATGCTACGTTTGTTGGATATTTTTATGCTTGAATTTTCAAAAAAAATTTATGCGTCGTTTTATCAAAGAAGTTTTGGAAACAATAATTTTCCTAGAACTTTTTTTTTAAAAACTTCTTTTTTGAAAACTTTTTTTCAAAAACCCAAGTACCCCTCATGTGAAAAAACGCATTTTGACGTTATTATATTAAAGAAGGATTAATTACAAAACGTTTTTCGAAGGGTCAGAGACCGGAGGCCTGATAGTATAACATTATTTATTACATTATTATATATTTCAGAGAAATCGGTCTGTATGTATCGAGATAACTATGACCTACCATTTTATCAAGATATCGGTAAAATAGGTCATTTTTGGCTCACCTCGTTAAAATGTATATGAGAATTGTCTTTACAAAATTGTATGACATGTAAACTAATTATTTTGCAGCTGGGATGAGGGAAAGGTTTCATTTGAATGTAGTATTGGCTAAATAATTTATATATGGTACATATAGATACAATTTTAATTGTACAATTTCAACAAATTTAAGTATTGAAATAATAATTTTAAATACCTATTTTTACGACATTGGATGTGAAAGTTAGGTGTATGAACGATGTATTTGATGGAAAGTTGATGTCCTTTTCTATAGTCCAAGTCTTGTTAAACGGAGGGTCATTGTGATTTTTCGTGTACAGTTGATGATACTGGCTCTGTAAAATATATTTTTCCTTCCAGCGTTAGCCAACATATTAATGTTGTTATCCGACTCTTACGGCGGGACGTGCTGGTAAGGTATACATTTAAAAAGTCAAATTTTTTGTAACAAATCCCATTTTTTAACGCTACAATTAATTAGATAGTGCAATATATATTTTACCCAACTTATAGTAATTTCGTGATGATGTTCAGCGCAAGCATTTATTAGTTATTTTATAGATTTAATTTTAATGTTTCAGTAGTAGTAATATTTTCATTTTTTAATATTTTTTATACTTGATGGAATGAATATAAATTTTTTTTTATTCACAATGTAATATGTTAGAGCCGGTTGTCAATCGTATTGTAACGATCTTCAGCGCAAACATTTATTAATTATTTTGTATATTTAATTTTAATGATTCAGTAGTAGTAATATTTCAATGTTTTTTTCTTATATTTGCATTTTTTAATTTTTTCTTATACATGATGTAATGAATATACATTTTTTTACTTATTCATAATATGATATGTAGCAGCCGGTTTCCAATAATATTATAACGATCTTCAGCGCAAACATTTATTAATTATTTTGTATATTTAATTTTAATAATTCAGTAGTAGTAATATGTCAAAGTTTTTTCTCATATTTTCACTCGTTTTGTTTAGTCGTATAATTGATAAAAAATGGGTTAAATTATTTTGTAGTAATTTACAATATTTCTTTAAATACTATATTTTTAGTGTAAATTTTATTTTTGTCCTTTAATTTATCACTCGCCATTTTTGCATTGTTTAGTAATAATATTTTCAAATTTTTTCTACTTTTAGCTCTTGAAAGTGCTACGTATAATCCACCATGACTAAAAACTGGGGTTGGTAAATAGATACCAACTTGTTTATATGACTGTCCTTGTGATTTATTAATTAGAAATTGTTTTCGGCGCATGTTGAATGGTATTTCTTCCTTAGATGGTGACAAAGTGATTCTTGATATTAAAATTAATTTTCCAATTTTTTTCCGCTTATAATTTTTGCTTTAATTAAATGTTTCATAAGTTTTTTCACTAATAATTTTGTTCCATTACAAAGACCTTCATTTATACTTAAATTTCTCAGAAGAATTACTATTGCACCTACTTTTGATTGTAATTTATGTAGAGGAAGTCCATTAGGCGTAAGCGAATTAAGGAATTCAGTAGGTAACATGATATCTAAATTTTCTCCATTATCATCTTCTGCTGTATCTACACTTAAATATTCAATAGTTTGCCCTTCCATTATAACTAAAATTTTATTATTAATTTCAATTACATCATTGTTTGTGGGGGCCAGTATAACTTAATCATTTAAATCTACATCATTAATTTTTATTTGATTTCCAAAAGTTTCTGCAATGGTATCATCTTCTTTTGTTATTAAATCAACAGGAATTTCGAGCAGTTCATTTTCTTCTTCATATATATTTAAACGTTTACCTTTACCTACGTTCAATAACCATTGTCTAAAATGATTGTCATTATCTGTCTCTCGAAGATTTTCATTTAGTGTCATGCGTATAAAACTAGGCCATAAGTAGCTATTTTTCACTGAATTTTCAATAACATCAGTCCGACTACCATGTCGGATAACTGGTAATGTTTGTCTAAAATCACCAGAAACAACTAACATTTTACCACCAAATATTTTTTTTATTATTACATATATCTTGAAATAAAGGATTGACTGCTTCAAAGGCATGTTTCGATGTCATAAATATTTCATCCGATATTACAATTTGAACCTCTTTTAAATTTTTACCATCTATTGAATTACATTTAATGTTATAAGTAATACTTTCTGTGATATTAAGTGGTTATTTAAATTTTGCGTATACTGTTTTCCCGTTATGTAATAAATTTGCTGCAATCCCTGTCCAAGCAACACATAAAAATGAAATACTTGAAAATTTTAGATAGTCTATAAGAACGTTAACTAAATAACTTTTTCCACTTCCTCCTGGTCCATCAATAAAAATGTTTTTTTTTCTTCAATTTTTAAATGTTGTACGACAGTATTGAAAACGTTTTTTAGATGATTTTTTAAAGAATATACTTTGACTTCTAATGCAGTAAATGTGCAACTTTTGTTATATGATATTGAAGTATCATCACTCTCTTCTATGTATGTAGAAATATCGGTTAATTTAAAATTATTTAAAGAATATCCATGTAATTGTAAATTTTTATCAATAATGTTTAATGCAAGATTTTCAGCTACATTTTGATTGTATTTTGGGTGATAAAAAAATGTTTGTATTTTTCGTATAAATCTTTTGCAATAATGTGATTGTGAAAAATACAAATATATGCAAACAATTCACAAAGAGCAGTAGGAAACTGTAATTGTGTTGCTTCTTCCAAACATCTATCCCACTCTTTATCTTCATTCACCAAATGTCTAGCTACAGAATCTTCATAAAATGTAGAATAGATTATACCATCTACAATAAGTAAATCCTGAAATGATGATCCTACTTTTACATGTTGTGGCATGAGACTTTTAAGTGCTGAATAAAAAAATGAAGCGGGCATCGGGTCTTGAACCCGAGCCCCTTCGGATTCGTTCACGCTAACCACTGCGCTACGCCCGGACTGGTCGTAGCGCCTGCTTATTCCTCTTATATGCTAGCGATACCGCGTCACCTCGCGGTGTCGCTAATCCTGGCATCTATACGACAAGTGGATTAAATCCACCTTGTCACAATGTAAAAGTAATAATCTTATAAAATATCGTTCTCGATCTTTTGGATTCACCAAAAACATTTTGCTTAATATAGGTTTATTTGTTTTTTTTCTTATATTCCAAGTTTTGAATGTTTATCAAACACATAATGTAATGGTATTTCAGAATATAAATAATTTCGTGCTTCAGAATTGATTTCATTTAATTTAAAGTATGCTGTTGATGTAGTTTCTATATTTTTTTAAAGATTTCTTTTTCTTTCCCTTCTTTAAAATATACTTCTTGTTCATCTTGATTGTGAATAGCTAATCTTATTATGGTATGTGAAGGTTCATGTAAAGGGTATTCTAATAGTCTGTGCATAGCTTCTGGTGGACATAAATATCTTGTATTAAATGTACTGCTTAATTTCATCATATTCGTATTCATTGCCTTCAATGACTTCATTATTAGTTAAATTAGAATTGTCTTTTAATTTGATACCTGCATCACGTATTTCAATATAGGCACAGCCATGTCCTTTATAACAATATTTGAATAAGTATTCTATACATTGTACTGTTGAACATACTACGATATTAATGTGACAATTAAATTGTAATAGTAAATAAGGGTTATATAGAACAACAAAACGATTGTCAGCTATTCTATTGTAATATTTACCTTTATAATTGATTTTTTTGCCATTATTTCTTCGCATATACGATGGATATCCTGATGAATTGAAAGTGGTTTTATCATTATATCTTTTTGGAAAATTCTTCGTACATTTTTTTGTGTCTTTATTCATACAAGGTGAACTTGTGTTTTGTTCTCCACAAGGTCCATGAATCATAAACTGTTTTACAATATTATACAACCGTGGATAGATATCTTTATTTGGAATTTCTGCATTTATGACTTCATCAACTTTTTCTGGAGTATTAATTTTATAATTTTTATCTAAGAATAATAGCATATGCATGTGAGGAAGACCACGTTTTTTAAATTCGATAACATAAGTGTAAGCGATACAGTTTCCTAAAATACCTTGTTCAACTACCAATTTTCTAAATTCTTTAACTTTTTGATGTAATATTTTAACTACTAAATCTGGTCTATCAATTGTATTTTCATATTTTTCTAAATTTTCAGTTATTTCTTTCCAGTTTGGATTACATGTCATTGTTATAAATAAGTCAGGTTTTCCGTAACTATTTACCAGTCAATATAATTTTGTTTTAAAAATCTTGAACTCCCAATAAAATTTGATGGCAAATTAACATTTTCCCAATCTTTACTTATTCATTTTTTTTATGTAAATAATCCATTACGCCTTTGTAATTATCTCTTCTTAAAATATCTTGATTTTTCTTTATAAAATATAATCTTGATTGTTCAACTTTTACAAATGCATCAATTTCAAACTGTTGAGGAATTTTTTCCATATTAAGATATGGATTAAATCCATTTCTCACAGAATGTCTGTAATTATAAAATTGTAAACTTGAAATATTGTTATTCGTATATTTGCATTTCATTTTAGGCATTTATCCATATCCTCCATTTGGATAAATAAGTGGGTATGTCATTGGATCAGTATGTTTACTTATTAAAGAAATACTAATTGGATTGTCATACTTTGAATAAATAACTATATCTCGTTCTGAAGGAGGCAGTCCATCTTTTCCTACAAATACCATTGCAACTTCATTATAAGTAGTTTCATTGTATATGCTTTTATCTAATTTATCATTTCGGATTTGCACTAATTTATCGATATCTTTTATTATCCTTGTTTAATAAATTTCTTTTCAATTTTTTATTTTCTTTTTTATTATATTGGACACTGTCTTGGTTTGATGTTTTTTCTTTAGTATTTTTCCTTGTATTTTGCCATCGTTAAATCGTTGGATTTGGAAGCATAATCGCCTATACTAAACTGGCAGGTAAGTATAATTTAATTTAAATAGTATAATTTAATTTAATTAGTATAATTTAATTTAATTAGTATAATTTAATTTAATTAGTATAATTTAATTTAAAATAACGACCACTGAAGTTGCAATTTTTGAACATAATTTTAATAATAAAATTTTCAATTTTTTTCTTGATATGTATCCACTTTGCAGAATATGTTGTGCAGCAAAAAGTGCTAAGAATTAGTCAAAAAACGTGCGTCTAATTTTTGAGAATTTTTCAATGATTTGTTTTTTATTTAATTATTTTTTAAAAATATCAAAAATATTTCGAGAAATTCGATAAAATTCAACACGCATTTTTTTTTACCAATTCTAAGTTCTTTTATAATTTACAAATTTTTTTTATGAATTTTGAACATTTTTGTGAAATAAAATTTGCAAAGTGTACCCTTATTAAATTTTATTGTGAGCAAACATGACTATTTTGGTGGTCACCATTTTATTATTTAGTATAGCCGTATGCCACTAGATCCAATGATTTAATAGTATCCAAATATGGTGTCAAGCTGTGAAAAAAAATGTATTGCGAACAGGTTACATACACTCGGCAACAAAATTAACGCAACACTTAATTTTAGCCATAAAAGGCGCAAAATCGAACATCAATACTTTAGGTAAAAATTATCGTAAGGAAGGCAATTTTTTTAAAATTAAAGCTTTAATGTACAGAAACTCTGCATAGATTAATGTAAAAATGAGGTATTAAAGTTAAATACTTGTACTTTTTAACGGTAGCAAGAAATGTACGGGTAGCCAAATAAATTTAACCCTTTTACGCTCTGCGTTACTTTCATGTAACATAATTTAGATAAATCGCAAATAATATTCTAACGAATATTTTTTGACTGACAATATCGTAATTAAAATATTATAGTATCTACTTTCTTGATTAAAAAAATATTTTTTAAATATTTTTAGAATTTTTTTTATCGGTAAGAAACTAAAATTGACAAATTTTTCGGAGATGTCAATTTTTTAGCAATACTCATAAAACATTTGATTCTATAATATTGTACTCATTATTATATGATATCTTAAGAGTATTGTGTCTCATTTTTAGATACTTAAGCTTTAATACATCACATGCAAAAAAAAAATTAATTTTTTAGTCAAAATTTGTTGAAACAGATTATAATGGAAAATGATACTTCCTAGTTATTTCTATTAATTAATTAATAAATAACAATGTAGAATTAATACATTTCTATATTTTTGAACAGGAAAAATTTGGGCGTAGAAGGTTTAAAAAAAAGTATCAAAAGTAAGAAGTAGATCGTAGAAAGAACATAAAAAATTTAGTGTTTTGATTAAAAACAAATTAATTTAGTGAACTAAATATAATTGATATAAATTTAATATTATATTTATAAATACTAAATAATAATGCATAGTTGATAATCTTAAGTAATGAGAAATTGCGCCACTTAACCTTTTTCGGCCCAGATGAACACTTTTTTAATACGTTCTTGAACGTTAAATATAATGATGAAAAATTAATTCAAAAAATTGGTCAAAACACATTTCCGATGTATTCTTTCTGCTCTTTTGAATGCCGTTGTCAGCATTAGTGTCCAATTCTTTTTAAAAAAAGTTATAAATAATTTTTCTCAAAAAAATGCCAAATTTTCAGAATTATTTACTAGAAGAAACGCTTTTTGGAATGGTCTTTGAGAAACAGATATCGTGGCAGGAGTGTCCAAGCTTTCAGATGGTATTTTTTAATTGTAAAAATTCAAGAAATCATAAAAAATTTCATGTTTCGGTACAGGTTTTATGGTATATAGGGGGTTTTGAGATCGCTGATTATGAGTATAACTGAAAATTATCAAATTAAAACTAAAAGTAAGAGCATGCGATCACATAAGGCAGAAAAAAGATAGAAAAGCAGTAACTAATCTTGCCACATAGAGGGTTTTCAAAGGTGCTCTTCTAGAATCAGCCAAATCCGTCTGAAATAATATGAATTTATCATTCGGTGATATGTATATATGTAAAGTATATAATATCGGTCTCTCCGAACTAAATGCTGTACTTGAGAATAAAGCAGGCCTATCGTACTCTTTGTCCACTATGGTTGGTGGAATTTCCCAGAGCACGGCCTTTTAAAATAATTAAAGGCGTCTCGTCCTCGATCTCCAGCTTGGACTCCTCAGTAAGGAACTGAAGATTCTACCTTAGACGCCTGTCGCAAGATGAACCGCGACGCCAGCAAGATGTTCCGCGACTATATATATATAGAAAACGAATAGAAATAAAGTGTAGAGAGATAGTCGTCTCCATCTGGTGGTGGGAAAAACCACCAGCCAGAGTGCGACGTATTAGACCGAGTCGCAAGTTATTTAAAAATTTATTTTTAATATTTAAAAATAAAAGCGTTTCCTCTAATAAATAATTCAGTTATAGAAAAAAATTCTGAAAATGTTTTTGAGAAACATTGTTTATACAATTAATTTTTTAGTCAAAATTTGTTGAAAACAGATTATAATGGAAATGATACTTCCTAGTTCATTTCTATTAATTAATTAATAAATAACAATGTAGAATTAATACATTTCTATATTTTTGAACAGGAAAAATTTGGCGTAGAAGGTTTAAAAAAAGTATCAAAAGTAAGAAGTAGATCGTAGAAAGAACATAAAAAATTTAGTGTTTTGATTAAAAACAAATTAATTTAGTGAACTAAATATAATTGATATAAATTTAATATTATATTTATAAATACTAAATAATAATGCATAGTTGATAATCTTAAGTAATGAGAAATTGCGCCACTTAACCTTTTTTCGGCCCAGATGAACACTTTTTTAATACGTTCTTGAACGTTAAATATAATGATGAAAAATTAATTCAAAAAATTGGTCAAAACACATTTCCGATGTATTCTTTCTGCCTCTTTTGAATGCCGTTGTCAGCATTAGTGTCCAATTCTTTTTAAAAAAGTTATAAATAATTTTTCTCAAAAAAATGCCAAATTTTCAGAATTATTTACTAGAAGAAACGCTTTTTGGAATGGTCTTTGAGAAACAGATATCGTGGCAGGAGTGTCCAAGCTTTCAGATGGTATTTTTTAATTGTAAAAATTCAAGAAATCATAAAAAATTTCATGTTTCGGTACAGGTTTTATGGTATATAGGGGGTTTTGAGATCGCTGATTATGAGTATAACTGAAAATTATCAAATTAAAACTAAAAGTAAGAGCATGCGATCACATAAGGCAGAAAAAAAGATACTGAAATAATATGAATTTATCATTCGGTGATATGTATATATGTAAAGTATATAATATCGGTCTCTCCGAACTAAATGCTGTACTTTAGAATAAAGCAGGCCTATCGTACTCTTTGTCCACTATGGTTGGTGGAATTTCCCAGAGCACGGCCTTTTAAAATAATTAAAGACGTCTCGTCCTCGATCTCCAGCTTGGACTCCTCAGTAAGGAACTGAAGATTCTACTTTAGACGCCTGTCGCAAGATGAACCGCGACGCCAGCACGAGTGTAGAGAGATAGTCGTCTCCATCTGGTGGTGGGAAAAACCACAAGCCAGAGTGCGACGTATTAGACCGAGTCGCAAGTTATTTAAAAATTTATCTTTAATATTTAAAAATAAAAGCGTTTCCTCTAATAAATAATTCAGTTATAGAAAAACATTCTCAAAATGTTTTTGAGAAACATTGTTTATACCTTTTTTAAAAAGACTTTGGCATCAATTCCGACAACGACAGTCAAAGTAGAGGGTTTTCAAAGGTGCTCTTCTAGAATCAGCCACTTATTTTGTAAAAAAAAATTGATTACATTATTAATTTGACTTTTATTAACAACATTTAAAATTTGTTCTATATTTTATTTTTAAATTAATTTTTGTTATTGTTGGATTAAAACAATTATATTACTGACAGAAATCGCGATCCGAAAATCTGACGTTTATACAATCTTGTTTTAAACTTTTTTTCCTTTCTAGTTTTATCAAAATGGCGGCTTTTGTGAATAAACAGTATTTCAAGCTTTGTAATGAAATTTGTTAACTTTACGAAAAATTGTGTTTTGTTCTACAACATTTTTTGTAATTAATATTTTACTTGTATTTTGATAAAATAGTAATTCAAAGTTTTTTTGAAAACGAATAGACCGATTCGTGTGAAATTTTGATGGCTCATAAAAGTACAAAAAGGAAAAGAGACAAATCATTAAACTTCTGAAAATTGATATAGCATTGAAAACAACTTAAAATTGTTAATGTTATTATGAACAAATGAAAATTCATTAAAATCATGTTTCATGTTGCAATTACTTTTTGGTCCTTTTTGTACTTTTGAAAAGTTCTTAAAATTTCAGACGAATTGGTCTATTGGTTATCGACAACATTTTGACCAACCATTTTATCAAAATGCGAGTAAAATAGGTCTTTTGGGTGTCAGCTTAAGAGAATGTGAAAATTCTTAAAAATTATTTTTTTTTATTGCAACTCGGTATTGTAGGTTTCTATTATATAAATAAAATACAATCTATGGTATCGTAAAAAATACTTGTAGATTATTCCGCTTTGATTTCAGTACTTTCTATTGCAAAAATTTTATGGAGTTTAAGCAAAAGAAATAAATAAATATTTAATTAAAAACACTTGTCGATTATGCCGATTTGATTTCAGTACTTTCTGTTGCAGAAACTTTTTATGGAGTTTAACCAAAATATAAATAGAAATAGGATGAGAGTAATAATTAAAGATATTTTATAAGATAACAGTTTTGAAAGTGTGATTGGAAATTATACTTGCGAATGTTGATACCTTCGTAGAAGGTGTTTTATATAAAGTATAGTCTAGAGGCACAAACTCAACGTGGAATATTTAATAATGAATAATAAAATTACGGAAAGTGAAACCCCAATAAATAAATAAAAAATTTCTGTTGATATCTACAAAATACTTGTCATTGCTATTTTGATTTCAGTAATTTCAATTGCAGAAACTGTTTATGAAACTTAATATTATACACACATCAATATATATATATATATATATACATATATATTTATGTACTTTTTAACCCGGGAAATTACCGAGTGTACGAATAATTAGTAGAACTGTAAAAAAACTTAAGTAAATTGATATTTTATCACCATGTGTTATTGATGGCTACACAATCGTACCACAGTAATTAACAATTTTGCAATCTATATATACATTTACTACAAGTTAAACATATTTCATTTTTTTAGTTAAAAGTGTCGCTTTTTGAAGACGATGTCCAGGTAATCAGCGTGACCTCCAGGTCATCCGGACATCGTCGACGCGAAAACCTACATGTCAAAATGTCTGAATATGACAAAAAAATTGTCACTTCCTGGAGAGGATGTCCAGGTAATCAGGGTGACCTCCAGGTCATCCGGACATCGTCTACTGGAAAGCCTACGTGCCAAAATGTCTGAATATGACACAAAAATTGTCACTTCCTGGAGAGAATGTCCAGGTAATCAGGGTGACCTCCAGGTCATCCGGACATCGTCGACTGGAAAGCTTACATGACAAAATTCTGAATATGACAAAAAAATTGTCACTTCCTCGAGAGGATGTCCAGGTAATCGGGGTGACGTCCAGGTCATCCAGACATCGTCGACTGGAAAGCTTACATGTCAAAATGTCTTAATATGACAAAAAAATTTTCAGTTTTATAAAAATGATCTTCTAATTAAAAATAAAATAGTCACTTGTCAAAACCGGAGAACCGGAGAACCATATACGTCATAATGGTTATCATCTTAATTTAATATAGGATTTTTATACTGTTCGAATTGTATATCATTATTTTTGTCCAGCCCTTTTATTTCTTCTTTTTGTATGCGATTCTGCGCTCCAGCGTTATCATAAATGTCCTCCCACCTAAAGCTTGTTTTATTTATTTTGTATTCAGTACATGTATTTATTTATTTGTTTGTTTTTATTTTGTTATTTATTACTGTTTTCTTTTATTTTATTTTAATGCGGTTATCGTTACTATTGCGTTTTTTCAAACATGCGTTATTTTTACTGCTATATGTTATTTGCTGTTATGTTATTTTTTATATGCACTATTTTGTACATTCTCTGCGGTGTATGCGCGGTGTTACCCCTAATATCCAATAAAGTTATCAATCAATCTATCTCTCTTATCAACTCTCTACCTCGAAGCTACTTCACAGTGGCCAGCATCAATTCGTTTAAGTCATTTCTTCTTGAGGAACACACTCATAGAGATGTACGCGAATGGAGCGAACGAGTTCTACGTGAGGGGATCTCCATTTCCATCCATCATATTCATTAGTAAATAACTGGAAACCGAAGCATCTCCGTGTCATGAAAAGTTTCATTTGAGACTATAGTTAGAATCGTTGTTGCGTATGATATTTATCGACGACAAGAGGAACGGGTCGAGAATATGATCTAAGTTTATCTGGTTCATGTGCTCTGATTGGATTTTTTTAAACATACTAACAAAGGCGTAACAGATAAGTTGTATAAAACCCAAAAAAAAATATAAAGAACGGAATGCAAAATCAATGAAATATTTACAACGCTGTTTAACAACTGCGTATTTCAAAATGCCGAAGTTACACAAATGGCTGTTGCCATAAAAAATATTACGCATCACGTGTTCAGCGATCGCAAAATGGCACTGATTGAGGGAATCGAGTATCTGTTTCCTGTACTAGCTAGCAAACTGAGTGATTTGCATCCGAGCATCGAGCAATAGAAACAATAATTTAATTGCTGTCATAGCCAGTAAAGCTTCCAAATCTCTTTTTTGCGGAGTGTCAGTAGCAATACATATTGACGTAAAGTTTATGAAACATTGACCTTAAGTTTAGAAATTCTTATCCAGAAGGATAAATATTACACATAATTAGCAACGAAGGTTACATGTAATGTTATAGAGTAAACTTTTTTTTCAGTATACAGAATTTATCGGGCTTTGCGAATCAATATGCTTTATTAAGCAAGGCCTTTACTCTTCGTCCGCTATGGATGCCACAAATGCGAACATTTATGTTTTGATATATATATACAAGGTGTTCTAAAATTCATTCCGTTAATTTCGCACACATATAAGGTACAAAATTCTAAACAACTTTTCTATTAGACAAATTTTTGATTTGGAGCTTATTTATTAATATATTCTTAGTTAACATATTATTTCGAGCCAATCAGAGCGGCGGCAGCCGGCAATGGGCGGTGCAGTGAGACCGAACGCGGTGCGTGGAGGGAGCGCCCGGAAAAGGAACGAAGGTTACAGTATGTTATAGAGTAAACTTTTTTTCAGTATACAGAATTTATCGGGCTTTGCGAATCAATATGCTTTATTAAGCAAGGCCTTTACTCTTCGTCCGCTATGGATGCCACAAATGCGAACATTTATGTTTTGATATATATATACAAGGTGTTCTAAAATTCATTCCGTTAATTTCGCACACATATAAGGTACAAAATTCTAAACAACTTTTCTATTAGACAAATTTTGATTTGGAGCTTATTTATTAATATATTCTTAGTTAAACATTATTATTTCGAGCCAATCAGAGCGCGGCAGCCGGCAATGGGCGGTGCAGTGAGACCGAAAGCGGTGCGTGGAGGGAGCGCCCGGAAAAGGGAAGACAAAATAAAAAACGTAAACAAACTCTCATATTGGTCGATTCATTTGTTATTGAACATATTAATATGCGACAAATTTAAGAGAATCGAGAGATTAAAAAATGTCTGATAAGGAAATCTCAAGCCGTATTATTTAATTATTTAATTGAATAAACTGAAATTTTAAAAATAATGATTTTAATTCTCTTAATTGAAACAGAATTGTATTAAAAGTCGAAATGTTCATTAAAATATTAATTATAAAGCTGTTTATTACACAATTTTTTAGTTCCTCTGAATAATTTGAGAAGTATAATTTGTTTTATAATATTAACACAGTCTATTTCATTTATGTAAAATAAAAATGTCGGTGACAGGAGATAAAAATTAAAGAAATACACATCGTAAATTTATGTGTAGTTCAACAAGTATGCAGTTTTTGTCTCTAAGATGCAGAAATTACAAAGAGAACCTGTAAAAGAATTTGTGGAATTCATTTTTAAGTATCTTGTAGAGAAATATTGCGACGGGCTTACCCCTATTGTTATTTTAAATGGTTCCAAAATTATTTCGATGAGCATTATAAACGTTAAATTTATTGATAGTTTAAATTACTTCCATATGCCGTTAAGTAGTTTACCTAAAGCATTTGGATTATCAAGAATTGAAAAAGGAACATTTCCTCATTTTTTTAATACACCTGAAAATGAAAACTGTAGGTTCTCTACCACCTACATCAGCATATGATGTCGACACAATGAGTGATGAGTCTTCTTGGAATAGTGGAATAGTATACCACGTAGACTCAGAAGATTTTTTGAGATTAGCATGTTTAACTTTTCGAGAGATGTTTATAGAATACAGTGTCGATCCTTTTATCGAGTGTACGATTATAGCTTCAACTTGTATATGCGTGTATCAAAAAATATTTTGAAAGATATGCAAATAGGTGTTGTACCAAGTGGAGGGTATGGAAGAAGTGACAATTAATCTGTAACAGCCATACAGTGGTTGTGTTGGATGGAGCAAAACGTTTTAAAACGTGAAGTCATACACACAGGAAGAGCACGCGAGAAAAGACTTTTTGAAGGTATCTTGGTAGATGAATATTGCGAACCTAACGAGTATGAACAACACTGTCGAATAGTTCTTTAATTTCACGGTTGGTTTTGGCACGGTTGTCCTCGTTGTCATCGTATTAATAGAGATAAACTTTTGTCAGTTGGCGAAACAATGGATAATAGATATAAAACAAGTTGTTTTACTAGTGAGAGAATTAAATTACACCATTATGAATTAATCCAGATTTGGGAATGTACTTTCCAAGAACAGATTACAAACAATAAAGAAATGAAAAATTAAAAAAAAAATATTTTACCAACAATTGCACGAAAGTCTCTCAATTCTCGAAATACCCGTTGGGACACCCAACAATATACGTAGGTGAAAAAAGAATGTTACAAATTTATGAATAGTAAGATAGACATTTCCAAAGTTGACGGTCTTATAATGTGTGATATCTTACCACCTCGTAACATATATCATCCTGTCTTACCAGTAAGAATGTACGGTAAATTAATTTTTCCATTGTGCCGAATGTGTTGCGAACACTTGGTACTAGAGGATTGTCCACACATTGAACCAAAAGATCAAGTCTTAAACGGAACATGGGTATTCGAAGAAGTAAAGAAAGCTATCAAAATGGGATACGTTATAACCCATGTTTACGAGATTTGGCAATATGAAATGACACAATACGATACATCTACCAATACAGGAGGAATCTTTACCGAATATATCAATGAATTTTTCAAAAGGACAACGGAAGCGTCCGGATATCCTCCAGAATGTACTACAGACGAGGACAGAGATTCTTACATAAAAAATCTTGAAATGTGTGAGGGATTACGATTAGACAAAAACAATGTTAAATTCAACGCCGCACTACGATGTTTGGCTAAATTATGTCTAAATTCCTTATAGGGAAAGTTAGCTCAACGAGAAAACATGTCTAAGACAGAGGTTATAAAAGACCCAAAAGATTTGATTAATTTACTAATTGATCCGGATATAAGTGTAAATAGTATACTACCCGTCAACGATGAAACATGGTGTTATAAAGATGATAGTTTTCACGCTGTCTCTGCAACCAACGTTGTCGTAGCTGTTTACGACAGCTCAAGCGCCTTTAAAATTATTTGGTTATTTGCACGAGATGGATCGGTCTGTATTATACTATGACACGGACTCTGTTGTTTACGTTAGTAAACCCGATACAAGTGATTTACCAATCGGTACGATGCTCGGAGATCTAGCGGATGAAATATCGGAATATGGTACAGATACGTACAGTACATCTTTTAAATTTGGTAGACCAAAATTGTATACTTACAAATATAAAACACCCGACGGTAATGAGCATTGTGCATGCAAAGTAAAAGGTATCAGACTGAATTACGATGCAAAATAATCGATAAATTATGAAAGTATTCGACAGATAATAAAGAGTGATGAAGAGGGTATAATCGTAAATTTGCAATCGATACACCGTACAAGGTTTCACAATGTGATTACACAACCTGAGACAAAAACGGGCAGACCCGTGTATGGAAAGAGAAAATTTATCGATTTAGATAGAAGCTTACCTTACGGTTACACAGAAATGTATACTTATCAAATGATGAGGAAAAGCATGCACTTAAAGGAGTTGAAAGAAAACTGTTTGTGTTATCAAACGCTAAATAATTCTTCCGACGGTGGCGCGATTAATTTATTTAATTTGTTTACTAAAGGAAGTTATCATAATAATTTAAGCGTTATATTTATAACACAAAATATTTTTATCAAGGTAAAGGGCAACGAGATATATTGTTAAACGCTCATTATATTGTACTATTCCGGAACTTGCGCGACCGTGCCCAGATAAATCATTTCGCGCGACAAATCTACCCAGAAGATACACGATATCTCAGAGAAGCCTACGGAGACGCGACTTCTCAACCATAAGGCTATCATTTACTTGATTTAAAACAAGATACATTTGACAACTGCTGATTTCGTACATCGATCTTTCCCGATGATACCTTCATCATTACGTATATGTACAACGAAAGAAGATAAAACACGGTGCTTTGCTAATCAGCTACCAGTCATGACTCTATGATGGCATCGAAAAGCCGTCGATGACCACCATTTAACACCAAGACAGCGGTTGTTTTAAGAGCATTGTACCATTTAACCGACGAACAACTTTTTTCCGCTGATCTTTCAAAGAACGATGATATTATGAGAAGACGCGTGCAATATAAAAACACTGATACAAGATTCGTGTGTATTGGTAATGAAGGATGCATCGTCAGATATTTACAAAAATCAAATTCCAAGATGCCTTTACTGTAAAATGTACGTGACCAATGGTCGCGGGTATATGTGCCTTAGTGTATGCGTAATATAATCCTCTCGTTAGTAAAAAAAGGACGCTAAGGTGAGAGCATAGTAACTTTATACAGAATAAAATAAAAATATTATAGATATCACATCTGCCATTGATGATGAAATTTTTGATTCGATTTATTCAAAAATTAATGAGGAGGTGTTTGTTAGTGTGAAAAATGCGTTAAGTATGGATATAATACGTTATATAATGTACGAAATAATGATGTTACTTACTGAGGATCTTGTAAAATTATTCAAAGATAGAATATTTCACGATTAATAATATATTGTGAACGTATATATGTATAAAATCTTGTAGTCTACGTATCAATCATATTGTAAAAAACTTGTAATAAACCAAATATTTAAAATATAATTACATTAACTTTTCTTAACCTTTGCAGTCCGATTCCTTACCTTTGTACCTTGTCATTATCACTTTATTAATATTTTGTTTAACCTTTTGACTGCGGGGGTAGTCGATATATCGACCACTTAAAATACATAACATATTTAATGTTTTAAGATCAATTTTGATGTTTTCAATGTATATAAAATAGTTTTATAATTCCTCAAAATATTATTCACCTTGAAAATAGGTATTTCAAGGTCAAATTTCATCCCTAGTAGAAGCGAGAATTTTAGAGTGATTTCTTTTGTAATTTTATATACTGTTTATAAAAAATACTTTAAAAAATCACTGCGGTATCCTTAACCTTGAAAATTTACAGTCAAGGTTATATTTAGGGTTATGCTTTTTAGCGTTATTGATGAGGTCAAAACGGGGAAAAAAGTAAAAAAATCCTAAAATTATCTTTGTTCATGAAAATGTCTATTTCGCGATGAAATTTTAGATTCCAAAACAAAATATCGAGCTTCAACCTTATTTTTGAAGGTTACATAAAATGCTGCGGCATTCATTTTCAGCGTGATCTAAAATCAATGACTTAAACACAAAATCTGTTTTTTACTATTTCGGACTGGGAGTTGGTATATCTTTGTTGTTCGTCAACTGGGTACGAAATAAATTTTATCACTTATTGCAGAAACTCGTCTAATCTTCAAAAATATTTTTTTATCTCAAAAAATTAATTTATTTCTTATTCATTCATATTTATAAATTTATAATACGATGCAGATTGGTACTTCTCATGCATAACTTATTAGTCTCCAGGATTTGCACAGTATATAATTTTTACTATTTTCACTTTTTGAATATTTTGAATATAAAATGGCTGAACATGAAGCTTGGAGTAGTGGCGAGTCCGAACCAGAAAATGAAGTATTAGAAAACTAGGTTTTAGACAATGGAGCATTGATTTATTATTGAAACATTAATTTGAGACAAAGGAGTTTGACAAAGTATCTATTGAGTTTTAACCGTATAGATGGAGTATAGAACTATAAATTGAAACTGGTACAAAGAGGTTAAACACATTTTAAAGCTGCTAAATCAGTGAGTGACACAAAAAAAAGTTAGGGAGATTTGCCCATATGTGTGTTCCTGCCTGCTTCCTTGTAATAAACCATTATTACATTAGCTGGTGCTTACAAATTTATTGGATTGCTGTTGAACTTGTTGGCTTCCCGGCTCCGCTGGCTCACTCATCTGGCTCGGTTACATCTTCGGTTACGGCTTCTGCTGGGTACACTGTTTAGCTGTACTGAGGATTTGACAGCTCACCACAATTAGATGCCAGCATCCTGCTTCAATTATCTTCTCCTGCAGTTCATGCTTGATTTGTTTCAATCATACGTTGGCTCTATGTCGACTCTTGACATGCTCTGCTCGGCTGCTCCTCTGTGCACCTTCGTTTGTGGAGTTCGATGGGAGGTTTGTAGTGTATTAGATAGCTCCGTTGCAGGGAGGGGTATTATTATAGGAGTCTTTGAAAAATCGATGCCAACCGTAATATAAATATTTTGAATACTCAAGATGGACTTTTTCAATGCTTGGAACTGATTTTTCGAATCCAAGCTCAGCGTGACATCGAAAAATTCAATACTGCCACTGAAAAAATGAATTCTATATTACAGTCGGTAATAAAAATATAAACACTAGCAGTCGAAAAATAAGCACTGGTATATACATTTGACATTCTACTAAAATTGGTATTGATTTTTAAGGCGGTTTCTTCTCTACGTGTATGATCGGTAAGGCTTGTGTGTCTGTGTGTGTGCTAGTACTACAGATGGCACTGATCGCCAGCTCAACAACTCGACTTATAGCGTCAATAGTTGGCCGCCCTTTCCGAAAACCGAACTGATTTTCAGACAGATTGTCTGCCTCTGCAATGGCTACTTGTAGCCTGGTTGTGTGTGTGCGTGTGTATGTGTGTGCGTGCGTGTATTTGTGTCTGTTATGTCAAGGGTGGCCTCTAATTCTGAAATCTTATACATGGCGGCGACGGAATATTTATGTAATATATATTTCAAATTTATGTTTTTTCAAGTATAGATAATATATGTACTTTTTCCATGCGTAAAAACTTGTGATTATAACTTGAAAGAATGTGTATTAGTTTACTCATTACTGATAAAAAATATAAAATTTTTAAATTTGTACTAAATAATTATAACGGATCTAAAATTCAATGCTTAAAATACAAATGCAAAATTGTTTGAAGATAAAATAAATATTAATCAAGTTTAATAACAGACATTTCCAAATATCCACATGATTACAATGAGTTAAAAATTAAATACATTAATTATTGCATTTTTTAAGATAATTCGATTAGAAACATTAATGGCAAACGAAAATTCAAATTTTAAAAGTGGTAATATAAAATACGAATTACATTTGAAACGTTTTTCAAAAATTAATCATTTCGGAGAATTTAATTTAAATATTTTTAAATTAAAATTTAAAAATTGTATGGATATATATGGGAGAAGATAATGTATATAGTAATGTACATGTGTTTATTAGAAAAAGAAGGTTATTTAAGAAATGAATATGTTTACAATAATTAAAATAAATATTTGGGCGCCATAACTAACGAGAAAAACAAATTGGATATACTTATGAATTAAAACGCAAATTTTAAAAAAGGTGCAAATGAAGAATTACAGACGAAATAGAAGACACAGGTCATTTTTTGCATGCCACTGAAATGTTTTAAATCCTTCTTTAAAATTAATACGAAGATTTATTTATTTAAGGAGAAAGATTTGTTACTATAAAAGTAAGTTATATTGATGACATAGAATTTTTGGACGATGACCCTTTGCCATTTAGAAAAATAATTTTACGAGGAAAAGTTTTATTTAGATACATTTAAAAAATACCAAAAATTGAATAAGTAGTTACTAAATTAATACTAGTATTAATTTTTGTATCATTTTTATTGTCATTTCATTACACTAAATTTTGGTAAAAGTTTTTTATTCATAAATTGTAATCATTTTTAAAAATAAACTAAATTTTTGGTAAAAAAAAACCCAACGCGCTATAACAGTACCTCCAAGGTGGTGTGTAAATCTGTTTAATATCTAAGGTATCCATGGTAGTGAAAAAATAATAGAATTTTATAATGATTGTACGTATAAAAATTTTGTTGCACCACAATAAAAACAAAATTTTTTTATTAAGAAATTAACTACGTACATAATTCCTAAATAGTTTCAATAGAAAGTACTCAAATCAAAATGAAATTGACAAGTATTTTTATAAATATTTATTACTATAAAACTTTACGTTTAATGTTGTAAAACACCTGCAAGAAGGTGTACATTTTGGCAAGTATGGGTTCGGTCCGATCACAATTTTCCAATATTTTTATTTTAACTAAACCTATATTACATAATAACTTATTTATCAATTGAATAATACTAATGAAGTTATTACATTAGAAAGTACTGAAATCAAAATGAAATCGGCAAGTATTGCTTTTCAAAAATAAATATATTTTTCGAACTGAATGTACTAATATTTTCTGAAAAATTCTATCTTACTCATTTATTTTTTTTTTTTTAGTTACAGCAGAAAATACACAATTTTATAATAATATTCATTTGTGCAAAATTAATTTATGGAAAAGTAATAAAACAGAAATTTTTCTCATTTTTATTCTTTTTAAATGAAATAATACTTGCACCACCGTTGGGTGTATCACGAGGTAATTTTGAATATTCTCTTACTAACTTAAGAAAGTAGATTAACGATTAAAAAAATGTTAAAATAAAGATTTCTAATGTTTTAAACTATAAAACGAATTTCTATTTGGAATGGATCGTATCTATTTATTTTTTTTACTATATAATAATTATGAAGTGCTTGTACTCGGTTTGACAAATTAAAATATTATCTGCAGTAATGATATATATAGGGCTTATGAGAGTCACTAAAAATCATTTAGATATGTTGTACCTATTAACTTACCTTAAAATATTTATAATAACTTGATATGTGCATATATAATATATTATGCATTGCTAATTATAATTTATTAAAAGTAATAAGGCAAACCAACGCGTGGTGCAAGTATTATTTCATTTAAAAAGAATAAAAATGAGAAAAATTTCTGTTTTATTACTTTTCCATAAATTAATTTTGCACAAATGAATATTATTATAAAATTGTGTATTTTCTGCTGTAACTAAAAAAAAAAATAAATGAGTAAGATAGAATTTTTCAGAAAATATTAGTACATTCAGTTCGAAAAATATATTTATTTTTGAAAAGCAATACTTGCCGATTCCATTTTGATTTCAGTACTTTCTATTGCGGAAACTTTCTACGAATTATGTACAACAATTTTAAAAGTGTGATTAAAATATACACCATACTTGACAATTGCATTTTGATTTCAGTACTTTCTAATGTAATAACTTCATTAGTATTATTCTATTGATAAATAAGTTATTATGTAATATAGCTTTAGTTACAATAAAAATATTGGAAAATTGTGATCGGACCGAACCCATACTTGTCAAAATGTACACCTTCTTGAAGGTGTTTTACAACATTAAACGTAAAGTTTTATAGTAATAAATATTTATAAAAATACTTGTCAATTTCATTTTGATTTCAGTACTTTCTATTGCAGAAACTATTTAGGAATTATGTACGTAGTTAATTTTTTAATAAAAAAATTTTGTTTTTATTGTGGTGCAACAAAATTTGCTTAAAAATTAGAAATGTTTAACTATTATATTTACATAGCAATTTTAAAAGTGTGATTAAAATATACACCATACTTGACAATTATTGCATTTTGATTTTTTAAACTGTAGAAACCATACTTGCGAATGTTGACACCTTCGTGGAAGGTGTTTTATAAATTACTATTTAGAGACACAAATTGAACATTAAACATGTAATAATAACAAATAAATAAATTATTGAAAGTGAAACCCTAATATTAAGGACACCAAAAAGTAGTTTCTGCTCTTGCCTTCAGAGATGAAGTGCTTCCGACAAGTTAAAAACAAAATAGACTGTGCATTATTAGTTCATTGAAGAATGTTGATGAACAATTTTAGTATAATATATTTGTTAAGAAAGTGTAAAGACATTAATAAATATAATTTATTATTTCTAATAAGAAACATTTTGTAAATAAATATCCTTATTTCCTTTCTTAGAAGTTAATAAATAATTGTTTATTCAATTATTTTGGATGAAAAATATTACAATGTTATTATGAATAAAATTATTGTTTATTCAATTATTTTGGATGAAAAATATTAGAATGTTATTGTATATTGTACAAAAATAATGTGCGTGTTTAATTATTGGATGCACATTCCATCATATACTTAATATATTGGTGTTTTGCAACCATAATTAAATAATATTAACAATTTTAAATTTATACAATTTTTTTAATTACGAGAAAGTCTTAGGTTTCTGGTACTACTACTACTGCTATTATGATTATTGGTATTTACAGATTCTCTTCTACTTATTTCACTGATGTCCAAATTATCATTTGTAGTTGGTTGAAATAATTTATTAGTTTGCACATGAAGTGGTGTACTTGTTATGATAGGTTGCTTGATTCGTTTGTTAATTATACTATGTGGTCTTCTAAAGGTATTTATTTTTGTTATTGATTTCCTTTTCATGTCAATATAGTCTTATTTAAATTAACTAGCTTGCTAGCTAATTGCTGTTTTTGTGGTTTACCTTTTGAATTAACTTTATTAATTTTATCTGTTTTATCCATTTCACTATTTGATTCTCCTTTGGATGTGTTGACTTGCTTTAATTGTTCTACCCTTTTTTTATTCACAATATGAATAGCAGCGCTTATTGCACTATTATCACCAGTAACATTTTTTTCATTTGCATTCTTCTCTAATGTGAAGTTTAGTTTTGTTTGTCTCATTGTATCTTGAAGTTTTTTTTTCTTTTTCTTGTTAGTTTTCTGTGTTTGTTTAACATTCATATTTGTTTGAGAATTTCCTTGACTATACTGTTCAGTCGAGCCATCATTTTTACCTTGTGACTTTTTGTTAGTTTGTAATTTATTAACAGTTGTTTTTTTAATTTTAGTATATGAAAGCTTCTTCACCGCTTGTTTTGTTTGTTTCTTTTTTGGAGTGCTCATCTGGCTAATATCATCATCTGAGCTTTCAAAATCTGATAAATCCTAAAAGAGAAGTAAATGAATAATGTTTTTTCAGTTTTAAAGTCTTTAGTTTAAAAATACTTACACTTAAATTTAATATTGTATCATATTTTTCCAACTTCCATTCCATAGGTGCATTATCTTGTTCAATTATTTGAATAAATGCTTCTTTTAATGTTAAAGTTTTAAAACATTCGAAAAAGATTCTAAATGCTGATTCATATTAGTATTGTCAATATCATCAAAGCTATTTAAGTCAAATTTTACTTTAATAGGATTTTCTTTTGTTAAGTCATAAAATACATAAACAATTATGTTAAAGTAGATATTAGTTTCAAAATCTTTGTATTTCAGAAACGTTATAAAACAAAAGTATAAGAATAATGCACATCCACAGAACAATTACAAACATCTTCCAAATAAGATTTCAAATCATAATATTGTTTTTTTCGTTTGTGATACGTGTCTAAGTGTAACTTAAGATTTCTTACAAATATTGGAGTATTTACAATATTATCCAAAAAGGTGTTTCTTTAACTACTTGATGCAAATCTATGTCCAATGAAATATCCAAAACTCCAAATGTTCCCTTATTATTTTCATTAAAAATTTGAACAGTATATGTTTTTATATGTTCGTCATCATCATATATTGCAAACTGAAAAATACACTTATTAAACTTAATGCAATGAATTCCATTATTACGTTTCTTAACATCTGAGTTTTGTTCGCTAGTTTTTATTTGTTCCATTTGTTCATTGTAATTAAGTTCCATTTCATTAAATATTCTATCTCTCTTCGGACCTTTTCCTTCTTATCGTTTATTTACTCATCTTATTAGTGAGATGCTATTTTTCTTTACACAGAAATACTTGTTTTATCTGTAACACTTTTTGCACGCTGTAATGTACACGCAGGTTGACGTTTGACTTGATTATCTCACACTTCACTCTATCTCTCTTTCTCTCCCGTGTAAGTAAATCTGATCCCCTGCACCTATGTGTTAGGTTAGGTGACATTTTTGATGAAGATACGGGAATGATGTCATAATATTATATATATATATATATATATATCCAAAGGCCCCCCGATTAATTTTAGATTTGAAAATTTAAAATAACAGTTAAATTTAAGGGTTAAATTAGCTGTCTATATAAAATATATATATATAGTGTTGGAGAACACGAAGAAACAGAAAAATTTTCCTCTTATTCCGAAAGTAAAGAATTTCGACCGGTAGGCGGCGCTGCTTCAACATCTCTATATAGTCTCTAGTCTCTCATCGCCTATTATTTATTACGAGTATATCTATATATATAATGTTGGAGAACACGAAGAAAAAGAAAAATTTTTCTCTCATTCCGAAAGTAAAAAATTCGACATCCGAAATCTTGATATCGTTTTATTGTAAAAATGCGGTAATGAATGAATCCAAAATTTTGTCGAAACTATAAAATATGACTAAGAATTATTGGGGGTTAATGTTGAAACGTATAAAAAAAGATGTACATTAAAAAATTAAGAAAGTAAAAATTAAAGGTTTGTTTTAGCTGTATATAGGGCTAGTGCCGCGTACCCATACTTGCCTCGGGTGCGCGACACGCTCCCCTTGATGGAAACGTTATTTTAAATATGTTAATTACGAAAAACCGTTTTCAAGATTAAATATAGGGGGTTGACGCGAGAAGCGCGCAATGGGGGGCAATTTGCGTCTTTTCTTAGAAATTCTGTAATAAATCATTAATATTTTAAAAATCTACCATGTATGAGGTTGCTTATTTGAATAGTTTTTGAAAAAACTATTTTCTTTAAAATTCTTTAGTTTTTTTTTTAAATTAAGTGTTAATTATCAAAAATTCAAGAAAATTCGATGCACAGTGGCTTTTCTTGAAAATTTGTGATAAATTACTAAAATTCAGGGATATTCAATACAAAATTTTATTTTCTTTAATCAATTTAATCATCCAATTATATAATTATAAGGAGGTTTTTATTCAAAAAACACGTAATTTTAAAAAAAATTTAAATCAGAATTACCATGTTAATTTTGGTAAATTTTTTGTCTTTTTTTAAATTATCATAACTTTTTACAGAATTGAAGGCGATAAATAAGCTACGAACCATTTGATAGGTATTGCTTAAAGTTTGTTTTAGATTTTTGGATAAAAAAATCAATTGGGACGTACTTACGCCTTTTTCAAATTGAATAATGACATGTAATTTATGTGATATTGTCCTTGAGATTAGAAATTCTAACCGAGAAGGATAAATTCTAGACATAATTAGCAACGAATGTTATACATAATGTTATATAGTAAAAGTTGATAGATTTTGAGTTAAATAGCGGTAAACACAGCTGGTGTTGATTAAAATGTGAAAAAATTCACTTTTTGAGATTAGAATAACTTTTGAACAAATAGATTCCAGTATCTGAAATTTTTTTTATTTTCTGAAAATAAATGTATGTAGTATGTTCCAGAATTTGGGATCTTGATTCAAACCAAAGATATAATAAGTCAAAGATACTGTATAAATGAAAAAATGAGGCCTGCGATGGCTCGGTCGGTAGGGCGTCGGGCTCTTAATCTGGGGGTCCCAGGTTCGATTCCCGGCCCCGGCCGATTGATACAAGCACCACTGGTGAATGTATTTTCAACAAGTGCTTTCTTCACCAAGACATCGTATGACCTCCGTCGCTGATTAACACCGGTTTGGGAGCATAAAAAGAGCAACGTTAAAATAATAATAAAAAAAAATGAAAAAATTAAAAATAGACAGTTTTAGCACTCAAGTACCCATTTTATAATTTTATACAACTATCATATACATAACAGAAATAAATTTTAAGAAAATCGAAGGAAATTATTAATTGAAGAGAAGTTTAACGTAACCGATTGAACTTTTTAATTGGGTTTTAATACTTTTTCCACTAAATTGCCTTTTTTAGTATTATTGGTAATTAATATTAATTATTATTAATTAAATTTAGATATTATCTGTCTAGAATCCTAAACAACACTTTTCAGTGAAAAAATTATAAAAGCCCGATTCACAAGTTTTATCGGTTACACATTCATGCACATTTAATATAAGTTCAATAAATTAACATTATTATATAAACATATTAGAATCCAAATAATTAGATGAAAAAAGTGTTGTCCAGGATAATAATTGTTGAATAGAACTGTTGGATAGTATAAAATAGGTACTCGAGTGCTAAAACTGTCATTTTTCCAATTTTTTATTTTTACAATATATTTGATTTATAATATCTGATTTGAATCAACATCTCCTATTAAATCAAATTTTGTTGAAAAGCTATTATTTCAAAGAATAAGTTGCTTTAATCAGAGGCATATTGATGTTGCCATACAGATCAATATCGAAACTAACAAAATGAGCCATCGATAGCCAAACTTATTATTGCAAATTAAGTATTCATAAAAGTAGTGAAAAATTCTATTCAGCGTTTCAAACCTTTTTCTCATCTGTCATGTAAAACAAAATGTAGGCCTATTTGGAGGTACATACCATCAAATATGGTCAATAGTGAAATAAAGGAAATGAAACTATTGTTTCAACTTGCATAACTCGGATGTTAATTAATATTAATATTTAGAATTATGATTTTATTGGTATTTCCTAAATTTTATTTTTAACATATATCTAAAAAGCTTAAACCATTTTATAATTATTTTATTAAGGAAAGTAGCCCCGACTGGGTTAAAAGGAAAATAAACTATTCATAAAAATAATCTTTTTCATAACAAATGAAAACACTTCTTAATTTTTTAAACAAATTATATTATAATTACCGTTTATTTATATATTTTGATAAATTTATATGTAATATAACTATTTTAATTAAGTGTAATACTCCGTATTCTGATATTTTTCCATAATGAACAGATTAACTCAGGATATCTCAGGAAGTACTTCATCGAATAGGCTGAAATTTTAAACGTAACTTTTAAACATTTTTAATCCACTTGAATGAAATAGACTCCATTAATATTGCAAAAAAAATTATACTTGTCAAATTATTCAGAGAAAATAAAGAAATCTGTAATTAACAACTTCTGTTCATTTAGGTGTATTAAAATCATATTTTGCTATTACTATTAAAATTTCAGCTTATTCGCCGTAGTGGTTTCTGAGATATCCATGGTATTAATTTATTAAATAATAAATTATTTAAAATACGTAAAGCAATTAAAATAGTATATGCACCTCGGGAGCAAAGGAACATTCTCGCTCGTGCGTCTGTGGCGGCTTCGCATCGCTCGTCCGCCAAGCTCGCACTCGCCGAGAATGTGCCATTTTGCTCCCTTAGTGCATAATGTACTATTATTCGATTCTCTTAATTTTGTCGCATAATATGTTAAAAAACAAATGAATTAACTAATATGCGAGTCTGTTTACGTTTTCGATCTCCTCTCCTCCTCTCGGGGCGCTCACACCACGCACCGCTTTCGGACTCACTGCACGATTGGCTCGAAATAATAATGTGTAACTAACAATATCTTGATAAATAAGCTGCAAATCAAAATTTGTCTAATAGAAAAGTTGTTTAGAATTTTGTGTTTTATATGTGTGCGAAATTAACGGAATTTTAAAATGCAAATTCTGGAACATACTGGAAATGTTTTTCAGAAAATAAAAAAAATTTCAGATACTGGAATCTATTTGTTCAAAAGTTATTCTAATCTCAAAAAGTGAATTTTTTCACATTTTAATCAACACCAGCTGTGTTTACCGCTATTTAACTCAAAATCTATCAACTTTTACTATATAACATTTATCCTTCTCGGTTAGAATTTCTAATCTCAAGGACAATATCACATAAATTACATGTCATTATTCAATTTGAAAAAGGCGTAAGTACGTCCCAATTGATTTTTTTATCCAAAAATCTAAAACAAACTTTAAGCAATACCTATCAAATGGTTCGTAGCTTATTTATCGCCTTCAATTCTGTAAAAAGTTATGATAATTTAAAAAAAGACAAAAAATTTACCAAAATTAACATGGTAATTCTGATTTAAATTTTTTTAAAAATTACGTGTTTTTTGAATAAAGACCTCCTTATAATTATATAATTGGATGATTAAATTGATTAAGGAAAAATAAAATTTTGTATTGAATATCCCTGAATTTTAGTAATTTATCACAAATTTTCAAGAAAGCCACTGTGCATCGATTTTCTTGAATTTTTGATAATTAACACTTAATTTAAAAAAAAAAAACTAAAGAATTTTAAAGAAAATAGTTTTTTTCAAAAACTATTCAAATAACAACCTCATACATGGTAGATTTTTAAAATATTAATGATTTATTACAGAATTTCTAAGAAAAAGGCGCAAATTGTTGGCAAGTATGGGTTCGGTCCGATCACAATTTTCCAATATTTTTATTAACTAAACCTATATTACATAATAACTTATTTATCAATAGAATACTAATGAAGTTATTACATTAGAAAGTACTGAAATCAAAATGAATCGGCAAGTATTGCTTTTCAAAAATAAATATATTTTTCGAACTGAATGTACTAATATTTTCTGAAAAATTCTATCTTACTCATTTATTTTTTTTTTTAGTTACAGCAGAAAATACACAATTTTATAATAATATTCATTTGTGCAAAATTAATTTATGGAAAAGTAATAAAACAGAAATTTTCACCTATTATATTTACTATGCAATTTTTAAAAGGGTGATTAAAATATACACCATACTTGACAATTATTGCATTTGATTTTTTAACTGTAGAAACCATTACTTGCGAACGAATGTTTGGACACCTTCGTGGAAGGTTTTTTATAACTTTAACTATTTAGAGAGCACAAATTTGACCATTAAACATGTAATATAACAAATAAATATAATTATGTGAAAGTGGAAACCCTAATATTAAGGACACCAAAAAGTAGTTCTGCTCTTGCCTTCAGAGATGAAGTGCTTCCGACAAGTTAAAAACAAAATAGACTGTGCATTATTAGTTCATTGAAGAATGTTGATGAACAATTTTAGTATAATATATTTGTTAAGAAAGTGTAAAGACATTAATAAATATAATTTATTATTTCTAATAAGAAACATTTTGTAAATAAATATCCTTATTTCCTTTCTTAGAAGTTAATAAATAATTGTTTATTCAATTATTTTGGATGAAAAATATTACAATGTTATTATGAATAAAATTATTGTTTATTCAATTATTTGGATGAAAAATATTAGAATGTTATTGTATATTGTACAAAAATAATGTGCGTGTTTAATTATTGGATGCACATTCCATCATATACTTAATATATTGGTGTTTTGCAACCATAATTAAATAATATTAACAATTTTAAATTTATACAATTTTTTTAATTACGAGAAAGTCTTAGGTTTCTGGTACTACTACTACTGCTATTATGATTATTGGTATTTACAGATTCTCTTCTACTTATTTCACTGATGTCCAAATTATCATTTGTAGTTGGTTGAAATAATTTATTAGTTTGCACATGAAGTGGTGTACTTGTTATGATAGGTTGCTTGATTCGTTTGTTAATTATACTATGTGGTCTTCTAAAGGTATTTATTTTTGTTATTGATTTCCTTTTCATGTCAATATAGTCTTATTTAAATTAACTAGCTTGCTAGCTAATTGCTGTTTTTGTGGTTTACCTTTTGAATTAACTTTATTAATTTTATCTGTTTTATCCATTTCACTATTTGATTCTCCTTTGGATGTGTTGACTTGCTTTAATTGTTCTACCCTTTTTTTATTCACAATATGAATAGCAGCGCTTATTGCACTATTATCACCAGTAACATTTTTTTCATTTGCATTCTTCTCTAATGTGAAGTTTAGTTTTGTTTGTCTCATTGTATCTTGAAGTTTTTTTTTCTTTTTCTTGTTAGTTTTCTGTGTTTGTTTAACATTCATATTTGTTTGAGAATTTCCTTGACTATACTGTTCAGTCGAGCCATCATTTTTACCTTGTGACTTTTTGTTAGTTTGTAATTTATTAACAGTTGTTTTTTTAATTTTAGTATATGAAAGCTTCTTCACCGCTTGTTTTGTTTGTTTCTTTTTTGGAGTGCTCATCTGGCTAATATCATCATCTGAGCTTTCAAAATCTGATAAATCCTAAAAGAGAAGTAAATGAATAATGTTTTTTCAGTTTTAAAGTCTTTAGTTTAAAAATACTTACACTTAAATTTAATATTGTATCATATTTTTCCAACTTCCATTCCATAGGTGCATTATCTTGTTCAATTATTTGAATAAATGCTTCTTTTAATGTTAAAGTTTTAAAACATTCGAAAAAGATTCTAAATGCTGATTCATATTAGTATTGTCAATATCATCAAAGCTATTTAAGTCAAATTTTACTTTAATAGGATTTTCTTTTGTTAAGTCATAAAATACATAAACAATTATGTTAAAGTAGATATTAGTTTCAAAATCTTTGTATTTCAGAAACGTTATAAAACAAAAGTATAAGAATAATGCACATCCACAGAACAATTACAAACATCTTCCAAATAAGATTTCAAATCATAATATTGTTTTTTTCGTTTGTGATACGTGTCTAAGTGTAACTTAAGATTTCTTACAAATATTGGAGTATTTACAATATTATCCAAAAAGGTGTTTCTTTAACTACTTGATGCAAATCTATGTCCAATGAAATATCCAAAACTCCAAATGTTCCCTTATTATTTTCATTAAAAATTTGAACAGTATATGTTTTTATATGTTCGTCATCATCATATATTGCAAACTGAAAAATACACTTATTAAACTTAATGCAATGAATTCCATTATTACGTTTCTTAACATCTGAGTTTTGTTCGCTAGTTTTTATTTGTTCCATTTGTTCATTGTAATTAAGTTCCATTTCATTAAATATTCTATCTCTCTTCGGACCTTTTCCTTCTTATCGTTTATTTACTCATCTTATTAGTGAGATGCTATTTTTCTTTACACAGAAATACTTGTTTTATCTGTAACACTTTTTGCACGCTGTAATGTACACGCAGGTTGACGTTTGACTTGATTATCTCACACTTCACTCTATCTCTCTTTCTCTCCCGTGTAAGTAAATCTGATCCCCTGCACCTATGTGTTAGGTTAGGTGACATTTTTGATGAAGATACGGGAATGATGTCATAATATTATATATATATATATATATATCCAAAGGCCCCCCGATTAATTTTAGATTTGAAAATTTAAAATAACAGTTAAATTTAAGGGTTAAATTAGCTGTCTATATAAAATATATATATATAGTGTTGGAGAACACGAAGAAACAGAAAAATTTTCCTCTTATTCCGAAAGTAAAGAATTTCGACCGGTAGGCGGCGCTGCTTCAACATCTCTATATAGTCTCTAGTCTCTCATCGCCTATTATTTATTACGAGTATATCTATATATATAATGTTGGAGAACACGAAGAAAAAGAAAAATTTTTCTCTCATTCCGAAAGTAAAAAATTCGACATCCGAAATCTTGATATCGTTTTATTGTAAAAATGCGGTAATGAATGAATCCAAAATTTTGTCGAAACTATAAAATATGACTAAGAATTATTGGGGGTTAATGTTGAAACGTATAAAAAAAGATGTACATTAAAAAATTAAGAAAGTAAAAATTAAAGGTTTGTTTTAGCTGTATATAGGGCTAGTGCCGCGTACCCATACTTGCCTCGGGTGCGCGACACGCTCCCCTTGATGGAAACGTTATTTTAAATATGTTAATTACGAAAAACCGTTTTCAAGATTAAATATAGGGGGTTGACGCGAGAAGCGCGCAATGGGGGGCAATTTGCGTCTTTTCTTAGAAATTCTGTAATAAATCATTAATATTTTAAAAATCTACCATGTATGAGGTTGCTTATTTGAATAGTTTTTGAAAAAACTATTTTCTTTAAAATTCTTTAGTTTTTTTTTTTAAATTAAGTGTTAATTATCAAAAATTCAAGAAAATTCGATGCACAGTGGCTTTTCTTGAAAATTTGTGATAAATTACTAAAATTCAGGGATATTCAATACAAAATTTTATTTTCTTTAATCAATTTAATCATCCAATTATATAATTATAAGGAGGTTTTTATTCAAAAAACACGTAATTTTAAAAAAAATTTAAATCAGAATTACCATGTTAATTTTGGTAAATTTTTTGTCTTTTTTTAAATTATCATAACTTTTTACAGAATTGAAGGCGATAAATAAGCTACGAACCATTTGATAGGTATTGCTTAAAGTTTGTTTTAGATTTTTGGATAAAAAAATCAATTGGGACGTACTTACGCCTTTTTCAAATTGAATAATGACATGTAATTTATGTGATATTGTCCTTGAGATTAGAAATTCTAACCGAGAAGGATAAATTCTAGACATAATTAGCAACGAATGTTATACATAATGTTATATAGTAAAAGTTGATAGATTTTGAGTTAAATAGCGGTAAACACAGCTGGTGTTGATTAAAATGTGAAAAAATTCACTTTTTGAGATTAGAATAACTTTTGAACAAATAGATTCCAGTATCTGAAATTTTTTTTATTTTCTGAAAATAAATGTATGTAGTATGTTCCAGAATTTGGGATCTTGATTCAAACCAAAGATATAATAAGTCAAAGATACTGTATAAATGAAAAAATGAGGCCTGCGATGGCTCGGTCGGTAGGGCGTCGGGCTCTTAATCTGGGGGTCCCAGGTTCGATTCCCGGCCCCGGCCGATTGATACAAGCACCACTGGTGAATGTATTTTCAACAAGTGCTTTCTTCACCAAGACATCGTATGACCTCCGTCGCTGATTAACACCGGTTTGGGAGCATAAAAAGAGCAACGTTAAAATAATAATAAAAAAAAATGAAAAAATTAAAAATAGACAGTTTTAGCACTCAAGTACCCATTTTATAATTTTATACAACTATCATATACATAACAGAAATAAATTTTAAGAAAATCGAAGGAAATTATTAATTGAAGAGAAGTTTAACGTAACCGATTGAACTTTTTAATTGGGTTTTAATACTTTTTCCACTAAATTGCCTTTTTTAGTATTATTGGTAATTAATATTAATTATTATTAATTAAATTTAGATATTATCTGTCTAGAATCCTAAACAACACTTTTCAGTGAAAAAATTATAAAAGCCCGATTCACAAGTTTTATCGGTTACACATTCATGCACATTTAATATAAGTTCAATAAATTAACATTATTATATAAACATATTAGAATCCAAATAATTAGATGAAAAAAGTGTTGTCCAGGATAATAATTGTTGAATAGAACTGTTGGATAGTATAAAATAGGTACTCGAGTGCTAAAACTGTCATTTTTCCAATTTTTTATTTTTACAATATATTTGATTTATAATATCTGATTTGAATCAACATCTCCTATTAAATCAAATTTTGTTGAAAAGCTATTATTTCAAAGAATAAGTTGCTTTAATCAGAGGCATATTGATGTTGCCATACAGATCAATATCGAAACTAACAAAATGAGCCATCGATAGCCAAACTTATTATTGCAAATTAAGTATTCATAAAAGTAGTGAAAAATTCTATTCAGCGTTTCAAACCTTTTTCTCATCTGTCATGTAAAACAAAATGTAGGCCTATTTGGAGGTACATACCATCAAATATGGTCAATAGTGAAATAAAGGAAATGAAACTATTGTTTCAACTTGCATAACTCGGATGTTAATTAATATTAATATTTAGAATTATGATTTTATTGGTATTTCCTAAATTTTATTTTTAACATATATCTAAAAAGCTTAAACCATTTTATAATTATTTTATTAAGGAAAGTAGCCCCGACTGGGTTAAAAGGAAAATAAACTATTCATAAAAATAATCTTTTTCATAACAAATGAAAACACTTCTTAATTTTTTAAACAAATTATATTATAATTACCGTTTATTTATATATTTTGATAAATTTATATGTAATATAACTATTTTAATTAAGTGTAATACTCCGTATTCTGATATTTTTCCATAATGAACAGATTAACTCAGGATATCTCAGGAAGTACTTCATCGAATAGGCTGAAATTTTAAACGTAACTTTTAAACATTTTTAATCCACTTGAATGAAATAGACTCCATTAATATTGCAAAAAAAATTATACTTGTCAAATTATTCAGAGAAAATAAAGAAATCTGTAATTAACAACTTCTGTTCATTTAGGTGTATTAAAATCATATTTTGCTATTACTATTAAAATTTCAGCTTATTCGCCGTAGTGGTTTCTGAGATATCCATGGTATTAATTTATTAAATAATAAATTATTTAAAATACGTAAAGCAATTAAAATAGTATATGCACCTCGGGAGCAAAGGAACATTCTCGCTCGTGCGTCTGTGGCGGCTTCGCATCGCTCGTCCGCCAAGCTCGCACTCGCCGAGAATGTGCCATTTTGCTCCCTTAGTGCATAATGTACTATTATTCGATTCTCTTAATTTTGTCGCATAATATGTTAAAAAACAAATGAATTAACTAATATGCGAGTCTGTTTACGTTTTCGATCTCCTCTCCTCCTCTCGGGGCGCTCACACCACGCACCGCTTTCGGACTCACTGCACGATTGGCTCGAAATAATAATGTGTAACTAACAATATCTTGATAAATAAGCTGCAAATCAAAATTTGTCTAATAGAAAAGTTGTTTAGAATTTTGTGTTTTATATGTGTGCGAAATTAACGGAATTTTAAAATGCAAATTCTGGAACATACTGGAAATGTTTTTCAGAAAATAAAAAAAATTTCAGATACTGGAATCTATTTGTTCAAAAGTTATTCTAATCTCAAAAAGTGAATTTTTTCACATTTTAATCAACACCAGCTGTGTTTACCGCTATTTAACTCAAAATCTATCAACTTTTACTATATAACATTTATCCTTCTCGGTTAGAATTTCTAATCTCAAGGACAATATCACATAAACTACATGTCATTATTCAATTTGAAAAAGGCGTAAGTACGTCCCAATTGATTTTTTTATCCAAAAATCTAAAACAAACTTTAAGCAATACCTATCAAATGGTTCGTAGCTTATTTATCGCCTTCAATTCTGTAAAAAGTTATGATAATTTAAAAAAAGACAAAAAATTTACCAAAATTAACATGGTAATTCTGATTTAAATTTTTTTTAAAATTACGTGTTTTTTGAATAAAGACCTCCTTATAATTATATAATTGGATGATTAAATTGATTAAGGAAAATAAAATTTTGTATTGAATATCCCTGAATTTTGGTAATTTATCACAAATTTTCAAGAAAAGCCACTGTGCAATTTTCTTGAATTTTTGATAATTAACACTTAATTTAAAAAAAAAACTAAAGAATTTTAAAGAAAATAGTTTTTTCAAAAACTATTCAAATAAACAACCTCATACATGGTAGATTTTTAAAATATTAATGATTTATTACAGAATTTCTAAGAAAAGGCGCAAATTGCCCCCCATTGCGCGCTTCTCGCGCCAACCCCCTATATTTAATCTTGAAAACGGTTTTTCGTAATTAACATATTTAAAATAACGTTTCCATTATACGTACAATCATTATAAAATTCTATTATTTTTTCACTACCATGGATACCTTAGATATTAAACAGATTTACACACCACCTTGGAGGTACTGTTATAGCGCGTTGGGTTTTTTTTACCAAAAATTTAGTTTATTTTTAAAAATGATTACAATTTATGAATAAAAAACTTTTACCAAAATTTAGTGTAATGAAATGACAATAAAAATGATACAAAAATTAATACTAGTATTAATTTAGTAACTACTTATTCAATTTTTGGTATTTTTTAAACGTATCTAAATAAAACTTTTCCTCGTAAAATTATTTTTCTAAATGGCAAAGGGTCATCGTCCAAAAATCCTATGTCATCAATATAACTTACTTTTATAGTAACAAATCTTTCTCCTTAAATAAATAAATCTTCGTATTAATTTTAAAGAAGGATTTAAAACATTTCAGTGGCATGCAAAAAATGACCTGTGTCTTCTATTTCGTCTGTAATTCTTCATTTGCACCTTTTTTAAAATTTGCGTTTTAATTCATAAGTATATCCAATTTGTTTTTCTCGTTAGTTATGGCGCCCAAATATTTATTTTAATTATTGTAAACATATTCATTTCTTAAATAACCTTCTTTTTCTAATAAACACATGTACATTACTATATACATTATCTTCTCTCATATATATCCATACAATTTTTAAATTTTAATTTAAAAATATTTAAATTAAATTCTCCGAAATGATTAATTTTTGAAAAACGTTTCAAATGTAATTCGTATTTTATATTACCACTTTTAAAATTTGAATTTTCGTTTGCCATTAATGTTTCTAATAGAATTATCTTAAAAAATGCAATAATTAATGTATTTAATTTTTAACTCATTGTAATCATGTGGATATTTGGAAATGTCTGTTATTAAACTTGATTAATATTTATTTTATCTTCAAACAATTTTGCATTTGTATTTTAAGCATTGAATTTTAGATCCGTTATAATTATTTAGTACAAATTTAAAAATTTTATATTTTTTATCAGTAATGAGTAAACTAATACACATTCTTTCAAGTTATAATCACAAGTTTTTACGCATGGAAAAAGTACATATATTATCTATACTTGAAAAAACATAAATTTGAAATATATATTACATAAATATTCCGTCGCCGCCATGTATAAGATTTCAGAATTAGAGGCCACCCTTGACATAACAGACACAAATACACGCACGCACACACATACACACGCACACACACAACCAGGCTACAAGTAGCCATTGCAGAGGCAGACAATCTGTCTGAAAATCAGTTCGGTTTTCGGAAAGGGCGGCCAACTATTGACGCTATAAGTCGAGTTGTTGAGCTGGCGATCAGTGCCATCTGTAGTACTAGCACACACACAGACACACAAGCCTTACCGATCATACACGTAGAGAAGAAACCGCCTTAAAAATCAATACCAATTTTAGTAGAATGTCAAATGTATATACCAGTGCTTATTTTTCGACTGCTAGTGTTTATATTTTTATTACCGACTGTAATATAGAATTCATTTTTTCAGTGGCAGTATTGAATTTTTCGATGTCACGCTGAGCTTGGATTCGAAAAATCAGTTCCAAGCATTGAAAAAGTCCATCTTGAGTATTCAAAATATTTATATTACGGTTGGCATCGATTTTCTAAAGACTCCTATAATAATACCCCTCCCTGCAACGGAGCTATCTAATACACTACAAACCTCCCATCGAACTCCACAAACGAAGGTGCACAGAGGAGCAGCCGAGCAGAGCATGTCAAGAGTCGACATAGAGCCAACGTATGATTGAAACAAATCAAGCATGAACTGCAGGAGAAGATAATTGAAGCAGGATGCTGGCATCTAATTGTGGTGAGCTGTCAAATCCTCAGTACAGCTAAACAGTGTACCCAGCAGAAGCCGTAACCGAAGATGTAACCGAGCCAGATGAGTGAGCCAGCGGAGCCGGGAAGCCAACAAGTTCAACAGCAATCCAATAAATTTGTAAGCACCAGCTAATGTAATAATGGTTTATTACAAGGAAGCAGGCAGGAACACACATATGGGCAAATCTCCCTAACTTTTTTTTTGTGTCACTCACTGATTTAGCAGCTTTAAAATGTGTTTAACCTCTTTGTACCAGTTTCAATTTATAGTTCTATACTCCATCTATACGGTTAAAACTCAATAGATTCTTTGTCAAACTCCTTTGTCTCAAATTAATGCTTCAATAATTGAAAAATGTAAGAAAAACGATGAAATATCGTGTCACTTGGAAAAAATAATTTATTATGGTTACTGTAAAATTTGGAGCATTGCTTGGAAATGGTTGAAATTTTAAACAAGTTTTCTATTTTAATAGTGCATCAAAAAAGTCTTCCATATTTTGATGTGCTCCCTTTCAAAAAAAGTTTCAATGGTTTGAAATTGTATCACTGGAATTTCACTAAATTTTAAAATTATCATATTTTTCTTTCTATTGACTGGAGCATTTTTGAAATCAGCAATTAACCAAATTCTACATTTAGTAGATGTAAAAAGAAATAGATTGAGGTATAGCGCAAGTATGTGCTTGCAAAAATGAAGCAGATAATAAAATTTAAGTAAAAGAATTCATGCGAAACTCGTCGAAAAATTCTTAGCAATGTGACTTTGGAAGACTCATATTTTTTCTGTATACAGCACATCGAAATAGTAAAAATCTCTTAATGAACATATTAAATCCAACAATCTGTCAAATTTACAGAGTTTTTTTATTAATGCTCCAAAAGTTATAGCAATGTAAACCATTTTTTTAAGAAGTGCTGATTTAAAAAAAATTAACTAAAATTAATTAAAACATGAATAAATTACAAATTGGATTTTCTGTGACAAGTAGAATACATCTTCATTTAAATTTCAATAAAATTTAGTATTATTTCCACAAACTATTGGCCGAAATCGTACTCGTTTACTAGAATTTACGGAACCGATCGATGTTTAATAACAGATAGACTTAACTTGATAGCACGTTTGCATGACAATTTTTGTATGAGAAAAGGGAGGGGAGGGAAATTTAGAGTTGTATTATGTGGAATTTTCAATTATATCGACTATAAGTTGTTATTCTTTGACAGTTACTGATGTTTATTATATTTCGTTATATTTTTATTATTCTATGCTTTATAAATAAAATCTTAATAACCATATCACTATTTTTTCTGATCTTATTATAAAAAAAATGAAATATCGTGCACAACTTTTGGAGCATTTCTCGCTCATGAAAGCACATTATACCAATCAATTCCAATAATATTCCTAACCTTTCACACCAAATTTCAATGGTGTGCTCCTAAAATTGCCTGATCCCTCGTTTTTTTCGCCAAAAATTAGAAGTTAGGGAGATTTGCCCATATACCTAAGTAAGTGTGTACAGGACAGGGCATTGGAAGAGGTTAAGCAAGCAATGTTAGTTCTCACACACAGTATACTAAATAATCTACGAGCCGTCTTCCAATTGCGTGATTACCTGATAATTATCGCCGTGCGTTCGTCCCGAGCATCTCGAATCCGCCGTTGTGCCTGCCAAGCCGATTCGCAGCCAAAAGAGCGAAAGAGAAAGAGATAGCCAGTGTTGCCAGATAGAGGTATTTTTTCTTTGTTCCACTCACACAGTACGACCTCATTTATAAATATTATAATTTAAATTTTCAGAAATGATACATTTGTTTCTAAATACATATTTGCTGCATAAATGTACCCGATACAGTATAGTTTGTAATAGGTATTGTTGGTATATTCAACTAAAACATCATGTACAAAAATAATTCGTATAGGTTAAATTTTTGTATCATCGCTCTAGTAAAAATTTAATCATGGCGTAATATAAAAGTGAAAAGTTTAATCATGCACTACATATATCTGTAAGGCTGCTTTACGAAACTTGCAAGGGATTTAACGCTTGTCTTTTCTGTTGTCACAATTAATATCTGTTTTTGGACAAGTCGGGGAATAAATCAGAGTTTCGATAATCCTCGATAGGTGCATGGTTGGTTATGTCGCATATTGAATAAAATTTATGATCTAATTTATAATAATGCATTGATGATGGTTCCTAGTAAATAAAATTAAGTTTACAATATTAGTTTTATTTCGTACGTATTCACTGCATTAACTTTCTAAAAACCTGTGCCATTCGCTCTCGCTGCCTAATTCATTCCTAGCTTCACATTTCTGATTACCTTTTATAGCTTAATTCAAACCTTGTTTAACCTTTATTATTTTGTACTAAACTGTTATGATCTATGTGTTTTTAGTTCAATTCTCCTTGTGATATACATTATACATTATACACTCGCTCGGAAATTCACGTGTCCAAATACATTCATAATTTCTAAGTACTTTCATAATTTTCTAATTACACATTCTTATGCTAATGATCTCAATATGATACATGCATTTTTATAATTCCTAGTTGTTATACTATTATATAAACATAATATTATTTAACAATACATGAAAATATCTTTTTTCTTTTTTAAGGGCAATTCAGCGATTTGTATAGTTCTATATAAATTTATTAACTTTGATCTAGTCTAGCGTTATTCAGTGTCTCTATGCAAATCTATTTAGGCAGTATAAGCAAATTAGAATATAAAAAAAATTTTAAGAGGGCCCTTTATTATTGGAAGTTATAAAGCAAGGTATCAAGATATTAGGGTATATGTTTGCGGTCTCTTGCAGGTCGTACATTGTTTACATAATTCAAGAATGTACAAAAAAAGTTTTTTGCTCATAACGTTTAAACCCTTACACTTATTGATAAATATAAATAATAAATTACTTTTGATTTAGTTTATTAAATAGTTTAATAATTATAGCCTTTAAATAACTTTGCTATAGGGATTATTTATGTTCTGTACAATGTTTATAAGAGGTATACATTTTATTTCCAAATATTTAGTGGTTTTAATCAATTCTATTTATTATGTAAAAAAACTTCTGAGGAAAGTCTAATTTATATAGCGCACGGACATGGTATATACGTCTGTTTGAATGTATTTTACTCTTAAAGAGTTGCACCTTAACGTATTAGAAATAAAAGGCCGTAATTTCATGCAAAACTCAATGTACTTGTTTTTACATCGTACCATAAGCATAGCAATAATTATTATATACTATTATATAATTATCGATGTACTTATTTTGAAATCTTTCCACAAAGCTTCCGAATTATGACGTTAACAATTGTTTGATAAAATGATTCAGATTTTAATAGATTTTACATGTCCAATATTAATTTAAATTCTGTAGTAGTAATCAGATGTCTTTTTATGTTAAATTTGACGATTTATTTTACATCTAAAAATAAGTACTAAAATTTCCAAAACCATTATTTCTTTCTCTTTTGTTATCTATATGTCGCATCATTTTGCAAAGAAGAGTTACACTAGCACCAGATGAAATAATGGAAATGGGTTTTGAGTCTTATACGGTTATAAAATGTAAGTTACGATTTTTATCGTACATTATCTAATAGGTTCCTCTAAGTAGTTCGTTATTGAGTGTTTTCCTGGGACTTTATCCTCTTATATTGTTCCAATTACTTTCAAGCCTAGTTTTTGCAAATAAGCTAGTAAATCGGATCTTGCGAATAAATTGTGGGACATGATATTTTTGCGCATTCAATCAATATCTTATTATTCTACTTTTTTTTTCACAATATATACCACAGTTAGACAAATATCCATTGAATAAACATAAAGCTCAAATTTTTATACTAAATCAAATTGGGTTACCTATTATAAATTGGTTTAGTAAATTACGCCCGAAAATCTTTAGTATCAGTTCATCAACTGAGAGAGCAGCAAATACCAATAACTAAATTTTTACAAAAAATATTCAATATTTGTCTAATTCCCCAAACTTTATCACTATTATTTCTATTACTAAGTTTATGCATCCAGCCTTACATGCCATAAGTATGCTTCTCTTCTCTCCCCCTTACCTCTTCCTCTCTCGCACAACAAAATCACCACAACCTGCACGCCACCGACCGAATATTCGATGTGATCGTATGCGGTTGTCACCTATACAGATTAATTTTTAATATAGTTCTTATTTTAATAATGTTATTTATTGCACCCTAAAACTGCACTCCGATCCCTAAGCATGACCGTTACAGTAGTAGCACGCTTCTTTCGAGACATTGTTAATTTCTTAACCTTTTAAGGACGGGACTGGTCCTATATATGGACCACTTTGGTATCATATTATTTTGGAACTATTTCGGGGGTAATATTATATGTTGAATACAGGAAACATAGTGTTATCATTCTAAAAAGTATATTTGACCTTCGAAAATTATTTTACGGTCAAATTTTTTATTCGGTATTTCGATTTGAAAATAGGTATACCAACATATTTTAATGCTTTGAATACGAAACAAATAGTGTTGCGTTTGATGAAACACATTTTCATAGTGATTATTTGAACTATTTATTGCTATTAGTTTCTTGGCAGATCAACACATAGTTATTTTTTTTTGCGGAAGATTTTTTATTGATAATATTCTTATTATTTCATCATTCTCTTTATTTACTAAGTTGTCCAAAAATACAAGCAAGTATTTTTGATAAAATGGCTGATATTGAAACTTGGAGTAGTGGCGAGTTTGAAATACAAGATCTGAAGAATCAGGAAATTCATAAAGTTGATTTGGTAGAAAATGATTATGATGAAACTTAAATTTTTGAAAGCGCGTATTTTTTTCCATCAATCAAAGATTTTCAAGTTACTTCTAAAATAAATCCTAACATCTCTATATCGGGAATAAAGCAATCAATTACTTTAAATACTTTTTTGATTCCCCTCTGATTGAAAGAATTATAGATAAGACGAATCGCTGCAGAATCGGCAACCCCATCAGAAAACTTGGTCTCCTCTTACAAAAGATAAATTTGAATGTTTTCTTGGCCTTTCAATTCTAAAGGACCATATTCGAAAAGGTGACTTGAAAGACTATTGGTCTAAAGATCCTCTGCTTTATACTCCAATTTATGGCCAAATAATGTCTCGTGATAGGTTCTTTGCAATCTTACGCCATTTACATTTTTATGATAATGAAGAAACCTCGGAAATCGCTCACTACCCTTTAGTGAAAATAAAACTAATAATAGACTATCTATAAGGTAAATTCTCAGCAGCTCTTATTCCAGGCAAAAATGTGTGCATAGATGAAAGCCTAGTATTATGGAAAGGCAGGCTTCGATTCAAGCAGTATTTGAAAAGAAATCGGTTTGGCATCAAACTTTTTGAATTAGTAGACTGTGAGACTGAATTCATTTTGGGTTTTATTATCTACACTGGCACTGATACTGATTATCAGAAGATTGATTTGGGTGTTACTGGGGATATTGTCGCTCATTTCTTACAACCTTATTTTTACAAGGGTCATGACATATACATAGATAACTGGTATACATCTCCCATATTGGCAGAATTTTTGCATGATCGGAATACAGGAATGTGTGGCACGGTAAGAACAAATAGAAAAGGAATGCCAAATTTAGAAAATAAATTAGAGCGAGGTGAAGTTCAAGTTGCTCATAATAATTTGTGGATAACAATCAGGTGGCAAGATAAGCGTAGTGTTTGCATGCTTACAACTGTGCATGAACCTGAGTTCTGCACCACTGGCAAAAAACACTATCAAACCAATGAGGATATTATAAAACCACGATGCATCCACGAATACAACCAAAATATGGGTGGTGTTGATAATGTAGATAGACAATTGTCTAGAACCGAAACAGTTAGAAAAACAATGAAATGGTATCACAAGTTATTTTTCCATCTTATTGATCTAAGTTTATCTACTGCTCATTCTTTATATAAAATGAAAAATGAAGAACCAATGCCCTTTCCTTCATTCCGAATATCGGTTCTTAGATCATTATTGAAATTGGATAATCCTAATGATAGCATTTCTCGTCTTGTTAGCCCTCCTACTCGATTAGTTGGTTGTCATTTTCCAACGTTTGCTACAAGTCGAAGGTGTAACTTGTGTACTTTACATAAAGTTACTATTCGAACAAAATACATGTGCTCTGATTGTGATATTCCTTTATGCGCAGCTCCATATTTTGAAGAATATTACACAAAAGAGACATCATCATAAAGTCAAATTTCTAGAGGTGAGAGTCAAGGGGACTCACGGAAATAAATCACCCCACCGTGAGAGGCAAGGGGACTCACGGAAATAAAGCACCCTAACGTGAGAGGCAAGGGGACTCACGGAAATAAAGCATCCCAAAGGGATCAAATTTTCGCCACATCCACGCTGTTGATTCTGGGTCATGCTAAGAGGGAAAACTAATATAGTTTTCATAATACATCAGTGATAAAAATGCATGTAATACATATCATTTTTGGATCTCATTTTTGGACTAAAATACTACATCCAAATACGTCTAAAAGCACTCCTAACACGCCAAATTAAATGTTTAACATTGGGCTTTACGTTCCAGACGGGAATGGTCGATATATTGACCACAAATTTTGTCAGGCACTCCACGTGACATATGTTTTCATTTTATGCACAAATATTGTGCAAAAAAAGTCGAATTTTAACGCCAAAATCCCCGTCCTTAAAAGATTAAGTTTGACGTATTACAGATTGTTACACAAACTAAATTGGTATTTCTAAAGGTACGAGTAAATTCAAGTATTACACGAAGAAATAGTGAAATATTTTATACTTTAAACCTATGCATGGAAACAAATAAATATAAAATTGGAATTTTATATTTATTAAATATACAAATAATGTTTGAATTCTTATTAAACAAGAAATAAAAATTTATCCTTTATCATGATACCAAGGCCGTGATGACAGACCCTACAAAATCTTTGAACATGTAGCAGATTGACAAATAATTGATTGTGAATTTGTTATCAGTATCCGCGAAAGAGCCGGACAATAATATTCCACAAGCAATTAAAACACAAATCATTAATTCTACCTAAAATAAGAACCATATTCAATCGGCCATATGCATGTATTTTGTAATTCTGAAGTAAGAGTCATGATCAGCAACCTCATAAACAATTTCAAATGATATTACGTCCTTGAAAACATACAAAAAACGTAAAAAAGGACACTTGTAAATCAAGGAAAAAATAAGTATTCTAACCGCTGTTACGTTGCCATCTTGAAAAATAAATTTTTTCTGGGCATGATCTTATTTTCTAAGTATCAAGATCACTTTTTCGAAAAGTTTTGGAGATAAAAAAATGCTTTCCCGTCAGAAAAAGGTTTTTTATTTATGTTTTTAATAAAGTGAATTTAAATGATTTAATATTTTAAGTTTAAGTCATTTATTTATTAACTAACATTTTGAAATAATATAAAAATATATAACATTTTACTTATTTTTATGTACGATATTAGCAAGACATTCTACATTTTATGTAAAATACAAGTTACCTGGTCAAAAACTCCTTGCGGCTGAATTTTAATCTATTCACAATTTGATAAAGCCGTACACTTTTATTCATGGAAATATGTACATAGTGTATATACGAAAAAAATGAATAAATTATTTTCTTTTATTAGATTTATAAATGTTTAAATATAAAGAAATCCTATAAATAGTGGAGTTATTTGGAATACCTCAAAAATTCCCGAAATATCTAGGAAATCCCGTAATTGATGAAGTTATTTCGAACTAACTCAGAAATTCCTGAAATATCAGCGTTAACCCTTCTACTCCTCACAAACTCTTAATTCCTACAACTGGACACCGGACACCGGAGAACGGATGAATTTTAATATAATATACATTTTATAGTGGTAACTCTACGACATTTTAAAATGATTTGTTTTCAAATTTAAAATATTTTGCGAATTCGGAAAAAAATTACGAATAGCAGAAAATTGGTGAGATACTTCTGTATATACATGGAGTTGATATTGTAGTGATCCGGATAAAAAATAATTATTGTTATAAATAGTTGCAACCCACAAGAAATCACTTGAAGAAAGTAAAAGATAATTTGAATTCTTTCTTGAACTGAATAAGGGCAGGTTGGTTGGATGTTTAAAGAAAACCAAAAAAACACAAATTTCAATCTAGAAATTGCGACGTTTCGTCGACAAAGATGCGTCGACCTTATCAGGCACTGTTTATTTAAAAAAAAACTTTTCGTTAACAAACAATGGACAGAATCACAAATTCAAACTTTACCACTTACATAAATATATACAATAATGTGTTTACGGCATGACAATTTCAAACGTCAAACTGACAGTCTAGAGGTAAACAAAAGTCTATATATAGCGTCTGTATAAAGTCTCAAATGTTAAAATTTACTTAGAATTTTGTTATATATACGGTTTAAAAATTCAACGTCTTCTTTTCGATTAATCGCTACATCCTTATGATTATTAATGTGTAGCATTTCAAAAATTAGACGTTTTTTGTAATTCGGTTCTTTGTCAAGGATTACAACATTATTCCAGTCAAAATTATGGTTAAATTGACTACAATGTGCTGTAACAACAGATTCACTATTTCGATTACTTTTATGTTCCTTGATACGAACACTCAGATTTCTTTTTGTTTCTCCAATATAAACCGCTGAACAATAATTGCAAGAGAATTTGTATACTACATTATTATTGTCAAATTTATCAGTTTTATCTTTCCCTAATTTTATAATAGAACTTAAACTTCTTTTAACCGTGGGAATTATTCTGATATTATATTTTCTTAACATTGATGTACATTTATTAATAAAATTTTGAAAAAAAGGAAAGGATAACGTCAAAATAGGTTTATTATAAACTGTCAATTTTTTGGTGGTGTCATTATTGATTTTTAAAATTCTAGATTTTATATTTGATTGAATAAAACTTTTTTTGTTATTCTCCAACAATAATTGTTTTACAAATTCAATATTTTTCTTATGATATTTTTTATCTGATAACAAAATTGCACGATCAACCAGATTAAACACAATATTTCTTTTTTGTTGTAATGGATGATTAGAATTAAAATTTAGAACTCTATTTGAGTTTGTCGGTTTTTGATACCAATCCGTAGTGATACGATTATTATTTTTTATTAGCATTACATCAAGAAAACTAATTTTATTATGTATTTAACAATTATGCGTGAATTTCAAATTTTTATTATAACCATCAAAAACTTTTAACACAGTGTCAATATGATTTTTATGAATACACATAATAGTATCATCTACATATCTAAAATAAAATAACGGTGTGCATTTGTAACAATTATGTAGATCAATTAAACATGAAGTTTCTAAATCATCCATCACTAAGTCTGCAAAAAAAGGTGATATTGGTGACCCCATTGGTGACCCAAAGATTTGTTGATAAATAACATTATTAAAAGTAAAAAATGTATTATTAAGTAAAAACTTAGTAGTTTCAATAATTTCATCAAAAGGAATACTGCAATTTTTAGGTATATTTGTCACCCTTTTTTCCAAACTGTCCAACACCAACTTACATGGAATATTGGTGAATAACGAACTTACATCTAATGACAATACTACAAAATCATCCGGAATAATCATTTTTGATATTACGGTTTTAAATTCGTAACTATTATTTATTGTTGATTTGGGTCTATTGATGCAATTTTTTAGTTGGCTTAATAGTGAGTAGGGCAATTCACTGTAGAAATTATTGGTCTTAATGGAATATTATTCTTATGAATTTTAGGTAAACCATAACATTTTGCTAAGCTAGTATTAGTTTGTGTGAGACTATTGTTGTGTAATTTATTTGCCAAATAGTTCTTATCATTAAATCTTTTCAATATTCCATATACATTAGACTGTAGTTTTTTCAAAGGATTTTTTCTTAATATTCCATATGCTTTATCATCAGAAAGTAAGTGATTCATTTTTTCTATATAATCAGAGCGGTATATGCAAACAGTAACATTTCCCTTGTCAGCTTTAAGGAGCAGGGTTGCCAGATGGCGATTTTTTCTCCTTGTTGCTCTTGCTTAATAAACATCAGTATACGTAAGAGAGAAAAGGAAAAAAATCGCCAACTGGTCACTCTATTAAGGAGATGTAAACCCATTAAAACAAAATCAGTATTTATTTTTTCTCAAGCAAACAGTATACTTTATCGAAAAACGCTCTGTAACGGTGTTGTATTTACATTAAAGATAGTCTATGAATTTTTTCAAATTTTTTTATCAATAAATCAACGAGATTTTTGAGCAGCCGTGCAGCTTTGTTTTTAGCTATATATTACCGACCAAAAAATGGTTATTTCGATATAATTCATTTTAAATTAATTATTTTTAAAAAATCGCTCTGTAACGGTATTCTGTTAGCTTTCAACATTATCTGTAAATTTTTTCAGATTTTTAATTCCATTAGTTTCTTTAATTTTTGGGATTTTAGATGTAGGTTCCTGTAATTTGGGTATCACATCGCCTTAAAAGAAAGTAAAAGAAATTTTTTTGGATTTTATCTCATGTTGTTGCCATATTACAGATTCGAAAAATTAACAATATTAGCATTTTTAACAATTTTTAACTCAAAAACTATCAACTTTTGGTTATATATGTTAAACGAAGAAAATTTTATACGAATCTGTTTAAATTTTGTACATATGTTAATTATCACTTTTGTTATACTTTAAAAGCATAATAAATCTTAAAATATAAAACTAGGGGAGCGGGCCCCCCTGCTAATTGCCGCGCGCTAACCCCCTGCGTGCTGTGCGCGCAAGTTTCTATTCTCTGGCTGCGCCTGCACCACCGAATGCAGCTTGCGCCTCGCATTCGCACTGTCAATGATACCCATTACTGTAATTTTTACGATTAATATATTTTCCTCGAAGTAGATTTTTCATACGCATTTTAATTTTTAAATTTTTGAACTTTTAAGTAATATATTATTTAGCAAAGAAAATATGTTTTAGTCAAATACCGCCAACATCAGCATTACCCGATGCGTACCGCGAGGAGGTTGTTGGTCGGACTTACGCATCATTGTGGCCCTGAAAAGGGCCGATTGTGTGAACTGTTTCTTACATTAGGGACCCCGTAGCTCGTCACTTCCGCAGTATTTTTTGACTCCAAACCCTATACGCCTGAGGCCTTTAATACCGTGTATTGCCACCTCGGTGACGAATTGCCTCTGTTAAACGTTCTTGCATATTAATGCATGCCCTTATTGAATTTTGAGGTATCTCGTGTCAAATTTGATTAAGAATTCTTTCAAGTTCTTGGAGGTTAGCAGGACGTCTCTCTAGGTTACGTAATCTCCAACCCATCATGTCCCATACATGCTCTATAGGATTGAGATCGGGGCTATTAGCAGGATGAGGCAGTACCTCTACGTTGTGTTCTTCCAAGTACGTACAAGTTATCCTTGCAGTATGAGGGCGTGCATTATCCTGCATCATGATGGAATTACGGCCCCTTTGCCGACGCATTGGAACTACGTGAGGGCGTAAAATTTCGTTTATGTAACATCCCGCTGTTAGTCCGGGAGGTGGGATAATTACTAAGTTTGATCGATGGTTGATTGATATTCCACCCCATACCATAACGGATCCTCCACCAAACGCTCGAGTTGGATCAACATGATTTGATGCAAAACGTTCTCGTCTACGACGCCAAATCCGGATCCTAGCATCGTTTCCGTAAAGACAAAATCGAGATTCATCTGTAAAAAACACATGTCTTCACTCTCTAGATGTCCAATGTCGATAATTACGGGCGTAATTTAGACGAGCTCGTCGGTGAACTGCTTCTAAATTAGGCACTTTAGCACAAATTCGTGATCTCAAACCCCTTTCGTGAAGGCGTCTCCTTATTGTGTGATCACTAATTCGTCTGCCTGGTAAAACATTATTCCGTGACACCGTTGAGCGATGAATCCCCATTCTTCTGGATACATCGCGGCAACAATTTGAGCAGATTGGATTTCAGTAAGCCGAGGCATTATGATTAAGAATATGTTATTGTAATTTTTGTTGCTATGTACTCTGTATAGCAAAATTAATGCTGAATGAGCTTTCGCCTTAACTTTTGACCAGTATCCCGGCGTAAATTTTTGCTTTATTTTTTAATTGATTTGTTGGTAGAGTTGATAATTTTACCGAAAGTATGGAGATGCATTGTTAAATGTACCGAAAATGTAGAGGTGTAATTTTGAATAAAGTTACACTTTTCATGGGTTAATTTAAAAAAAATAACGAATAGCAATGTGGTTTCTTTGTTTATGAGGTTTTAAGATAGCCCTCGGGGCACGAATTTGTTTTAAATGTAACCTGATAATTTAGTAGTAGTTGCTATTAGGATTCATGCTATCCTGAAAGAACACATAATCCCTACAAAACAAAAAAGACTATCTCGATACAATGAAAATTGATTAAGTTACAAGCATTTGAAACATGGCCATTTTTTGAATGCTTGTAATTCGATCAATTTTCATCGCATTGAGATAATTTTTTTTTCTTTTATAGGGGATTCAGACCGTGGGGTCCCTAATGTAAGAAACGGTTCACACAATCGGCCCTTTTCAGGGCCACAACGATGCATAAGTCCGACCAACAACCTCCTCGCGATACGCATCGGGTAATGCTGATGTTGGCGGTATTTGACTAAAACATAGGATGATCTTTAAAATGGCATAACTTGGTCAAAAAAAGTCGTAGAGGGTCGACTTTTTTTTAAAATACTCGTTAAAAAGTCTACTTTAAGGTGGTATTTGTTGTTTTTTGAAAAAAAATTTTTGGTAATCCAGGTAAACGTGCAAACTATTGTGTTGTTTAAGAAAAAGAAGTTGGTAGGCCTGATTAAGACATAGCAATACGGCATTATCTCGCAGCTGTTTGGCATTATTTTTTCCTCAAAGTACACATAATTCCCTACAAAACAAAACAAAAATTATCTCAATACGATGAAAATTGACCGACCTACAAGCATTTAAAGAATGGCAATTTTTCTGTGAAAAATTTTGTTGCGATAATTTTGATGCGGAGTGTATATAACTTTTACAGGTAATCTGTTTTTTCTTCTTTATATCAATATTTTTTATATATTACATTTTACAGTAAACTGCTCATAATGAAGTATTTACACAATCTACATAAACGAGAATAATAAAATTAAATTTTGGTATTTGAACATCTTTATTTCGACTTCATGATTAAAATAATTACTCAAAGGAAATTAATAAATAAATTAATAAAAATATTTATTGTCATTGTTTTGTTTTCACTTTCACTCAAACTTGCAAAGGCATATACGTAAGTAAATTCAAAATTATCTTTTTAATATTTTTCAATATACTGAAATAATTTTCGGGCATGGACACGCGATGTACATAACGCATATACAACCGAAAATCGTCGACATGTGGCGCCACTGTGTTGCGTATATAAGTGTTGAAACTTGAAGAGCTGTTACTGAGCTACCGTGTACGTTCAAACATAACGTAAAGTTTAACTGGTTTTATAGTTGTATACATTGCCAAGTATTGCATTTTTTATAACACAGTTTTGTTGCTGCTCAAACTTAAAGGTTACACTTCAAAGTTTCACAATTTATCGGGCTTGGAGTTCTTACCAGTAGAGGGATCCGACTGTTCTCCATACCCGTTAGTGAAACAGTTGAATAAAAAGCATAAGTATAGCTGCTGTAATGTCCATTTGACGTCGCTTTCCACTGTAACCGGCGTCTAAAGAAGGGCTCTAGCTCATAACTGAGGAAACTAAAGCTTAATTTTTGGAATGGCTTTCTTTGGAACTTTCACCGACTACTTTTCACCAACCATACTGGACGAAGAGTAATAAAGGCATTGATTAGTAAAGCATATTGGTTCGCAAAGCCCGATAAATTCTATATATCGAAAAAATCTTAAGCGAACGATAAATTTACTTTTCTTAAAACTCTGCGACTTCAGGTGAAAATACGTCGCACACAGGTTGGTTGGAGTTCGTACTACCAGGGGGATCCGACCTTTCTCTCTAGGCGCTAAAGAAATAGTTGTAGCATAAGTGTAGCTGCTTTAACATCCATTTGGCGTCGCTTTCCATCTACGACCGGCGTCTAAGGAAAACTCTTTATTGAAGAGTCCAAAGCTAGAGAGCCGTGATCGAAACGACTATTTTAATTTCTAATTTTTGGAAAGGATTAATCTGGAACTTCTACCAACCATAATGGACGAAGAGTAAAGGCCTTGCTTAATAAAGTATATTGGTTCACAAAGCCCGATAAATTATATATATCGGAATAAATTAATTCAAAAATTACTTCTATGCATTTTTAAATTCAACGATGGGTCGCAATATTGGATGAATAATGGGTAAGTAATAATAATTGCTTTTGCATTCGTATTAATTATTTTTGTAAAGAGAAACGTAAAATATATTTATTAAAAATTTATTACAATAATGTAAATATATTTTAAATAATATATAAAGCTTATAAGTAGATTACATATTTAAAAAAATGAAATAAACTTAGTATATCATATTTTTTGTTGATTTGTAGATTGAATTTTCTATGTTATAAATTTATACTTTTATTAGAATCATTTTTAGTGTAAAAATGAATATAAAAATTAGTGAAAAGTATAAATACACAAAATCAATATGTATATGTAGTATCTATTTATATAAAATTTATACACAATATAATTATTCAAAAATTATCAATTTTTATTTTAAAGGGTTTTTGCTGTTCAAATTTGGTGGTTACACTTCAAAAATTATTTCTTTTATGCATTTTTTAATTAAACGATGGGCCGCAATATTGGATGAATAATGGGTAAGTAATAATATATACTTTTGCATTCGTATTAATTATTTTTGCAAAGAGAAACGTAAAGTGCATTTATTAATAATTTATTATAATAATATTAATATATTTTAAATGTAAATATACTTTATAAATAGGTTTATATATTTAAAAAATGAAATAAAATTAGTATATCATATTTTTTTTAATTTGGTAATTTAATTTAATTTTTTATACTGTAAATTTATACTTTTAATACAATTATTTTTAGTGTAATTCTAAAAAAAAATACGGAATAAAAGTGAATTAAAATCAGTGAAAAAAAAGTATACAAAATCAATATATATATTATTTATATAAAATTTTACCACAATATAATTATTTAAATATTTTAAACTTCTATTTTAAAGGGTATTTGCTGTTCAAATTTCGTGGTTACACATCAAAATTTATTTCTTCTGTGTATTTTTAAATTAAACGATGGGCCGCAATATTGGATAAATAATCGGTAAGTAATATTTGCATTTCAAACTATTATTTATTTTTAGAAAGAAAAAAACGTAGAATACATTTATTAATTTATTTATTATAATATATTTATTAGATTTTAAATGTAAATGTACTTTATAAGTAGATTTATGTATTTAAAAAATGAAATAAAATTAGTATATCATATTTTTTGTTAATTTGTAAATTAATTTTGTTATAGCGTAAATATATACTTTTTTTACAATTATTTTTAGTGTAATTCGAAAAAAAAATACGAAATAAAATTCAACATTGAAATTAACTGAAAAGAAAAAGTTCACACATATATATATATATTGTCACGTCGCACTGGGGATCAGGGAGCGGGCGATCAAAAATAAAAATAAATCATCAATGCTTTAATAATAATTTACTTAACGGATAACGGCGGGTGCCAGTCGCGTGCGCTGCGACGTACTTGTCGTTCCTCGCTATTCGACCCCACGCGTTTAGCTCAGTGCATCGTTGCTCTGGCTAAGCGATGACTCGAATAAAAAGAAATAGCCGACGGCGTGGCTGACATTCGCGTCGAGTAAGGCTGGCTAATTTGCACGCGAAGGGGAAGAAGCTGAGGAATATAAGGGAAATTTCGCGACACACATAGGCAAGGGGAGAACGGAATTGTAGGTCACATCACTAGGTTGCACAAACCTTTGGCGATACTGGCACACTTATGGGATACACTCTTTACTACGCTTTCGATTATCTTTTCGAGATTACTCTTCAAAAGGTAGTGCGTACATGGCGGAAGAACGAGCTCTCACTCTCGTCGACGTCGATGCGCGAGAGTCGCTGGGCGCATGTGCCGCAACAGCTTTGTGCGTACGCGGCCATATACCGCGTGCGGCTTAACGAAAATGGCCGCCGCGCACGAATGTCAACATTAACGACGGCGAGTTGGTGGCGATGACGACGTTGGCTGCTTCGGCCTTCTCTTCGTGATCTTTCTGGCTATCTTTTTCTTCTCTCTTGGCGATCACTGGCTTGAGGACTAGAGAATGCGGTACGGCGTATTTGCCTAGGTGAATACTAAACCGTATGGCTATTCAGTTTAGATGTTATTGTTCTCACCTAACCTCTCTTCTGCGCCCGTCCTATACACAGCTATTTAACTGCTGTGTGATCCTGTCCTCCCCTTTGTATAGTACACATTGTAAGAAATAATGTTTGCGACAATGTAAATTGTCGCGAGGTATTATTTTTGAGAAGTTTCTCGATGCCTGTTTGCCCGTTTACAATTCGGGGAAAACTTGTTGAAAAACAAGTCTCCGAAGTGTATAAAAAAGGGGGCAAGCAGCGGTCGAGCTCTTGGGAGAGGTAGTGACGTAGAGTCCCAAAAAGTAAGAGCCTTTTCTATTGGCCCTTGCTGAAACAAAGGGCCAATTGAAAGGCTCGATATCGAGATGATCGGGAAGGCGGCGAAATCGGTTACGCCGCCGAGCCAGTACCTAGCGGAGAGCGATCGCGCGCGGATGTGCAGAGCCGACTCGTGTGTGTGTGGACAGCTGACAACCGACCCGAGGAGCTGAGGAGACCTCCTTCAGGAGTGACACGCATCGTCTTGGGGTTGAGACGAGGGCACACTTCTAGGAGCAGCGACCACAGGGCGAGAGTGAAGCGAGAACGACAGTGAGAGAGAGAGAGAGATAGCGCGACGAGAAGCGCGAGCAAGCGGTCGACACCGGCCCGCGAGATCGTCCACAACCAGGGTAAGGAAAATAATTTATTATCGGTTGCTCGATCGCGAGTTAGGCGCGAATCCCTATTAGATAAAGACGTTTATAGTGTGCGTATGTGTATGTGTGTGAGAGAGAGAGAGAGAGAGAGAGAGAGAATCGCGACGGGAAGTGCAGTGCCGATATGAGAGTGAGAGAGAGATAAATATAGTAATCGCGAGTGTAGAGACATATACGACGAGATTGTTTGAGCTGCGCGGTGGTGCGCGCGGCTTTACATCTCTGTCGTATATTTGAGCGCCGAGAGTGTGTGAGAGAAACAGAGAATAGAGTAGGGCATAAGAGTGACAAAGAGAGGAGATATAGAAAAGCTGCAGGTGTGTGGTGTGAGTGATCGCGTACGTTCTAAACTATCGCGTCCGTGTGTGTTGATGTAATAAGCGTGTGAGATTAAATATATATATCTATATTGTTTGTAAATAACCGAGATTTTATTAATTAAAGATAGAGTTTTGTTGAATTATATTGTGTTTATTTATTGTCCAGCACCTATCCTATTCCCGAGGTAGGTGTAAGTTGTTAGATCAGCACACAGTTAGATTATTAATAAACGAAGGCGCCTCTTCTCTTATTTTTTCACATACTGTTTTATTTACAAATTTATTATTGATAATCACGATTGCCGATAAGGTAGGGAGGATAAATATTGACTATGGCACCCCGTTAAATTATATTTATTATAATAATATTTATTTTTGTATTTGTTTATTTCACGTTTCTTTTTTATGTGAGTTAAACATTTTTAGTATCATAATTTGTAGTTTATGAAAATTAGTATATTGAATATTAGTACTTTAAAATGAATTAAAACAAAATATATTTATCAATTTTTCTATTATAATAATTTAATTATATTTTTAATGTAAATGAACATTAAAACCAGATACGTGTATTTAAATGAGTCAATTTGTGATTATTATGCACTGCATTATTTTACTCACAAAAACCAAAGTTTTTTTTATCAAAGCAACACTTATATCTGCCTTCTTTCATATATATTCTAATCGATCAAATCAATAACTGAATAAATAATAAGAATTAAATATTAATAATAAATTAATATATTCACCGTCTTACAAAAAAAATTTTGTAGAATAATCGAAAAAATATAAATATTAAAATGCTTAATTAACTTTTAAGGAGATTTTTTTTTTTGTTATTTAACGTCGCTCTATTTAAGGAGATATTTATTTATTAATTATTAGAACTGATATTGGTTTGTTTATGCACCATTTTTAATCAATTTTTTCTATCTTTAGATAAAACAATTTTTGCAAAGTAATTTACAGAACCTTCTGGAATGGATTACGAAACCCTGAGAGGAGGTGGAGGCACCTCTTGATCGCGATGTATAACTGCCATACGTAAAGTTTTTGACTGGGTCTTCAACGTCACGACGAGGTTTACTATTACTCAACTATGAGGTTGAAGCATTCTTACAGAAACAATCAAGTTAACACATAAACGAACGCCCGAATAATTTGATTGGGCAGTGGAACAATAGACTCGACGAAATGGTCGATTTCTTGTTACTTGAACGAGAAGAACGTTAACGACTTATATGCTTTACATTTACAAATCCGTATTACATTCTGTTTTCGAAATAAGGAAAATGCAGGTTCAAACTCACACAGTTTGACTATGTCCTTCTTTATGTAAAATCGCAGATATGACTGAAGGTATCTTTGGTGGAGAGCTTGCAAAGATCGGTGTTGCCTGGCAAGCTGCTGCTTACGCTTCGAATGACGATGTATATAAATATTATCGAAAAGTGCACCCATGCTCTTAAACAACACTGGTACAAGGTATTAAACTGAACAATATATTCTCTACCAAACTATTAAAATTTATTTTTAATTATATGAATCAAAAATGTCAAAAAGTTTAAATTTTGGCAGAATATATACTAAACTACTAAATCACATTATACTATCTTCGGTTTGATTAAATTTTTATCTTCCTTTTTATATACAACATTACTTGAAAATTAATTTTCAAAATTTAGTTCTAAAGTTTTATTATAATATGTATAATAAACTATATTTATTTTTTGATTTAAAAAATTAACTAAATTTCTTTATCGTTGCCAATTTGAAAATTGAGTAAATAATAAAATAACTTCTTCATGCAATCTAGGTGTAGTTGGATAAGGTAGTGGATACTTGTCAATAGCAAAAGCTGGTGCACATGCTGCATAAGATTACTTCCAAAAATCTTATTAAACATCCTCGAAAAATTGAATACAAATTTTAAATTATTTTGAAATTTAGTAATCCAAGGGTAGTATCCTTTGGGTTCCTTGTTTTGAAATGTATTTCGGGCAATTATTTGATCTTTTATTCATAATGCTCGTTTTTTTTTCTTTTACAGAATTCCGAATAATTCTAGTTTCATCATTCGCTGCTTTCAACACTAAGTGCTTAAATACGGCTCTACCAAAGCGGCTAGAAATAGAAGCACTACCTTTCCAAGGGCTAAAGCTCAAAATTTGAGGCAAATGGGTTGAAAACTTTTCGGAATGTTTGTCGAACATCGACATTTTTAATTTTCAAATTTATGACATCTGCGTCTTTGCGAGTCCCTAGCGCTAAAAATAAAACATATCCTATGTTACATAGAAACAAGTTGCGTCTTTTTAATACAATCTTTTGTCAATAGTAAGTGCTTCGCTAGGATTTGTATATTATGAGATATTCTACAGAGAATGATTGTAAGCCATTTTTAGAGAAATGTAAACTTTGTTATAGCTTAAACATGGGTTCACCGATGATGCTGGAAATAGAACCAGCACCTTCTCGAGAGTAGAGAAAATTACCCTGATAGTTTCAGCCAAATCGGTTAAAAAATTTTTGAGATATTTGTGGAACAACGATGTTTTCCATTTTGAAATTTATGATATTTGCGTCTTTGCGAGTCCCTACACTCTAAACTCCAAAGTAGAAAATTTGACGTAAAATTGTAGAAATTGAAAAATTTTTCTTTTCATAAGTACAAAGTATGTAATATATTCTTTCAAAAAGTAAAAAATATCATTTACTGCTTTGGGAAGTTGAAATAATTAAATTATTACTATTGAAAGGTAAAAACAATCAAATGTTCACTTTTTAAAAGTAGAAAACAATGTCGTATGATTTTAAATTAAAAAAAATCAATTTTATTCCTTTAAATAGGATAAATCTTTTATATTTCACTTTTTGGAAGTAAGAAAAAATTAACGTATGAACATAAAAGTCAAAAAATAAAATTTATATTTTAGAGAAGGAGATGCGATTCAATTTTTACTTTTGAAAAGTAGAAATAGTAAAACATTTACTTTCTAAAAGTATAAAATATCTGTACAAAATTTTAAAGTCGAAATAGTTAAATTTTGACATTTGTAAAGTGTGCACAAATAAATGTTAACTTTCGTAAATAAGAATGGTGCAAATTATCTTTTTAGAAAGTTGAAAATATCACTCTTGTTCATAAAAATTAAAAAATTTTAATTTTTACTTTTGAAAAGTTGCAGCAGCTAAATTTCTACTTTTAAAAAGTAAAAAATGTTGCAATAGAATTCGAAAGAAGAAAATGTCTTGTTTTTACTTTTGAAAATTTAAGAAGAGCAAATTACAACTTTCAAAAAGTAGACATAATATTTTAAATTTATACAAAAGAAAAATTGATAAATTTTATTGTTCAGAATTAAAAAATTAATTTAAATTTTAAATGCGATGTATATGGGAGCGTCCATACAAAGCGGGACACCAAGCGCGTGCGGCGAGTTGTTCGTGTAAAAGGTGCTCTGATCAACTCATTCACGAATTAATCCTTAACATTAACAAAATAAACGTAAGACATAAATCGAAAGAATTTTTTCCAGCTTCCGAGTGGTGTTGTTATTTTTGTCTAAAAATGCGTTTTAAAGGTCGAAAAAGTGAATTAAAAATTCGAAACGATTTGTCTCAACGTATAACATGTAGATTTTCAAAATAAAGTTTACCGATCGAAAGAGGAAGTTAAAAGCTTCAAACTCTCAAAATATCATGTTGTAGAAATGAAAGGCACAAAAGTAATTAATAGGGAGTGGTATACCTGTTTGGTTACCGACGGAGCCAAGAAGGTTAACTTTTACAATTATTCAAGTATGCAAATCCTAAATACACAAGCACTAGATAATTGATAATTATTCGTTCTACAAAGTTTCATATACAAAAATGTACGATTTTGCAGAATTTTTTAATTTAATTAAGAATGGGTTGACTTTTTTAAAAAGTCTCTCTGTAACTTTTTTCTAATTGCTTTGAATAATACGTGTGAATTCTTTCAAAATTTTTTCAAACAACTTACAGACTAACAAGGAGAGTGTCTCAGATGCGGGAAACAGATCTTATCCAAACTCTAGGACATGTTATCTACAATAAAAATATTAAGAAAAACGGAGTTACTTTTGTCCCATGCTTCGTTTTACGCAAGTTATGGGCAAGTAAAGCAAATTTTGTAGAAATATTATTTCCGTTTTAATCGCTTATAACTCGGAAACAAATAGAGATAGTTACTAGATATAGTTATGAGGTTCGTTAATTCTTCGTTCGCTCTTTGTATTCGCGATTTAATAATAACTTTATCTTGGATGAGAATTAATCGTCTGACGTATGCTTCAATCCCTTATTTTGTTAATTATCGAGAAGCTTTTAGAGAAATATTAAGATTTTAATTATTTTAATTAATTTGCTAAACTTGCTAGTAATTATACTGTAAAAAAATTACTAAAAAATGACTATATTACATTGAAAAATGAAAGGTTAGATCTGCTTGTGTATGAAGCAGTACCTACCTAACTAGTCGAGTAGTAGGACTTGAATTGTTTCTACTTAGATGTCAGGCAATATTTACTTGAGTTACGCTGGATTATCGGTCGATAAAAATTACCGACGAAGCGAAACTTACTTCGTTGTCAAGCAGAAGTAGCCGAAGTGTGAGCAGAAATAACTTGATACCTACGATGTAAATACTGCTTGTGTGTAGAAAGCTATTCTAATTTTTTTTTTTAGTGTAATATATATCTTGAAGCGGAACCACAGTTATTTATATGAAATAATATTTTCTACGGTCTTTCTGTGACGTAAAAATTTCTCGTACCCATTATACCTGGATTATTATTTTTAAATTTACTACGCTCTTTCTTCGATTGTAACCATGGATCTGAAATTTACACCGTAACAAATTTTCGAAAATCTTCAACATCTAAATTTTACGCTTAAAAGAACTAAGATATGGCTTAACACATAAATGCCTGTTAAAAAGTGACATATTTTTTCCATATTATTGTAATCCAACAAGAGCATATAATAATTTTTTTATCTGGAATAATTATTAAGGGTTGTTTCGGGGGAAAGCGGGACGAAAATAGCGAAATTTTTCGATTTTCTGCATTCTTTCTCTAATGTCTCCAAAAGGCGTATTTTTGAATGCTATCAACTGATAAGCTAAGCTCGTTGTAACCCAGCAAGGGCCCATAATATTTGTTCTTATCCGAAATGGGAAAAGCGGGCCGATAATAGCGAAATTTCTGGATTTTCCACCTTTTTTCTGGAATATCTTCAATTGGTCTTTCAATTGACGTATGGTAATCCAGCGAGGGTTTATAATAATTTTTTCACCCTGATCATCTATAAAGTCCACTTTCGTTTGTCGACCGTCGTGCTTGGCTACCTGGACAGCTTTTAGGGAATCAACAATTTTTTTTTTAATTATGCTAACGTTGCATGTAATAGATGATGCCTTGCAAGTAGCCCCAACTGCCATGACATCGTCTACAGGAAGTGACTATTTTCTTAAATTACTGATGATGCTCTGGTCTTCGTAGTAAACCAGATTATCTGATTATTTTTGGTCCAAGCTACCCGGAAAATCAAGTAAGTGTGTTTTCACAATTATGGAATTAGATTGACAAGGATAGAATATCACCTCCAAACAACAATCTTTACAAAACTATAAGATATGGTGTCAATACCCCTTTTTACGGAATTTAAAAGCAAATAATGAAAAATTTTGTTAAAAATAGCCTTAACTTTGATCGTTTGTAACTCTAAAACAAAAAGAGATACACACTCAAACTTAAATTCAACGCAGAAGTTGAGGAGATTGGATTTGAAAAAAAAGATTAAATATCTTAATTCGATTAAAACTAATAAAAAAAGAAAAATAAGAATATAATCTGGCATAAAAAACAGTACATTTTTTAATTCAAAATATTTATCAAAATATCGTTCCATTCTTATATACCGTTCATAAATTAATCCCTGCCCTTAAAAAAAATAAACCCAAGATACAAATCGAAAGATTTTTTTCTCAGCTTTCGAATGGTGTAGTTATTTTTGACTTAAAACGCGTCCCACGTAAAGTAAAAGCGGTCTGAATTTTCAATTTAATGTTTTTTACTCTCAAATCGCATTTACTAACAAAAATAACCACACCGTTTGAAAGCTGAGAAAGAAATCTTTCGATTTATATCATAGGTTTATGTTTTTTAAGGGCATGAATTAAATAATAAACGATATATTACTGCGGCGGCTGGGCCCAACGGGCAAAACGCGTGATTCGGGCGCTCCGCGCAGTCCCGCGCCGTCTCTCATATTTAATTGTTTTCGTGCTTTTCATTTCTCCAATTTGAATTTTTCAGGGTTTGAAGCTTAAAACTTCCTCTTTCGATTGGTATAATTTATTTTAAAAAATAGCGTATCCCACATTAAGTAAAATCGATTTTAATTTTCAATTCACCTTTTCTACCTTCAAAATAGGCTTTAGGGCAAAACTGACCATACCGTTCGAAAGCTGAGAAAAAAAGCTGTCGATTTATGTCTTGAGTTTATTTTTTAAGGATTACTGGTAAATTCTTCAGCGTGTTGAACACAGCGCCTTTTGAGCGAAAAAGGCTCCGCGCGCGCCGGGCACATAATAATATACATTGCATATAAATTAATTTTCTTTAATTCTGAACAATAAAATTTATCAATTTTTCTTTTATATAAATATAAAGTATTGTGTCTACTTTTTGAAAGTTGTAATTTGCTCTTGTTAAATTTTCAAAAGAAAAAACAAGACATTTTCTTGTTTCGAATTCTATTGCAACATTTTTTACTTTTTAAAAATAGAAATTTAGCTGCTGCAACTTTTCAAAAGTAAAAATTAAAATTTTTTAATTTTTATGAACAAGAGTGATATTTTCAACTTTCTAAAAAGATAATTTGCACCATTCTTATTTTCGAAAGTTAACATTTAATTGTACATACTTTACAAAAGTCAAAATTTAACTATTTCGACTTTAAAATTTTGTACAGATATTTTATACTTTTAGAAAGTAAATGTTTTACTATTTCTACTTTTCAAAAGTAAAAATTGAATCGCATCTCCTTCTCTAAAATATAAATTTTATTTTTGACTTTTTTGTTCATACGGTAATTTTTTCTTACTTTCAAAAAATGAAATATAAAAAATTTATCCTATTTAAAGGAATAAAATTGATTTTTTTTAATTTAAAATCATACGACATTGTTTTTTACTTTTAAAAAGTAAACATTTGATTGTTTTTACCTTTCAATAGTAATAATTTAATTATTTCAACTTTCCAAAGCAGTAAATGATATTTTTTACTTTTTGAAAGAATATATTACATATTTTGTACTTATGAAAAGAAAATTTTTCAATTTCTACAATTTGACGTCAAATTTTCTACATTGGAGTTTAGAGTGTAGCGCCAAAAATTGTGGTAAACATATACTATGTTAAATAGGAAAAAGTTGCGTCTTTTTAATACGAACATTTTCCGTCTTTACATTTTTTTTTGTAGAAGTTGTCTATTTCGAGATATTATACAGAGAATGAAAGAAAGCAGTATTTTAGAGAAATGTAAACTTTGTTATAACTTTAATATTGTTATACCGATGTGGCTGAAAATAGAACCAGCACCTTTGTATAAGTAGAGAAAACCTCCCTCAAAGTTTCAGCCAAATCGGGTAATAACTTTTTGAGATATTCGTGGAACAACACTTTTTTTGATGACAAATATATAAGGCTTTCCCGTATATTGGTCGTGCCTAATAATTAATATACAACCAAATATATCTTTATGAACCAAATTGCTTCTTGTATCCAATAATATTGTCTTTTTTTTGACCCTCGACATGCAAATTTCCATATAACACGTTTTTAATTTTATTAAAATGCCATTACTTGGCTCAAAAATTCGGTTATAAACCTGTCGGGGGTCAAAACAAAGATAATATTATAGATGATGGGAGAAGTTATCGTTCGTCCAGAATTAGTTAATAAAAAATAAGGCTTTATTGATCTCCACGAACCAAAATTTTATTCTTTCCGTCGTTTCGGACGTATTGTTTTCGTCCCTTTTCAAGGCAATAAAAAAGGCGCAGAGATATTAATTTACATTCTGGAGAAACAGTACTTCTCTATCACATCTATCTAGGACCTCCCCGAATTTATTTCATTCAACATATATAACAAAAAGTTGATAGTTTTTGAGTCAAAAAATTGTTAAAAATGCTAATATTGTTAATTTTTCGAAAAATTTCAATGTTTTGACCTGTAAGATCTGTAAGATTGCACCAACATGAGATAAAATCCAAAAAAATTTCTTTTATTTTCTTCAAGTGACTTCTTGTAGGTTGCAACTATTTAAAACTATAATTATTTTTTCTCCGGATCATTTAACATAGAATCCCCACATGTTTATACGACAAATTAATTAATCATATGGAAAATAAAATTTTAAATTTCTCGCTTATAGAGCCGTATGAGACATCAATTTTATTACATCACATAAGCAAGAAATGCAATAAAATTAATTTTCAGTATGGTCTCATAAGCGAGAAATGCAATAAAATCAATGTCTGATGTGGCCTAATAAGCGATAAATACAATAAAATCAATAACACCTATCTCGCCTCCTAGGTCTTGAGTCCATATGCAAGGAAATACCATGTACATTCAGGCTTCCGGGCTCACAATTAGAAATATAATTTTTGTATAAGTTCATTTTTGATAATAATTATTTATCTATATAAATAATTATTGAAATAATTAAAATTATACATATTCCACAAAGCTATTTTTAATAAGAATATAATTATTTGCCATCTATTGTCAACATTTGTAATTACATGCCATATTTTTTCCTAATTGATCCGTCTGCTATAGCAAATTCTTTAGACTGTATCAATCACTTTACTATTTTTCAAATAATGTTTGTCAACTGCAAGTTAGCGTTACTTTTTGGTCCAAACATATTCTGTGATGTTATAAGCTTGTACCTCAACTAAGCTTTTTTGTATACAGAATTATTATTTATCAACGTTTATTTGGATCTCTAAAAATTGTAACCGCTTCTAGTATTTTTCGGTGTGCTCTGATTTTTCAATTTTGTTACGTCTAACATATTTATGATTGATTTAGGCAGATGTCTAATATTTCCTAATATTCTTAGGATATACGCTGACTCACGGTTTTGTATATAACTATCTAGTTTTTACGAAATTTGGGAAAATTTTAGTGGGTTTTCAATCAGATTAGGTTATGGAGGCCTGTGATGGCTCGGTCGGTAGGGCGTCGGGCTCGGAATCTGGAGGTCCTAGGTTCGGTTCCCGGCCCGGTCGATTGATATAAGCACCACTGGGGTATGTATTTTTCAACAAGTGTTTTTTTAACAAAGATATCTTATAACCTCCGTCGCTAATTAGCACCGATTTGGGAGTATCAAAAGATTGACGTTAAGAAAAAATTAGGTTATGTTTAGGAGTTTGTGTTTTGATATTTCGACATTTCTACAACACTATATTGACTTTAATATCTTCCATTTACATCTAATGTTTATTTAAAATATAACTCTTGTTTGTTTAAATGTTGTAACATGAACTAAATAATTTCAAAGAAACAAATAACTGTGCGTTACAAGTATCGATATAGAGGAAACGTTTACAGATACTACATTCCCTTAGTTGGTTAATATTGCTTTGTTGAAAAGCTTTTTATACTATTTATAATAACTGTATTGTTTTTGACTATTTAGTTACATGAATTAATTGTATATGTTACAGTGATCCTGAGTCTATGCCCAATGAAATTTCTTCCCAAATATATGCTGCCGAAGTGAAAGAAGAAATTGAAGACATAGATTACGAACCGAAAGTGAAAATTGAAAATATATTGATGGAAAATGAGGAAATATCTAATCCAATATCTGTTGATGCGGATATTGATAAAAAAGAACTTGACCTTAATAGCATTGATATGATGCAGCTTCCGATTCAACTGGATGATGGCATTGATATTCTTGGTGATGTTAAGTATGTCTTATGATTTGAAATTGTTGTATCCTTAGGCAATATTAAATTCTATGTTTATTCATTAATTTAATAGGTCAAATATATCACAGTACAGTTTATTTCATTTTAGGTGCGAAGAAGGAACCGTCATTACTATACCAGAAAAGGGCGTTGAAGATTCATTAGTAGAAGATATTGTAATAAATAGTAATGAATTAATGCAAGAAACTCACGCGTGTTTCTTTTCTTTGATAAGAGATGCATTTTTGTCAAAAGGAGAGTATCGGATGAACCGCACAGAAATGAAAGATGCTGTTTTGCAGTGGCAGGATAATCCTATTTCTCCGTTAAATGACTGGTAAAAAGTTATTTTAAGTTCTTTGATTTATTTGCAAATGAAAAAAATCTTAATTATATCGATATTTTTCTTTAAGAAATAATTTTGTTAGACTAGCCTTATATGTATTTCATAACACAAAGTAGGAAAAAAAATTGTAATAAAAGAATGAATAAAGGCTTGTGATGGCCTGATCGATAGTGTGGTCTGTTACTCGGAGGTCCCGGGTTCGATTCCCGGTTCCTGCCGATTGATACAAACACCACTGAGGAATGCATTGTCAACAAGTGCTTTCTTAAGCGGACAAGCCTTGGTTAAAATTAAAAGAAAATTATTCAATATGACCAATTAATAATTTTTTTCAATATTTCGTAATTTCTTAAACAAATTATATTATTATTAACTTTTGTTTTAAATTTTTTTGGATATTTATATGTAACATAACTATTAGTGTAGATGAAAGCAATGAAAATGGTGCAGATGCGAAAGCATCCATGACTGGTAAGTACCTGGATCAGATATAAACTGACAAAGTCAGGCTTCCTACTCGTTCATTTACCACATCCGGAATTATATGGTGGGTCCAACGACCCTCGCCGGCCGAATCCTATCTCTGCTGTCACTGTTTGAGGGTGCTGATCAACCCCAGATTATTGCAGCCCCGTGTCACTTTGACACTACTTCGTAAGGTACGCTGACCATCATCATACTTATCAGTCGCCTCTATCGCCAAAAGATCTATTAGGCGGATTCTCACAATCACCGAGAGGGCGATATCTCATACGGTTCTATACGAACCACGAGCCACTCTCAGCGCTGCTATTTCGCATAACCATTGATAGGATGGACTATGCTTATATGGCAACTTAGGTCGTTTATCCAAAGAGGAGTTCCATACAAAATTACGGAGCTCACTACTGACGTCAGGAGGGCACGGCGTGGTTGCTTCAGCCTGCCGATATGGTGCATTATGCTCGATAAACCCTCAGCTAAATATTTTGCTTTTGACTCTGTGTTCAAGAGGTGTTCCTTAAATAACTGAGCATCCAATATGGCTCTCAATTATCTAACCATGCTTTTTTACTTCGTTCAGAAGAAAGCAGTACTTCTGCTTTTTCGTCAACCAGGTACTGACCATGGTCGTTCAACCATTAAGCTTCTTTCGACTTAAGTGATTTTTTCTGCCACCTTCGTGCCTTGGGCTTTTTTGTTTCAACTCTCAGTAGTACACTTACGCAAGCCTTCTTGTATTTATTAAAATCAATATCCTACCTAAGAGCTCGTCTAAATATTTAATCAAACTAAGATCCATCATCTTGAGGTTGTGTCACGACGGCTGCTATCTACTTGGATTTTATTTTATACTACAGATATCCTAATCATTTTCATTGACAGCGTATAGCTTATTTTGAAAGTGATATTTTGTTGAAGTGCTGCTATTTTCTTAAACGTATTTCACCTGTGTGTGCGGTAAAGCTTATATCTACTTTGCTGCAAAAAACCTATTTCGCGCAAAATTCATTCATATCACTTGTGACGGAAATCGTCACACAACTATTCGCGGCAGATGAAGTATTTAAATTCATTTTAATTGTAAGTCGTCGGAGCCTTTGGTATGTCAAGGCCAACCGACGACATTTGTTTACTTGAACTTAAGTGTACAATTACGCGCAATAGTACGTAGGGATGAGAGCGCAAGAGAGTGTGTGTGTCTTCCAGTCTCATCCCTTTTTCGGGAAATTAGGCGATTGCCTAATTCAGTACGTTCCCATCCGCCGCTCGAGGCGGACAAAACTATCCGGTGCCGAGTTATTATTGTTTACGGTTAATAAAGCGCGTGAGGCGCAAAAGCCGTCGGCTATCAACCCGGATCGTCCTCGCGAAGTGTGTCGCGAGTGATTTTGATGTGTGAATAGGACGGGGTTGTGCGTGAGTGAGGACGCGGTTCGCGAGGCGCTCACCACGGCATTGGGCCGCCTACCCACCATCGCAGCCGACGTCGCGACGCGTCGGTCCTCCGTTGCCCAGGGGGCCACAGGGACAAGGATCGGCTGGAGGCGAATCCCAGTAAGTTCCATTATATTACCGCGCGTTTTCCCCCTTCCACGAGTGTATGTCGATGAGGAACACGATCCGGTTGACTCCCGATACTTCCGCCTGCGCGAAGTAATAATTGTCGCGGCACACGTCCTGGTTGGCCATTTTGTTAAATTAGTTAAAATAAATGTTTCTTTTGTTTCTATTTTAAGTTTTATAGTGCGTTATTAATTTCTCCCCGCTCCCGCCGACATTCAATTACTATTTAATCTAATCGAGTCGAGGCAAGGAGGATAGCCCGAATCTTCCAGACCGTGCGTCCCAGCGAACTCGTGTTCCTGCCGACACTTGCCAGCAACCTTCGCGAGATAAAAAAATTACTTGTGTACGCAGTATTGGGCAACGCGGCCCAACAGCCATTTTTAATTAACTAAATTAATTAATTTCACCGGGGTACGCGAATACCATGTCACAAATGGCGACCGTGACAGGACGAACGGATTCGTCCTCATCGATTTTAAATTAAAATAAAAGTGTCGGCCATCTTTTCGCGCTCGAGCAGTTTTGCGGCGAAACGTGAGCGAGTTGAGTATGAGAGATTTGATTGGATTTTATTATTTATTTGGGTATTTTGGGGTAAGACCCCGTATACACATATGAAATCTCAAAAGAGATCATAATACATTGATGTTGATACACATTATAAAAATAAAAAAAATAATAATTCTATAATAAATTATTTACAAAAAATAATAATAAAAATACTAGAATCGCTCTATAATAAAATAATAACTAAAATAACATAATAGAATAACAAATAAAATTAATAACAAAATAATTTAACAAGATAAGTAGATATAAAAAGAGCGAGATTAAAACGCAAATGATTAAGAAATAAAACGCAATAGAAAATTGACTGGCATAATTGAACATGAAATAGAAGCCATAAAACATTCAAAAATCAGGCAAGGAAGGGCAGGCAATTTCCTCATTACTCATTCTCACGTCCCGAGTCTGACGATCGAGCTCAGAAAGATTCGATGAGAGTGATGATTTGAATGAATTAAAGAGGAGAGGGTCAAAATTAGTGAAAGAAAGGTGGTTAATGAGGCGAGAGGCAGTGATAATGAAGGAGTTATTAAGAGCCTCAGTCCGAGGAGGAAAATAGAAAAGGGATGAGGGTGGGAGACGTGAGGAAGAACGGGCAGGAAACGAAGCATCACGAATAATGAAGTGGCGAGCAATATAGGAAGGGGAATTATGGGAAATGATGTTAAAAGCACTAGTAGCAATAAAAAGGGATCTTCTAAGCTCGACCGACAGCCAGCCCAGCTTAAGACGGTAAGGTGTCACATATTCCCGCCATGGAATATTACCCCATACAAAACGAACGCAAGTATTTAGTAGACGCTGTAGTTTTAAATTCCTGGTAGCATCCAGGTCGTGATAAACAGCGCAGGCGTAGTCAAAATGCGGGAAAATTAGAGCTTCGACAAGGCTCTTTCTGCTCTGACGCAAAAGCGCTCTTTTTAAAATCTTAAGGAGTGAAAAACTCCATGAACTCGCTGCGACACAAATGCGACCTGACGAGACCAGTCCAGGGTGGGTGAAATCCATATGCCCAAAGATTTGACTTGAGATTCATAGTTAAGGATATCATTCCCTATTAAAACCTTCGGGGCAGTATCAAAGTTAATGCGTGAAATAAAAGCCTGACTTCCTAAGATCATCACTTTCGTCTTTTTTACATTCAGATTCAGACCATTCAATCTCGCCCAGTTGTCTATCGCATTAGCGTCTTCCGAAATCCTTTGTACACCCTGAGCAAGATCGGTTGGATAGAACGAGTGATAGATCTGAGTGTCATCCGCGAAAATCATGTGGTCAGAATGTTTTAAAACGCGCGAGAGGTCATTAATAAAAATAGAAAATAAAAGTGGGCCGAGGACACTGCCCTGTGGCACCCCCCTAGGCGTGTCAAGCCAGGCCGAACCCATCCCCAGTTCATCCACAACCGATTGAGTACGTCCACCCAGATAATGGAGGAACCGAGAGAGAACCGTATCCGAACAACCTATAGAGCGTAATTTACAAAGCATCAGGTCATGTGGCACCGAATCAAACGCTTTCGAAATCAAATAAAATGAGAATGTTGATCATGCGTTTGTCTATGGCTCTCCTAATGTCATCTGAGATACCTATCAGAGCCGTCTGGGTACCATGCCCCCGGCGGAAGCCCGCTTGTCTCTCAATAATTAAATTATTACTGTTAAGATATTCTGTGAGTTGTTCGTGAACTAATTATTCTAAGATTTTGGAGACTTCACAGAGCTTTGCTATGGGCCTAGTGTCATACGGCGATATCACTCTGTTCGACTTAGCCAAAGGAATAAAGAGAGACCTAGTCCAAGGCTTTGGAAAAACTCCCGTTGAGAGAGATAAGTTAAGCAATTCAGTAACATGGGGTGCTAATTGAGCAGCCAATAGTTTCAACATTGATATAGAAATCCATCAGTAGCCTTGGAAATGGCCCTTGAAATAGTAGAGAGGACTTTATGCGAGGTGATAGGGGCGAAGTGAAAGGAAGCTAATGGATAAGATGAGGTCAAAATGTCTGTTGATGAAATGAGAGACTGAAGTTGGGTAAGAGTGAAAGGACAGAGTGAATATGAAATAGAAGCACAGTGGGTATTGAGCTGATGAGGTGAAAAAATATTGAGAGGTGATTGAGATGTTTTAGACGCGAGACCCATGTTCCTGAGCTCTTTCCACAAACTAGACGAGTTAGAGGCCGAATTGATTCTGTTATTATAGTATAAAAATTTATTAGAATCTATGCCATTTCTAAGTAGATTACGTAGATCTTTGTACTTCTGATAATCCGAGCTCAGGCCAGTGGCCAAGTATCTTCTATACGCCATGTTACGAGTTTTAATAGTTTGTTTAATGTGAGGTGTAATCCACGATTTGTTGATATTTTTGATGGTGATGAGTTTGGCGGGAGCGAGTGAGTCAAAAGTATGCAGGATAGCTGAAACAAGGTTTGAGAGTAGAATGTTGATGGTAGTGGAGGATGAAGAACAAGGCATCAGCATATGTTGTGAGGAGGAAGGTGAACGGCCAGACGACGTGGTTGAAGGGTGAGAAATTGATGGCGAAGACGACACAGTGGTAGTGTATGAATGAGCTGAAAGATATTAAAAGTATCGGAAAAAAGAGCAGCTGCCTTCGGCGGATCAATTATAGCAAGGTTCCGTGACCAAATCTTCTATACCGCCGGCAATGGTTTAATAAAATCAAAAGCTAGTACAATATAGTCATGTCCAGCTGCAAAGGGAACTGAAGACTTATAATAAGAATAGAATGCGCATGATGTGTAGGGTCAGATTTGATAAGGAAAAGGTTTAATGAATCTAAGTATGAATCCAACATGGGGGACGCTCCATCTTTACTGCAGATATTAATATTAAAGTCGCCTGTGATGGCTACCTGGTCACATGTATGTAAAAAATTATTCAACGTATCATAAAATTGTGATGGGTAGGCCGCTGTGGGCCTCCTGTAGACAACACTATATAGCAGCGTACTGGTTTTATTACTAACTTGAAAAATTAAAAATTCCGGGGTGTTGGAAAAGACAGGGTCAGAGTGAGCCTAACATCAAGATTATTCCTGAAATAGGCGGCTACACCCCCCCCCCCTCCCTCCTTACCCACCCGGTCTAATCTGTGTAAGATGTAGCCAGGAAGGCCCAGCATGTTGGAGGAGTCATGATCTGTGAGAAAAGTTTCTGAGAAAGCAATGATATCGTGCTTCAATGGAAGGACTAGTGATTCAATAGATGAAAAGTGTGTTTTTAGGCGGTTAACATTTACATGAAAAATGGAGAATGAATTGGTAGTAGGTGATGACGTCTGACCAGACAACCTTCATTGAGAAGGAGACGAATTAAGGTTTGAAAATTTAACTAAGTCAGATTCAGAGTGAATCGGGAAGAGCTGCCCTCCCTAAACACCGTGTAATTTTTAATAAAAGGCCTAGCGAAACCCAAGTCTACGGAACGACGCAGCGCTTTACTTAGCAGGACGTGTAACTCCTTGGGCCAGAGCGCACGTAAAAAGATCGACGAGCCCCCACCCGCACCAAAGAGGGAATCCGCTGATAAACCCTTGATAAGGCGAGCCTTCTCTAGAACAAGATCCCTAATTGATGGGGAGGAAACCCGGAAAACAATTCCCTTGTTGATGTTATCATTATCGTTATTATTATTAAGATTAAAATTAGAACCGCTCGCAGTCGAAGACGAGTTCGCCGGTCCAGACTTTTTAATTCCCGGCTTGTTCCGAACAAGCCAAGGACGAATACTAACCACTTGTGAGCTGACACGTGGGAGATTGATGGCTGATAATACTTTATCGACGGCCTCCTCTTCAGATAAGGTTAGATCTGCAGGGATGCCCAATAATAATATCTCAAAGGTATCCGAAGAGGCTGCCATCGTCAACACTGCCGATAATGACCGGCTGTTCTGTGCATCGCCAATCATGTCACGTATTTCCTCGTTCGCTGCCTCCAGCGCTCCTAGGCGGTTCGAAACACTGGAAAATCTTACATCCGTCGCCGCTTCAATTTGTATAACCCGGGCGCTCAGTTCCCGGATCTCGCTGGCCAGCCCCTGCACCGATGATTCGATACGCGAGACCGTGCGCTCGAAGTTGGCCTCTAACCGGCTCGCGAAATCGGAAAAGGAAGCGGCCATGTCTACGGCACCAAACTGTTGCGCGGGTAGGCCGGAGCAGCTCTCTGTGGGCGCGGCGCCGCGAGGTTGCTTAGCAACCTGCGCACATGGCGGCAAAGTGGGCGAGGTGACGCGCTTGGCCGTTCCAGTGGTGGGGGTCGCAGTAGGTAGATTGACGGTCGACGCGAGCTCACCATCTGAAAGCGCTGTCCCGGGAAGTGCTGCCCCCTCACGTGGCTCAGGCAAGGCAGAGTTCTTCGCTAGTCGGCAACAGCGCGGTTCATTGGAGTCAGGTAATATCGCAAAGCAGTTAGCGTGTATATAACTGCCGCATCGAGAACATACCTCTGCATGGTCTTTCTTAACAATTCTGCGGCTACAAACAAAGCAGGTGGTGCACGTAGCCGACAGCATCTCTTCACGGTGACAAGATTAAAATCCTTGAGGAAGAGGTGGAAATTACGCGACGAGGTTGTCCCTTTAATACGGGTGAAAACCAGTAGAGGCGCTGTTTAAGCTGTGCAAATACGTCGATGTAGAGCCGCCAATTTGCCAGTGGACGAGACCTAACCTCTTCTAATATCCAATTTTTACAGAGGAAATAAAAGGATTCCAGGGCGAAAGAAAGTATTTGTTATTATATCAGATAACAGCCGCCACTCCAGGGAATCCCCTCCTCTTGGCTGAAACTCGAGGAAAAGAGCGTGAACAAAAATAATGCTGTACTCGAGGAGGCGAAGTTATGAGCGTCCAATATACCCACCAGAGAGATTGATTGATTGATATATATTTATTAGGCTACGGGAGCCAGCCCCCAAAGTAGCACAAAATGCAGAATATAAAATACATAAAAAATTTTTACATTAGGGCAGAATAAAAACAAAAACAAAAACAATTATTAATGATAACGCAGCATACAATATAATATAAACGCCATCTCCAACCCGTCATACCTTAACATTTAGATATTAAGTACTTATTTAGTAGAGTACGCAGAGTGCAGAAGCCTAAGCGGAGGTACCTGCACTATACATGTGCGTCCGACCACGGCGGAATTTCGGGCAAAATAATGCCTTCTTCTTCCACGCGCCGAGCCCATGTCTGCCGGTCGAGCCCATGGGCAGTGAGATGCTCTCGCAGGCGTTGCTGAAATGAGTGAAGATGGACGGGATCAAAGGTCAGGTCGGAGAAGCTATTGTGGAGTTTGGAGGCAGTAATGGTAAATGACTGATTTAACGCTTCTGTCCGGGGCGGATGATAGGTGAGAGGTCGACGCTGAAGGCGGGAAGAGACTTGTGCACCCGGATGGGAGTCGGTTAACACAATACTATTGCATAGGTATGACGGGGATGATGTTGAAATGATTTTAAAAGCCAGTGAGCCAACGAGATACAGTCTCCTACTCCCGGCCGACAGCCAACCCATTTCCAGGCGGTAAGGCGTGACATGCGCCCGTCTAAGAATATTTCCCCAGACAAAGCGCACACACGCATTAACAAGCCTTTGCAATTTCAATTCACGCGTACGATCGACGTCGTTGTAGACCGCACACGCATAGTCCAAATGGGGCCAGATAAGACTTTCAACCAACGCCTTTTTGGACTCTGTAGATAAGCCCCGTTTGTAAAACCTAAGCGTGTGCAGTACGCCGTGTACATTTTGTGAAATCGATAAGACGTGTTTAGTCCAATCCATGGTCGGCGTGATCCACACACCCAACGATTTAACGACATTCTCGTACGGCAACGACACGCCACCCACACACACCCTCGCAATGCCCCCAAGATCGAATCTCGAGGTGTAAATTTGACTGCCTAGCAGAATGACCTTCGTCTTGGAGACATTCAACACCAAACCATTCACTCTTGCCCAGTTTTTCAATCGCCTCAGCACCACGAGTCACCCTCTCCACAGCCAGGTCAAGTTCCGCCGGGTGAAAAGAATAATAGAGCTGCGTATCGTCCGCGAAAATCATGCATCTCAAGTACTCCAGAACCGCAGGCAGGTCATTGATAAAAATTGAAAATAGGAGGGACCCTAAAACACTGCCCTGCGGGACACCCGCATGAATGGCCGACCACCCAGATCGCTCATCCCCATCACCCTCAACAGCCTGCGTGCGGCCCTGTAGATACGTGTAGAACCAGTGAATAACCGTATTAGAGCAGCCAGCCGCTCGAAGCTTACGAAGAAGCACGCCATGGGGGACCATGTCAAAAGCCTTGGAAAAATCAAATAAAACTAAAAGGGTAACCTTACGTTGGTCTATACCCCTGCGCACATCCTCCAATACTCCGAGCCGTCTGCGTGCTATGCCCCCGGCGGAAGCCAGCCTGTCTGCAGAAAAGGAGATCATTTTTCTCCAAATAACTCGACAACTGCCCATGTACGATTCGCTCGAGCAACTTTGACACCTCGCTCAGTCGCGCAATAGGTCTAGTGTCAGTTATGCTGCCGCATACACTGGCCTCTGCCAGTGGGTACAGCAGCGCCCTCTTCCACTGCGAGGAAAAGTAACCCAACCGTAGCGAAGCATCAAAGAGGCCCGTCAGATGTCCTAAGACGGACGAGCCCGCGAGCTTGAGCATTGGTACGGAAATACCATCTTCACCCATCGCCCGCGAGGTCGCCCGGCCCAGCGCCTGCACAACATTCACACGCTCAAACTCAAAACAGCTCACGGTCGAGGACGGTGCAAATACCATAACGTCTGTCAATACGTGACTAGAAACTGGGTCGGATTGGCTCGAGATGGCTGCATAATGCGCATTTAATTCGTCCAACGATAACAGAGCAGAGGGAGAAGGCCTCGAGCGCCCCGAAACTCCATAGCCCTTTAGAATACGCCATTTTGATTTGGCGTCGACAGGCTCGTTGAGTTCCCGATTAATATAATCGAATTTTGCCGCTTCCAAAGCATTCGAGGCAGCTCTACGCAGGCGGCGATACCTCTCAAAGTCGCTCGTTAAATTGCTGCGTTTGGAAGTGCGAAACGCTCGCTTCCTCTCCCTAATCAAACCAATGACATTGGGTGTGACCCACGCCTTTCGCTTAGACCCCGTGACATGCATTACAAGAGGTGCAATTTGATCAAATGCACTCACGACCGCGTCACTCAAATCCCTCGCAGCAGAATCAACGGTCAAAGCATCGCTCAGCTGAGAGTAGGAGCCTGGCCCGAGGCATGCAAGTCCGATTCAACACTAAGGCCATCAAAATTCAAATGAGAATTAAAATCAAAATTGAAGACCTCAGCGAAGCTTCCACCGTTGAGCCCCCTCAGTCTGTGTTTGCGCGGGTGTTATTTAAATAAATCACACGCTGTGTTGATAGTTCATTTATTGTTTATTAAGTAGAGAATAAACACTCTTTATACATTTAAATACAATTTACGGATATGAATCGCTAAAGTAAGTGTAAGAAATAAATATAAGTTATATTATACAAATCAGCGCGTTTGTTCGGTTCGGTGGTACGATTGAGACTAGTTGACGTGACTGATGTTCGAATCAGTTCAGTTTTAAAAGGTACAAAAATTTTCGTAAGGGAAGTGGTAGGATTTTATTGAAGGACTAATTGCTATTGTGCTGTATAGGAAGGTATATGACAAGGATACATATGGTGGGTTGAACTGCAATGCGTTTATCTTCTCAATTCTGGTTCTAGCACGTTACGGTCCGTTAAATAGTTAAATCATAAAAATTAGAATGGTTTTCGAAAATGCGGTTCTTTGGGAAATTTCTTTGCTTGGGTTTTACGTACAATAATATTTTATAATATATAAACTATGCATGGGCTCAAACATACCGCCCGCCTTGAAAGAGTGTCTTTCAATAAAGGAAAAATACATATTCATGATAAAGAGTGCATAATAATAATTTAGTTTACAATATGTTAGTAGTCAATAAATCACATACAATACAAATTCTAAATGCATTACTAATTATACGTATAAATGATTATAAATTAAGTATAATGTGGTTTATCATGTTTATTGTTCATCGCTTCTTGTTGTTCATCCACGGTGATTGGCAAAATACAAAGCTTGGAGCTGGGCCTTTTTACGATACCACGTGCAACTCGTACAGTAGCTACACGAGCAACACCATCCTTGCCGGGGTGTACCTCGAGAATGCGTCCCAATGGCCATTGCATGGGCGGTACATTGTCCTCCTTAATTAATACCATAGTACATGGTTTGATATTATTTAGATTTTTTGTTGCCCATTTTTGCCTCTCTTGTAACTGAGGTAAATATTCTCGATGCCAACGTTGCCAAAAATGTTGTAGCATTTGTTGGACAAGTTGATACCTATTTAGTCGCGGTGTTTTAATTTCACGTAGATCCTCCTGAGGTAATGCTGTAAGTACGTCTCCAATAAGGAAGTGACCAGGAGTCAAAGGAGTTAAGTCATTAGGATCATCAGATAAAGGTGATAAGGGTCTAGAATTAAGACATGCCTCAACTTGTGTTAATAAAGTGTACAATTCTTCGTAAAGAAGTCGCGATTCTCCTATTACTCTTGTTAAATGATATTTCGCAGATTTAACAGCGCTTTCCCATAAGCCGCCGAAGTGTGGTGCATGTGGCGGTATTAGATGCCAATTGTTGGGTTTTTATAAAGAACCAAGTCGTAGGCGGTGAAATATGATTTTTATTGTCTTAAGACTATCTACAAGAGACAACGTACTTCCGTCGAGTCTAGATCGACACTGACCGCTCCTCATCAACCAGTCTCTCTTCTCTTCAATCCCCACCACTGGAGGGGTCGTCCGAGCGAAATGGTACGAAGACTCCCGAAGTTGACAACGCCCGCAGCAAAACAAAACAATCCGCCCGCCTCGTTCCTTGAACGAATCAACGCCCCGCCCGCCGTGGGAGCCAAAGGTGCGTTCACCAGCGGATGAGGAGATTAATCAGCAGAGACACAGGTGATGGGCAGAAGAGCCAGTTTCACGATTGGACGTACATACGTCCCGTGGCTGGTCTTGACAGAGGCCGTCCGCACCAGACCGTCCTGGCCGGGATGCACGTCCACAACTCGACCAAGAGGCCACTTTCCATTTGGGAGAACTAAGGACGGATCCAAGACAAGAACCAAGTCGCCCACTTTGAGGTTGACGCGTTTCTTGGTCCATTTCAGGCGCTGTTGAAGGGTATTCAAGTACTCGCGGCTCCATCTGCTCCAGAACTGGGCTCGCATTCCCTGGACGAGACTCCAATGACTAAGCCGCTCCAGATCTTCGGGTTCAGGGGATGAGTCAGGAATCGCGGCGAGGGGTCTTCCTATAAGGAAGTGTCCAGGAGTAAGCACGCTGAGGTCCTCCACATCGCCAGTGATCGGAGTCAGCGGACGACTATTGAGCACCGCCTCGATGCTAACGAGCAGGGTGCCAAACTCTTCGTAAGTCAAGTGTCGTGATCCTGCCACGCGTTTGAGGTGGGTCTTAAACGACTTGACGCCTGCCTCCCAGAGTCCGCCAAAATGGGGCGAGCAAGGCGGAATGAATTTCCACGTTGTTCCCTCCCTGGCAAGGGCATCGGTAACTAGATGGTGGTTCAAAGGTGCCTGTGACCAGATGCTCCTGAGTTCAAGGTCCGCCCGATGAAAATGCGTCGCATTGTCACTCCAGATTATTGCAGGTTTACCGCGACGCCCGCTGAAGCGGGTTAAGGCACCCATTAGACTTTCTGTTGATAAGTCACCCACCAACTCCAAATGTATTGCTTTGGTGGCTAAGCACACAAACACGGCCACGTAAGACTTATTGGTGCGCACACCCCGGCCCTTGGAAGCCAGAACTTGAAAAGGGCCAGCGTAGTCAAGGCCAGTGTGGGTGAAGGCCGGCGCAGGTGTCACTCGCTCCGGTGGAAGCGGGGCCATTGCCTGGGTCATCGGCCGGGCGCGGGTACGAATGCAGACGAGGCATTTGGCGACAAAGCTGCGTACAAACCGTTTACCTCCAATTAACCAAACACGGCGGACGACGTTCACGTAGGTGGACCGGAACCCGCCATGTAAACATCGATGATGAGCCCACTTTACGATAAGGTGCGCAAGAGGGCAGGCGCAGCTGAGTATCGGAGGATGCTTAACATGATAGGGAAGAGCGGAATGGCTGAGCCGTCCCCCGACACGCAGAAGGCCGGATGGACACAGAAAGACGTCAAGGCCCCGCAGGCGGCTCTCAGCGGGCAGCGGGAAACCTCGATGGATGATGTCGATCAGATGGCAGAATGACCGTCGCTGGCTAATCCGAACGCACTCATCAAGAGTTTCGATTAGTTCTTTGCTTGTAACAGGATCTGTAACGCTTGGAGTCGGAGTCCTGGACAGGCGGAGTCGCACCCATCGTCGCAGTCTGACCATGAAACGCAGTAGGGTGTCGAGCTCGGAGAAAGTAGCCAGGATATCGAAGTCGGTTTGTCTGGTGGAGCATACGTGGAGCATACGTGGAGAGACTGCAAGCTCCTCCATTGTATTGGCCACGACTGCATCGCAGGCCTGGGGCCAACTAGTGTCAGTCTCCCGCAGCCATTGGGGTCCACTGAACCAATCGTCTCGACTTGCAAGATCGACAACACTGGCTCCTCGACTGGCCACATCGGCGGGATTTTGGTGGGTTGGGACGTATCGCCAAATGTCAATCGGAAGAATGTCCTGCAGGTGACTCACATAGTCGTCAATGAGGTTGTTGCCCACTGGATCTGATGATCTAGCCCAGTGAAGGGCGATTTGCGAGTCGCTCCAAGCCGTGCACTTCTCGTATGCTACCCCCAGCTCATCAGCGATTGCCCGTAGCAGTCGTGCCGCGATGATGGCGGCTCTCAATTCGAGCCGCGGAATTGTCATTCGAGGGGTGGGTTTAGTATCAGGCTTTAGACTCTTGATCGACGTCAGTTTCGTTTTCGCAGCCAGCAGGCTCACGCTTATAGCATTGCCGTCATAGTCCGTTCGGATATATACCACCGCGGCCATGGCTCGTCGACTGGCGTCCGAGAAGGCGTGCAGTTGTGCATTCTGGTTCCTTCCTGTCCGAATCCACCGTGGGATGGCGGTTTCAGAGACCGACAAACACTCCCGTTGAATCGTTGCCCAACGCAGCAACAACGAGGAAGGCAACTTTGCGTCCCAATCTAGTCGCGCCCTCCACAGATCCTGAATAAACAACTTGGCGATCAGAATCGCAGGTGCGTACCACCCACACGGGTCAAAGACGGAAGAGACTGCCGCGAGGATCCCTCGCTTTGTGCACGCAGTACCTGAGTTTGACGGGGCATTCAGTCGCAGACTGTCTTGTGCTGGATCCCAGAGAACTCCCAATTCACTCACGGGTCCTTCCTTGTTGAGTTGGATCCACGTTGGCCGCAGACAGTCTTCAAGGGGAAGATCATGTATGATCTCCGGTGAATTCGCAACCCACTTACCAAGTGGGAATCCCCCAGCCTGCAGCAACTGAATGAGTTGATCCCTCAAGAGCTTCGCTGAATTGACGTCATCGGCGCCTGACAATATGTCGTCGACGTATCGATCCTTGAGTAGTGAACACATAGCCTCGGGATGCTTAGCTCCTTCATCCGTGCAGAGCTGGTGGAGGGTCCGCATCGACAAATAAGGGGCGCCGACTCTCCGTACGTGACCGTCAGCAACTTAAAATGAATGATGGGATCCCTCTCATTGGGAGACCATAGAATGCGCTGCAAGTCTGCGTCTCTCTCGTCTACCAGGATTTGTCGATACATCATCTTGATGTCTGAGCAAAAGGCGAACCTATGTCTCCTCCACCGGATCAGTACTCCCCAGACAGGTGTCTGCAGCTTAGGACCCGTCTGTAGAACGTCATTCAGGCTGCAGCCGGAGGAGGTTTGCCTGGACGCATCGAAAACGACTCTAAGCTTCGCCCCTTGATCTCCACGCTGCCAAATTGGAATGTGGGGAATGTAATGCACTTGTCTGTCGGTTTGGGCTAACTCGTCATCGTGGACGATTTGCATGTGACCCAAATGCAAGTAAGTGTCCATAAATTTCGTGTATTCTTTGGCGAGCAAGGCGTCTCCGCGCATCCGACGGTGGAGAGAGATGAGAGAGGCGCGAGCGCTGTCTAGACCGTCGCCGAGAGAGTTCAAGGCATTCTGTCTGAGCGGTAGGCGCACGATGTAACGCCCTTCTCTGGTACGACGATGCTCGGAGAAGATGCGCTCACATGACTCGTCTTCAGGAGATTGTCGAATCGCCCTGGGCACGTCCTCGAGCTCCCAAAAGCGTTGCACCAGCTGAGATAGATGTTGATGGCTCCATAGATCGTGCTCGGAATGAACCGCGAGGCCAGCCACAGCCTGTGAACTCGCGAGGGTCGATGATAAGCAACCTGACACCGCCCATCCAACGGCAGTGCGCTGAGCCATGAGACCGGCCCGTCGATGCAATCCGGGTCTCAGGAGATCAGGCAGTACATTGTTGCCCACAAGGAGCTCAACTGGTCGAGGGGTTCCAAAGCTCCTATCAGCCAACTCCCAGCCCACCCATTGAGACATTATGTGGTCGTCGATAGGCACGGGGGGAACGACAAGTCCTAGACTTCGAAGGCAATGTGCCTCGAAGCGGATGGGTGATAGTCGATCTGGCAGATGCAGACTCAGAATGGCTTTTCCACGAGCACGCTCCAGAAGTCCTCCTCCGAGGCCACTGATGGCCACACAGGTCGGTTGGATAATGATGTTGAGTCGACGGGTTAGATTAAGTGAAATGACCGTTATTTCTGAGCCACTGTCGAGCATTGCTCTCACCTGCAGTGGTGGTCTGTGACCATTTCCAATGCGAAGGATAACGGTCGGGAGCAATGTCAGTCAGGATGCCTGAGGATCTTCAACAGTGGCGAGCGATAACCGTGGTTG